>JAAXCT010000420.1:0-523283 GCA_012490785.1 Eragrostis nindensis
CTACTACTAAGATGCTACTGAGTCATTACTAGCTATCAGGATAACTGCTGCTAGCTACTGGTACAAAAGCTCCAAGATACTACTACACTGCTCGACTACTCAACCACTGTATCCCACGATCCCTACGCCACTGCTCGTAGAGGTTGAAGTCATCATCATTGATTATGAACGGATTCTGGGAGGTAACCCCATGTTGGGCTCATCAGCTTCTGGGGGCGTTCTCAACGGCTGGAGCGGCGTCTTCAACCATCGGTGTGGGGGAATCTAACTGGTCATCCTCCTGAGGTGGCTCCTCTGGATCCTCTTCTGGATCTTCCTCTGTTTCCGCAACCTCAGAGATATCCATACCTCCATCCTGGTCATCAGATCCATCTGAGTTGTCGGAGCCGTGTGAGTCATCATCATCACTCTCATCATCATCCTCAGATCGATTCCCATTTGTAGGTCCCTGACGAGAGATTGTTCCTCGAGTAGCATCATCCAGAACAGGTGCTGTAGGGGGTAGCTGGCGCTCACCGCTGGTGGAAGTAACGAAGTTCCGCTTCCTTGCAGTCTGCCTGGTGCGTGCGCCTCGGCAGATCCCCACTTGGTGCAGGGCCTCCAATTCTTGGGCGTGGCGCTGAGCACTTTCCGCCATGGTCTTCAGGGCTTGGTTGGCGCGCTCCTCAGCCTCTATAGCTTGGTTCTGAGCAATGTCCAGCTGCCTCTCCAAGTCCTTGATCTTCTCTTCTGCCCTCATGGCATGCCTATAAGCCTTGCCCCACTCATGGGCGTGGTCTTCATATAAGTTGTCCAAAGCCAACAAGTATCGTGCGGTGGCAGCCAAGGTAGGATCATCAACAGTCTGGGTGGGGCCCTCAAGTGTAGCCACACGATGCTTCCAAACTTCATTATCCACATCCTTCACAGGGAAGTACTTGAAGGTGTGGTCCCCTGAAGCCGATGTTCTTCTGGCAAAGCTCCAGTAAAACTCCTCGGGCAGCCATCTGCAGAGTATCTCAACCTGGCGCCTGTGACTTGCCCAGTCCATGGCTGTATGTCGGAGTGGGGAGGGACTCCATCAACATGTACACACATCTTGCAGACCGTTGCCCCCTGGTTCACGGTTTCCTGCCAATGATAATCTGGGGCTCGAGTGTAACCCATCTTCTTCATGGTGTCAGCCAGGAGTGCAGGAAAACCACTGTCTTCATTAGCATAAGACCAAGTCCAAGGACCTTCTTCCATCTGCCAAATAAATTTGGAGATGTTAGAACAGATCAAGGAGGAAATTTATAAGCCTTTTAATAATAGACTTTAGAGGGAAGGAGAGATAAGATAGGGAGGATATTCATAAAGTAATTTTTATGTCAAGGTAAGAAACTCTCAGAGGTGGTTTTTCCTAGGGTTGCGTCCAACGGCCAAGTACGGCTCTGATACCACTCTGTCGGACCCCATTTCTGGAATCCACTGTGCTTACCGTACCAATCCCTGGATCAGTAGTTGATACGCACAAAACAAAGATAATACCAAGTCCATACTTCGATTATTATTACAATACCACAAATGTCTTGCAAGACTACAAAATACAATACCAGTGGCCGGCAGGCCTGGCCACAACCAACAGCACAAGCGGAAAGCGAAGAGTCCAACTTCTACAGGCAACTCGGGCGATGAACGCAAACCCTACTCGTCGTCACCACCATCTTCATACTGAGCATCTTCTTCTGAATATTAAAGCAAGGGTGAGTACATAAGGTACTCCGCAAATCCTAAACACTACACAAGGAATTATAATGCATAAATGGCTTTATGAAGGATTAGGCTATACGGCGTATATTTTAGCAGAAAGCTTATTTAATGCAGGCTCATTTTAAAAGCATAAACCTTTTATAAAGAACTTGTTTGTCATGATTAAGTGGGTTGGCCCTGGGGGAGATATGTCAATCCCGCCAGTTCCCAAATTTTAGGCGAGCCTTCGGGCGCACGGCCGTACCGACTCTCACTTCCAAAACACGGGCAAACTACCGCCCACTCACACTTCAAGGAGTAAGTAAGACTAATCTTTGTGAACTCAACCATAGCGCGTCTGTGACCGCGACACGGCTATCCGGATAGATTTAACTCTGCAGAGGTGTACATCTTTACCCACAGACTACATCGCTCTTAGCAAGGGAGCAACATAGCGAAACCCACCTTTCCCGAGTGTCCCCACAATCCCACCCACGAGCCATTACTGACCCAGGGACTTATACCGCGACTATAAATAGTCAATGGCCCAATGGCCAAGTCGGACAACGATCGATTACGATATCGTGTCTGCTCCTGGTTGCTCGCTGCACTACCGCCTCCTAGGTGGATCAAGTGGTAGACGCCAGAAAGTTAGGGTCAAGTCCTGCCCATAACAGGATCTGTTGGTTGCACGGGGTTCACTAGGTTGATTGTTACAAGAACCGGTCCTTAACCGGCCGAGGCGAGCATCTTCCACCTATCACTATTCACCGATCACCATCTCGCCCCCGCCTCAAAACATCCCACTTCACCCCAACACACTAGTTGGTTATTACCCTCCCATTTTATTTACGCACACACACACACACCAAGCACACATTTTCACACATTTCACCAAAAGTCATGAATATCGTGTAACCACTAATTAGTTGCGGTAAATTCCTAAGCAATCTAATATCAAGGCAATAATCCAACATTATTATAGCATAATGAAGGAAATATCCTAGGTTTAACAAGGTAACAGACATCAATATCAAGGATGGCTATCCTACTAGGTTCATAACTATCACAACATTTCAATTAGTAAAATAAGCATGCATCATATATAAGCATTTAAAACAGCCATTCATGGGATGTGGTTATAAATCATAGGATCAATATGATCAAGGATAGTTAGGACTTGCCTTCAAACTCTTCCTCGTGCTCCTCCTCCTCGTAATCCGGGTCTCGGGCTCTTCCTCGAACTCCTCGCTAGCTATATTACGCAGAATACCGACGAAAAATACTAACGCAAAATAAAATAAATGCGACCAAATAAGATCCAAATAAATAACCAAATAAACTCAGATAGAATAGGAATTGATATGAATAGATAGGATTGAAATAAATAGAATGATCAGGAAAAGAATCTATTAATAGAAACGAAAGGGTGGAATTATGGTTTAAAGAAAAGGGATTAAGCTTCCTATAGATTCCTATTTATTATGGAATATTATATTTTCTGATGTTGGGAAAGGTGGTAAAATAATCTAGGGAGTATAAGATATTTTTAGGAATTTTTCTGGAATTTTTCTACAAAGGGAAAGTGTCGAAATAGGATTCTGTGTGCACTAGCCGGGTGGATTTAGCAGAACGGATCAGGGTTCAGAGGCTGACTGGTGGGGCCGGGCTGCTAAGTGCACACCGGACTACTGTTCCGTGGACTAGGTGCATGGGTTCTGTGGACCGCTGGTGAATGTGAGGGTGGTTCACATGGACCGGGTGTATGGAAGGAAAAGAGAGAGAGAAAGCTGACTGGGATTATGTGGCGGGCCCCACGAGCTGACGTGGATGCCACGCGGACGCCACGTCGGATGGCGGCGACCAGGTCAGCGCGCGGCGGCGCTGGGCTGCGCGCGGCGGTGGCTCGCCGGAGGGCTCGCCGCCGGCCGCTAGGGTGGAGGAAAGACGACGAGATCTCGCCGCAGGGCTAGAGGATGCGAAGGCGAAGCGGGTGGTCGAGCTTGTTGTCGACGGCGAGCACCAGAGCGGCGGCGCGGGCTCGCCGGAGTGGGACGCGGCGGCGGTGCGCAATGCGCTCATGCGCGCGCGTGTTTTTCGCGAGTGTGTGCTATCTGGGAGGTGCGCGGGGTTTCGGCGAGTGTGGTGCGCGTGTGCGTTGAGCGAGGCGCGGCCGGAATGGCGGCCGTCGTCGAGCTCGTGCGACGGCGGGTGGCGGCGCTCGGTGCGCGCCGGCCTAGGGTTTAGGAGGGCTGGAGTTTGAGCTCGGAATCGAACCAGTAAGCGATGGGGATGCTGTAGAGACAGAGAGGAGAAGGGGACCTCACCGGAACAGAGAGATCGTGCGGCGGCCGGAGTTTGGGGAGAAAGGAGAATCGGCGCCGATTGAGTGGCTGTGGTGGTGGAGATGTAGTGCTGAGCCGGTGGCGAGTCTCGTAGGAGAGGCTCGAGCCTATTTATAGGCCGAGGGAGGCGGTTTGCGCGGAAATATCGCCGGCGGCGATATTTTCCCCGGCGCCGATCTTATCCGCGGCGTATTTGACAGCATGCCGTGGCGCAGGGGCCGAGGATGGTCAACATTGCGGCGCAGTATGGGCACGGCGAGGCCGTACGCTAGCTGTCGAGCGGTGCGACGGATCGGGACGGAGAGAGAAGCTCGCCGGTGTTCATCGGCGGAGATTTTTCCCGGTGGGGCGCGCGTGGCCGACGCGCATTGGCTCAATTTGCGGCGCGGCGAGGTCGGCAGCGTGATCGCGAAGGCAGACGGCGCTTCTGGTCGCCGCTGGCGAGCTCGTCGCTGTGCTGTGAGAGCGGGAATTCCGGCAGCCTCCATGCCGGTCTTAAGTGAGATGGCGCCGCCCCGTACACCGATGGAATGGATCGAGGCTGGGTGACGTCGCTGCGGAGTGGCTACAGCAGCTCGAGGACGTGAGCTGGAAAGGAAGAGAGAGAGCAGAGAGGGAGAGCGGGGAGAGCTGCGGCCGCGCTGGCGAGGACTCGCGAAGGCGCGCGGTCGCGCTCGGGGGAAGACGACGCCGCGGTTGGGCCGGACCGGGCCATGCGGGCTGCGCTGGGCCGGGAAGGAAAAGGAAGAGAGGAGGCGGCCTGCTCGGGGAAAGAAAGAGGAGTTGGGCTGGGCCGGCGAAGGAAAATGAAGAAAGAAACAGCCCGGGAGAAATGTTTTGAACATTTCTCAGATTTCGAATTGAGCAAATTTGAATGGAGTTCAAATTTGGGAGAGGGAGTTAAACACCAAATGGATTCCAGGTAAAAAGGAAAAGAAAACAAGCACTTAAGCATGAACTTTTATTTTAGTAATTTCTCAGATTCTATTTGTTGAGCTACTTTAATGAGATTTTATTTTTGTAAAATCATGGAATTACCTATAACTCTAAAAAGTTCAATTTCTGAGTGAATTTTATTGTATTTAAATTTTTGGGCTGTTACACAGGTTGAGGGCTTAGACTTTGGGGAAACCTTTGCTCCTGTAGCGCGTCTAGAAGCCATTAGAATCCTGCTAGCCTTTGCCGCGTCTAAGGGCTTCAAGCTTTACCAAATGGATGTCAAAAGCGCTTTCCTAAACGGCTACATAGAGGAAGAGGTTTATGTCAGGCAACCCCCAGGCTTTGAAAATCCCAAGTACCCAAACCGAGTGTACAAGCTTCAGAAGGCTTTGTACGGGCTAAAGCAAGCACCTAGGCATGGTATGCTAGGCTGAAAACCTTCTTGCTAGAGCGCGGGTTTGAGATGGGGTGTGTGGACAAAACCTTGTTTACCCTCAAGCATGGCACTGACTTTCTTTTGGTTCAGATATACGTGGATGATATCATCTTTGGTGGTTCATCTCATGCTCTTGTGTCTAAGTTTCAGGCAATGATGGAGAATGAGTTCATGATGTCCATGATGGGTGAGCTGACTTACTTCCTTGGTCTTCAAATCAAGCAATGCAAGCAGGGTACCTTCATTCATCAAGCCAAGTACACGAAGGACTTGATGAAGAAGTTCGACATGTCGGATGCCAAGCCCATGTCGACCCCGATGGCCACTTCCACCGTGCTCGATCCGGATCTTGATGGTGAAGCGGTGGACCAGCGGGAGTACCGGAGCATGATCGGCTCCCTCTTGTACCTCACGGCGACAAGGCCCGACATACACTTCGCGGTGTGTCTTTGTGCTCGCTTCCAATCTTCACCAAGGGAGTCTCATCGTCAAGCGGTGAAGCGCATCTTCAGGTATCTCAAGTACAACCTTGAATTCGGCATTTGGTACTCTGCATCATCTACACTTTCTCTTTGTGGTTATTCGGATGCGGATTTTGCTGGTGTCGAGTTGATCGGAAGAGCACTTCGGGTACTTGCCATTTTCTTAGGTCTTCTTGTTGTTTGTTGGTCTTCTCGCAAGCAATCTGGCGTAGCCCAATCCACAACCGAAGCTGAGTATGTTGCTGCTGCTAGTTGCTTATCCCGATCTATGGATGACTTTCACTTTGAGGGATTATGGTTTAACCTACAAGAGTGTTCCACTTTTTGTGACAACACTAGTGCCATATGTTTATCCAAAGACCCTATCCTACATGGGAGAGTCAAACACATAGAGGTGAGATACCACTTCTTGAGAGATCATGTTGCCAAGGGGACATCGAGCTTACATACATTGATACCCACAACCAATTAGCCGATATCCTCCCAAGCCCCTAGACGCCGAGCGCTTTGCATTTCTTCGGGGGGAACTTGGTGTTTGCTATCCTTATGGCATTGTTTGAGGGGGAGTTGGCTTCTTTGTAAATATGTATCTTACTTTTCTCGCATTTGCATTGCATTGTAAGATAAGCATCATGTATAATATGCATCTTTAGAAGAAGCTTCAACCTTTATTTCTCCTTGTATTTATTGTTGCTATGATTGAGATTGAGCTAAGTTGTGTGATTGCTAGTAGCATGCTTTTAAACTTAGGCCCTTTTAGATAGTATGGCATAGTTTCATTTGAGCAAGCTAGCTAAACCTTGAAATGAAAATTGGCTTTTGTGAGGCTTATGATCTATGCATGCTATGTTTGTTCACCATGTGTATGCTTGTTTTTATCCTTGTCAGACTTGTTTTAAGGCTAGAATTAGAAAATGTCTTGACTTCGGCAACTTATTGTTTGGGGGATGGACTTTGGCAAATGTTTAGCTCATGATAGGACTTTGGGGGACAAATGTCCTTTTGCCAAAAGGCATACTCATTTGCTTCTTGTGCTTAATTTCTAAAATCAATTTGATCTCTTGTGCAAAATGCTAAAAATCCAATACGGTGCCTTGAAGCCTCGGGGTGTTTGCCGTAACCAGTCGTGCGACCCTCCGCTTGGATAAAAGGTTACTTGAGGATGAAAAATAAAAGACAAGCAAAAGCTTGCAATCTTCACTTGATCAAATTGAGTCTTTGTTGCATATGTGAGCGTTTGTCAAAGCACATATTTCCGAATGTTTGTTGCTTGAGTTGAGATTGACACTTGCTAGTTTTCATGGATTCACTTAATGCTTGTTTTGCCTTGGATAGGGATGATCATACATGTGGTGACCATGCTTTTCATGATATAGCAAATTTGAATCTATCTTGCTCAATTTAATCTTCATGCTTAGCTTGTCTAGCTCTTTGTTTTTGTGCTATGCTCTCTATTATGGCCTTCGTGCAATTGTGAGCTCATGCTTTTTACACTTCAAGGTTCTATGCTTGTTCATAGCAATGATAAATGCTTGTTGACATGATTTTGAAGCTTGGTAGGATTCCCACCTCATGCATTGCATTTTTGGTCTCTTGTATCTTGATGAGTTCATTGCAAAGGGGGGGAAATATCGATAAGTTTGCATCTCAGATAGATATCAAGGAGAAACTACCTTTGAAATGCTTTTGGGGGAGTTTTTGGTCGAAAATGCATCTTTTCTTGTTTTCAGGACAGAAACCCCCCACGAACTATCCGGTTGTCTACCGGACTATCCGCCGCCACCGGATCATCCGGCCCAGTACCGGATTATCCGCGCATTTCGCATTGCATGAGAAGTTGCACCACTTCAGGGGGAGTTTTTCATTAAACCCTTTTGTTCTGACTTTTTCCTGAGTCCTTGTGGATCTTTGCGACTTTGTACCGCTTTCTTTCTTTCTCCAACTCTTGGCTTTTGTGATCTTTGCTACTTGATGGCCATTCGCTTCTTCTTCTTGGTTTTGGACCATTGAGTTAGCTTTCTTGTTTTCGTATTTCAAACTTTAGATTCTTGAGATCGGTGTTGTTGTCAATGTACTCATCAAGGGGGAGATTGAGGAACCATGTTGAGATGTGCCATGGTTCATGATGTGATGAGTAATTGACAACGACTTAGTTTGAGTTGACATGGGGTCGAGTTTGAAATGTGAGAACTTGAGGTTTGCATGAGCATGAATATTGATTATGTTTATGGCTAACCGGAGTTGGTGAAGGTGATGGGAAGTATGGAGGAGATGGAGAAATGTGTTTGCTTTGTCTAATGATGTGTGTAGGTCAAATGGAGTCAACTTGATGGTCAACGGCGAGAGGATCGAGAAAACAAGCGGGAGGCTTGGGTCCGGGCGATCGAGAGGCCGGGTGAGGTCAAGGGTGATCCACACCGTACACGTGGCGGACAGAAGCACGGAGGGTTTCGCGGTTTGGCCTCAAACCGTGGAGATGATGAAGACGGCGGGTTGACCAAGTCAAAGGTGAACGGGAGGCCGAGTCAAGTGATGGGTCCCGACGGGCTGGGACGAGAAGACTTGACGGCAAGGTTCGCGGGACGAGGTGACACGCGTCGACATCGAAGTGGTTTCCCGGTTTATGCCTCAAAACCGCGGGGCGGACGGTTTCCCGGTTTGGGCCTCAAAACCGGCGGCGACGCATGGTGGTGTACGTGGCACCATCGCGAAGGTTGCGTCGAGGCGAAGCGAAGTCGTGAAGGGCCCGATGGCGTTCGGGCGAAGAAAAAAGAGTTGGACGATTTTGCCCCTAGTGGTAGGTGGGAGTATGTAATACCTTAGGGGTAAGTTGGGAAAGAGAAAATGCCCATATGGAGGTGGAGTTGGCTGGCCACCTTGAGCCTCTTGGGACCAAGTCATTGCATCTAGGGATAGGACTAGCTAGGGGAGAGCTAGAGAGAGATGAGAGAGAGGGGAACAAGGTGGAGCTTGTATCTTCAACTTCAACAAGAGAGGGAGGAAGAGGGCGGCGCCTAGCTTTGTACCTATGGATTTCGTGATTGAATCAATGGGATGATGTTTTGTTTGAATCAATCTTGTGCTCTTGTTCTTCCTCCACATCTTATTCCCGAATTATCTTTTTCCTCCTCATTTTCGGAGCTATTTCGGGTGATTTTTCGATCTCCTTTTTGGCTGCGATTTGAGATGGTTTTCTTGGATGGATTCGGTGCTAGGATGTGTGGGAACATGCCTTGAGTGATCTCGTTCAAGATCTCCCCACGAGTACCTCGAATTTGTGGATTTCGTCCAAGTTTGACCAAACCCCTTGTTCTTGCACGTGATCTGAAATTCGAGGGGATTTGTTGGGGTTTTTGGTATGGATCCACTGGATGAGGTTCCCAATCTTGTCACGCACCTAGGGTTCAAGTTGTTGATTTTTGGAGGTCGTTTGATTGGGTTTCGGATTTTGGAGCAACCGTCCGCGTTTTTGTTCTTGCTGTTCATCGCCTACCGGAGTATCCGACCGAGTACCGGAAATCCGGACCTGGTACCCGACGACCGGACTATCCGACACATTACCGGAGTATCAGGACCCTGATACCTTCCGGAGTATCCGGCTCCCTACCGGAGTATCCGGATCTGGTATCCGACCCGAGTATCCGACACCTCACCGGAGTATCCGCTACCTTACCGGAGTATCCGACAGGTTACCGGACTATCCGGTGGAAGGTCTCGGTTTGGATTTTCATCGGTCCATCTCGTGGAGTGCGTGTTCGCTTTGTTTTGCTTCCGCAAGTATTCTACATCATTTTGATCACTCCTAGGATCAGCACAACACTCCTCATGTGTGTTGTGATCTTGTGATCATTCTTGAGGCGGTTGGGACATAGGCCGAATTCTTTGCAAGAATTTTTATCGGCTCCCATTCCCCCCCCTCTGGTCGCTTCTCGGTCCTTCACTAGTGGTTCCATTCGGTACGCTACAATTACCTGAAACCACATAGTTTTTGTGGCAATCCCTGTGAAATTCTTGGTGACGCAACATGCATGTCAGTTAGCCGCCTACACAGATGCACGAAAAAAAGACGAGACGAAAGGGAGAATATTTGTTGCACATATACTGCTTTTCCGGGAGTATATTTGAAGGAATATGTAGTGAAAAGGAGAATATTTTGTTTGTTCAATATAAGAAAGAGAAAAGAGAGGGAAACCAGTTGCTGAAAATTTTCAAAATTTTTTTGGCCTAAAATTTGGAGACACATTTCTGCCCCTCTTCTTCGAGTGTAGGGGTCCTCAATTTGCTTTCCTCATAAGCCGTGAAGATCTTTGTCCCTCCTATATTTATAGCCAGAATATAGCTAAGCTAGGATGGCAGTTGTACTAGCTAAACCATTTTGAGGGACACTAGCTAGAGCCTACATATGGCCTGCACCACATTTTGGAGGTGATTATAGAGAATGTGCGCACGTACAGACAATGAGCTGGAAGAACTTATTTTTCTCGATGCTTATCGGCCTCTTGTGGTGTTGTGGTCCTTACCCCATTGCAGTAGTACAACTTAGCCCTCCAACTGGTTCGATTAAGTGAGTCCTCATCAAACTTTGCCGTAGCTGTCTCTATGCATGCAACCTCAGACCCAGTTGCTAATCGAGTTGCATCGATCGACAGCTTTGCGTGCTCAGGTTGGTTTAGGATTTGTGGTCCATGTACATGGAGTCATTTCATACAAGCGTCTGAAATAATTGATTTTGCATTAGATCCATCGATCGAGTGGCTGCAATAATATTATTGTGGCCTTCACAGCCTCACCCGTGAAGATAATACTTAATAAGCTGCTAGCGAAGGATAGAACCGCATGCCAAGTTACTTGCTCTTCTCTCAACGGAGAAAGAAGCAACACATAGAGGATCAGTTACAGACTCTAGTACGGTATAATCAGTGCTGTAATTCTGTCCATGAAAAGCAGTACTGTATTTTCATTTCTTATTGCCACGGCCATTAGTCTAGTACAGCCACGCTCCAAAAGTATGGGAATCAATTGATGGAACCAGCCATAGAAAAATGACTCGAACGCGACTGCTAGAGGCTGAAACCCTCTCATCTTTTTGACTGGGGACTCACCAAAGCTGGGAAAAAGGTTAAAGAAATTGTGAGAGAAAACAATGGCTAAATAGAGCACTCAAGGCTTCCCTTCCGCTGTTGAGATAGTCCAGATAAGGGTAAGATTTTGTTGATAAGCATATCGGGTGATGACTGTGACACTAAGTTTGGAGTGACAGTGGGGGGTCCCGGAGGCGCTGGAGGTTTGATTGCATTTATGCTGTCCGGATTCATGCACATCAATTTTCTTGAACACAAACAGTTTTTTACACTTCTTCTTAGCTTCCATTTCTAAAGCATTTCCTCCACTTTTACAATAGATGCAAATGTCTACATGCATATCATTCATTCTCACCATAAGATGGTAATGCGTCTTGATGATTATACATGTTGTTCCGCCGGTATCATAGGTATATTGGTGAGGTATATAAGGAATCAATTCCGGACGTACTACAACATCAAAGTCGAACATCGGTGGCTGAATAATCAAAGGTGAAGGTATATATATATCTGGTCTTCCATACAGATTAAGACTTGGCAGGTTTCAAATTGAAACAAATCTTCCCTTCAGCCGAAACAATTGACTGTCCTATTATCAGTACACCCAGTCGACCCGGAACCGCCGCCATGTATGCTACTACTGATATTGCTCACTAATGTAACAGCTGTTTAACGTAGAGCATCATTTTACCTGATTTTATTTTAAGACCTGTCGTTAATGGAGTCAAATTCACTGGCGCAAGCGTGGGTAGAGTTAAGCTATAGGGTGCAGTGAACACATCACATGATCGAGTTTACTTTCGTAGCAAGTCATGACCATCCAAGATTAGCATTTCGATCGTTGAAACCGTACAGATAACCGGGATAGAGGCCTTGTTTTCTGGTTTCGCCACTGCGAAAAAGAAGTTACGGAGTACTATGTCACAACGGTGGCAATGATCTGCTTGGCATTGCTCCATCATGTCCGACTCATCAAGGTAGGAGTAGCTCGCTAGTTGTAATGGTGTCCAATAATCGGCCACACAAAGGACTGTTGCCTCCAGCTGATCAGCACCAAAAAACGCTGAAGCAAGTGTGAAGCAGGCTGACGTTTCTGCAAAGCTGTGGCAACCACAGGATGGTGCTCTCCATACACACGAGTCCTGGAAATGATTCGAGAAATGATTGGTAAATTCCTTTGCAGAGCGCGGCAGGAGCAGCAGCAGCGCGAGCGTGTGCAACCCCAGCAAACCTGTCTCGCCGGCGAGCCTGCCTATCATGACATGATATCCACCCATCTATCTATCTATCCCATGGCTTAGCTTTTTTGATATCTTTGTTTATCTTTTCACGCAGTGCCCTGTTCGCCGCACGCTCAGAAACCAGAGAAATGCAGAGCGCAAGTATACTGATTACCTAGGACGCTTTGGTGCGGTAGTGCGCTTGCCATCGATGAGATAGAAACGTCGTCAGATATCCAACTGAGCTCGACCCTCTCAGTATCCGAATCGATTGCTTTCGATTGGAATTCGCTTTTTAAGACCTATCGCCATGAGTGTTTTGTTGAAGTTGAACAGCTGCCAAAGACGTGGCGAGGACTAAAATATACGCGGGGATCTTGCAGAAACTTTGCACGGTGGCTTCAGATATTGACGAGCGAATGAAAGGCTTGCACTGAAGAAGCGCAAGTTGTTTTTTTATAACTTCATTCAGAACAACCGAGTTACAGACCAGATCAAGATGTCCATAGCATTTGCTGAATTAGTGCCACCAAAATCAGAACTAAGCACACAGCATCGAAAAAGAAAAGAAACTCTAACTCCCAAGATCACTACATCATCAGGGACAGCAAGCCCCCGACCGCCACACTACTCCGGTAGTTGCATTAATTTTACAGTTACCGTCACCCCGTCCTGAAGCAAAATTAATCACACGACTCTGGTACTCCTCCCGTGCGCGTACCCGTGTCCGTGGGCGGGGCCAATGCCGCGGTCCAGCACGACCCTTGTGGTCTCGTACACCGGCAGCTCGTCCCGGTACGCGGCGCCCCCGGCGGCCGGAGCAACGGCCGCCAGGTTCTCGAGCTCGAACAGGTCGGAGCTGGCGTCGCTGCTGTCCTCGTCTCCTCGTCGTCATCGTCGTCGCTCTCCATCTCCATCCGCCGGAGCAGCATCTGCTCCACCGCGCCCACCTGCACCCTCCGCCGCTCCGCGGACGCCGCCGGCGCCGCCTCGACGTCGCCGTCAAGGAATCGCACGGTCCGCCTCGGCTGGCCCCTCGTCGACGGCGTCTTGCTGAGGCAGGAGCGCGAGTAGGAGGACGCCGTGGAGCACGCGGACTCCGCCGCCGCCCGGGACGCCGAGGACGGCGGCGTCGAGGGGCCGCGCTTGCCGGCGAAGATGGCGTTGAGGAACCCCGCGAGCCGCGCGCCCGGGGACGCCGGCTTGCGGAGGTCCCGGAGCTTGGCGCGGATGGCGGCGCCGGCGGCCTTCTTGGCCGCCGCCTTCTCCGGCGCGGGCGCGTGCGCTGGCGCCCCACCGCCACCGCCGCCGGCGGCGACGCTGGTGCGGATGGGACGCAGGCGGCGGTGCTGCGACGACTCCGCCTCCGACGAAGAGAACCCGCCGTAGCTGGAGCCCTCGGAGGAGCTCGACGTGGTCGCCGCCGGCGCCCTGCTGGCGCGGTAACTCCCCGCCAGCGACGGCTTGTAGTAGTAGCCGTGGTGCAGCGCCTCGTCGCGCTTCTTGGTCTTGGCAGCCGTCAGTGCATCCGCCGCGCCGTCGTTGGTCTCGTCCATCGACTTGTAAATGGCGTCGAGCAGCGAGGACGAGAAGGACGGCTGGTCGGCGTACCGCCTCGCCCTCCCCGTCTCCGTCGCCGCGCCCTTGGGCCCCCGCCTCTCCATCCCAGTGCTGCTCCGGCCGTGAGAGGTGAACCCAGAGCCACAGAAACACAACGCGCAGCTGGAAGCAGAACTCAAGAACAGAGTTGTTTCGTTCAATGCAGCCCTCGCTCTAGTAGAAGTGGTGCATGGAACACACAGAGTTTTGCTGCGCGCGCGTGAGGTGAGAAGTGGTGGGAAACTGGAACGCAGAGAGGAGAGATGCGGAGTGTTGTGAAACTGTGAAAGGAGGGAAGAAGGGTGAGGGAGGCGGGCAAAATATAGCGGCGGACGGAGGACACGGACGTGGCGACGCAAACGGGGTGGCGCCCGGCCAGTTTGGGCGTGCGGGTGGTCCTTGCCGGTGGCCCCCTCCTTCCCTCACACACGTTATCATCACCGGCGGTAGAGTTACCCACACCCAGAAGTCTCCTCTTGTGCTCCACTGCACTCCACGCAGTGCGGCTGCTGCAACACACGCCGTCACGCGTTAGCATTTCATCATCGGACAGGTCGTCGCTGTAGTAAAAGTGCAGTACTCTTTCTTGGGTAAAACTCCATTTCGGTACCACGTCCCTGGTTTCGTTGTAACGCGCCGCTGGAACGTGTTGTCGATCAAGTGAGGATCCGCCACGAAAATGTTCATCAGTTACTAAGCTACACATTTTTGGGTCACTAATTAACAAGTGAATGAAGTACTCCGAGGTTAGGTTTAACTCTGGTTAGATTGAGAGTGAGGTGTCCTACGCCGTCACACTATTGCGTAGTAGTACTATGTAACAGTCTGCTAGATCTTCCACACAGTGCCTTATTTCGTACTAGTACGTAAAAAAGCTGTTAATTCTAGTCCAGCGCGCTGGGTTAAATCACGAGAGTACAATGGCTGTTAGGCTTTCAAAACAAGGAGAGAGCACAGAGACTCTTCTCCACTGTAAATGCACCATGCAAGACTAGCTCCAATTAAACCGCGATGCAAATTCGACCAAGCTTGAACGGAGGAGCACTCGCGCGCGCCCCCTAGGCGATAAAAGGCGCCGAAATATTGTATCCGGACGAAACGTTGTTTTTCTCGTCGATCTTCCCCTGTATACGTGAACACGCACTGATACACTGGATGAGAGCGGCTGAATCACATGAATAGTCATGATCAAGTCCTCCCCGTACGTACGTCCTGATCCATCTCGTGGTTAAACACCTCGGCAAGGCTCACGTGACCGCATCATTGGAGTCAGTTTCACCGTTTACCTCGCCACTTCGACACGCGCCGTGTCGACGAGCCAAAGCAGCAGCGGAGACGATCGATAAGCAGACGGCACAGACACGCAGGAACGTGCGTGGCGGCGAACGGTGCCAGCACGCGCGACGGGCCCCGATCGAGGAGCCATAGACGAGCCACCACACAACGGACGAGCGCGGCGCACGGGAGCATAAAACAAATGGCCCCGTGCTCGAGCTGGTACGGCGGCGGCGGCGTTCTCGCGCGCGGCCAAAAGCTCCCTGCCTAGTGCCTGCCTCCTGCTTATACGTGGAACCGGGCATATATAATCTAGTGCTCGCACCGTGCCCAAAGCATGAGAATGAGATTCCCTTTCTTAATTAATCCGGTTCCGTTCGTCTTTAACAAGCGATTAGGACTCGCCCGGACACGACGGGCCCGGAGCAACAGGGAGAGCCTGTGATCGTTTCGCTAGCTAGCAGCGCTCGGGACCATCCCGCCGTGGTCCGCCGCCGGTCGGATACTAACTCGGGGCGGCGGCCTCTCGCGACGGAAAGGGATCGATTCTGACAGTTGTTGGGGGAATGTTTTCTCTTTGCGATGTTTTTCTTTTCCGATCGCTCTCGTGTTGTTTTCGTCTGCAGTGGCGGTTTTTGTTTCTGTACGTCCCAGCGATTTTATGGCGATCGACCGATTGCTGCCTGTTTTGGCGAAAGGTGATGATGGTGACGGCGGTGATCAGGTTACGAGGACGCCGCCGCACCGTATTATAAGACCCAAGCATGCATTTCACGAAATAATTGTTTTTTGGCTTCATCAAATTATTAGTGTTCCTGCCCATGCCGCTCGCGCGCTCGAAAGCAACGTTGTCAGCAGGACGCTCACAACCCAACATCATAGTTGCGTGTGCGTTCGCAACGACGGGTTTCCGAGACAACTTGGAAATGATCCCACTCCGGATCAAAAATCTCCACTAGATCCGCTCCCAAATTCAACGATCGCCAGTCCGTCCACGGCGGCGACAGGGACGCGAATAAGACCACACGGCGCGGCTGCCTCCGCTGCACAGCCCACCGTCCCTTTCGAGCTCAGACATCCCCTCCACCCCGTCGCCTCACGCGGCACGTCGTCCATGCCTCCCTGACAAACAAACGTACTACCGAACCCGAACGCCGAGACCGGCCGCGCGCACCGGCTGTTGTTGGTTGACGTGACAAATGTGGGCTGTCCGATAGCGATCCTGTTCATCTCCTGCTTGGAACGACATGATGGGCAGATAGATACGGGCTTCTTCGTTTGGTTGGGGACGGATTTGCGCGGATGCCAGTGGCCACCATCGCCCCGGCGCGATGGATCTCGACCGGTCGATTAGTAGGTTGGCTCTCGCCTTTGGTGAGGTGATGCCTAGACGTTTTCGAGTGGTCCGCCGTGGAGCTGGTCGATCGCCCGGACGCTTTCATCAAGGCGAGCGTAATGGTGGTGCGGGCTGCATCGGAGCGGCGGTTGCGTTTGTGTGTGTGTGGATCGACATGCTCCACAGGACAGGACAAGACAGGTTGGTCCGATCTCTCGGTTCGATCTGTTCCTCAGATCGTGCGCGCGCCCGCGCGTGCGGGCGGGCTATAGGCGTGAGGGGGTGAAGTGCCGCGTGTTGGATTGTGGGTTTGTTTGGTCCGGGAACGGGTAGCGTACTTGTCGACTCTCAATTGGCGATGGACCGACCGGTGGTCTGGACTCTGGGGCTCAGGAATCAGAGACGGTGAGTGATACACGACGCTTCGAGCTTTGTTTGTGTTCGCTGTGCACGTCTACAGGTTGCTCTCGCCGTTCTGGTCTCTTGTTTTCGCCTTCCATGTGCAACGCCGCACAGCTTTTCATGCTGCACTCGGCTCTTTTTGTTTTTATTTTTACTACTACGTGAGCGGCGGTGTCTGCTTCTGAATTTGTTTTGAGCAGGTACTCCGTATGTGTACTAGGGAATCCATCAAGAACCTGTCTGTATACGTTGTTCCAGCGAAAGACTACAGTACAACAGAAGATGCCGAACTATCATTAGGCTTACTGATAGTGTTTGGATCGCCGGAATCTCTCTCATTGAAGCTGTTTATCATTAGCCGAGGGTAATCCTTTCCTTTCGGTTCGGAACAGGAAGGGTACCTAACAAATGGCAGAAGCCAACCTTTTCATGTCATCTTGGGTCTTCAGTCTTGTCTCACCCAACGCATATACTCCAAACCGATCCGACCTGAACAGTTGATCATACTGTGCATAACGAGCCTATCAGAGACCAACAAAAGAGCACAGTGCGACAGCAACGGCTTACACGGAAGATGCAGATGTTGGAGTTGGACAGCGCGACGTGTTGGCGAGCTACTACTCCGTACTCGGCTAGAAAGCCACAGAGGCCAGAGCCACTGGCCTGGGTCGGTCGGGTCCGTTCCGGCCAAAGCAAAACAAAGCAAAAGGGCAGCGAGCGCTGGGACGTCACGTTGTGCCGGCCGTGGCGTTGCCGCAGAGGCCCAAGGGAAGGGATCATCGCGGTGCGCGGCAAAAAAGCGGCAGCCTTTCGCTTTGCCCGCGGTCGGCCAGAGACGAGGCAGACGCATCAGAGGCGCAGCTGCCCACTGCCCACTGGGATGACGACGAGGCTGCCTGGCCGCGCTCGCACGCACGGGTGGCGCGGATTTGTTTGTTTTGCCAAGCGCCCCAACCCAGCCTGTCTTGCGATGCACTCTTCCTCCGCGTACGTGCGCGCGTGCGTGCTGAGAAGGTGGCCGATCGAAACCGAAAGTGTGTTCCATGCACCGCTGGCACGGGAGATTAACTAGTGGTGAAGCGGTTGGAAAGCTCGATCGGCCGGCCGGGGCGCACGCACGGCCGGGTCAGGGAAAAAAGATGGTGGCTTTGTTGCAGATGTTAACTTGTTAAGTGTCCCTGTCGCCAGATTGATCCACGACTAATCATGCTACCCCTAGCTAGGAGTAGCTCTCCTCTCTTTCGAGACCCTCTAGCTAGCTTAGTAGGATGGTCCTTCAGCTACGAGGGTGGTTACCTCCGAGTTTGATGTTAATTAGTTTGAGCACGCGGCTGGTTAGGTCAGCTAGCTGGCTACATGCATGTGCATGGTTAGGAGTAACTATTTTTCTTCGGTGATTGCAATTAATTCACTATATGACAGTTCATTCCTGCGCGTTTGTCTTTTCAAACTAAAGCGCACCGAGAATCACACATCCCAGAAAACCAAATTACAAGCACGAGCTACTGAACTCGCGAGAGCGATAGAATAGAACGTGATCTTGTATTTTCTTTTCCACTGCAGAGACAAGCACAAACCCACCATATTGCATCAAGGGTTCCATACACAACTCTCTCACCACCATGGAGATCACAAGCCCTTTTCTGACGCAGAAGCAACTGGCGTCTGTCAGCAACATGGACGACGGAACCGCGAAAATGATGGATCCACGCTTCGAGCAAAAAAGCAAGCACGCTTTAGTTGCGCATTACTACTGCAAGGGCAAATGATCACCTGAATATCGATCAACGTCATGTCTCCTGATACGATCAGAGATTCCGGCCAGTGCACCTCTCTTGCCACGTCTACAGGATAGCTAGCAGATAGTGCAGCCGTGCGCTGGTGGTTGATAGCAACAAGATCTCTCTCCATGCTACTGCTAGTAGTTGTTGTTTTAGCAGGTGGGGCGGCTAGACCGTAGCTTCATCCGTCGATCTGATTGTGATTGCTCTGCTTGCCTAGTGGTATAGTAGTCGTAGTGGACACTGAAACCTGTTCAATGTTCTTGTTGATCAGGAAGATAGCGGATATGTTTGTTCACTTTTTCCATGATTCGGTGAATTATTGGTAGAATATTCAATATTGTCAACTGCTTGCACGAATGCAGTTATCTGAATTTTCAACTGCGATGATTGTTGTAGAGAAAAATGCACCTGATACTGTTCTGATTTTGCAGGGAAGCGATAGCACTCGCTATAAGGTGGTCGCCTCTATTTTTAACCTCAAGGCGTCCATTTGACAAGTCACATGATGGACAGTCCTATGAAATAATTCACCTGCATGTACAAATGCCTTTTGTCTGCAAGGTTCCCACATATGCAGAAAGTTTTTATTTTTTTTGAAGAGTAACATATGCAGAAAGTTTCGCCATTAACAAACTAAGGGCTAAACATAGTGGAAAGGCAGTGGCTGACGAAATTAACAAGAACTCTTGCTTGTGGGCGAATCCGAACCTGTTTAGAAGCCACGGCGAGGAAAAGCTGTCATCATTAACCTATGCGAGAATGCGATCGTCAAATGGTCCCTGAAATGAGCACGATCATTCAGACAGGACAGTTTCAGTTAGCTGTAAATTGCGAGAGAGCGTGAGCGGCAACGTGTGTGCTGCCCACATGACTCCGTGGTTAATTAACGAGCGGCTCGCATGTGACTTGTACGCGGATTTGGCAACCAAAGGGAATTTCTTGCGAAGGTGATGCCGTCCTACTCACTTGGGATGTAACAGCGCCGCGCACCTTTAGGCATCATTCGTGTCGTCCACTTAAAATACCGTCTCTCTGACACTAGAAGCGAGCTTCAGCACTTTACATCGACATGTTCTCTTTCTGTATCTCGAAGTGATTAGGAGAAAATTTCAACCGTCATCAACAGGACCATCGAGAAAATTCACGGTTTTCTACTCAGTTTCAGACACATGGCTCCGTCAGACACTGTCTGTAGTGAAAGAATTGACGACACCCGAGCCCTGAAAGTCTTCTAGAGTAGGAAATTTCTCGAAACCATGCATCCATGCGGCATTTCGTCCTCAAGTACGCGCGCTCACCAAACACGAACTGGATTATAGCTGCACGAGCGTGCCAGTTGGCCTCGGTCCCATGTGAGACGAAGTAGGGAACCAGGGGGGTAGCAGATTCCTTCCATTCCATGAGACCATGATCACCAGACACACGGTTTCGAGATCGGAGAAAGGAAAAAGACGAGCATGCAATGCAAACCTACAGGAGGAGAGGGCCATGCATGCAGGAGACAGCGGCGGCTGGGGAGAGATACGTGCAGTGGGAACAGACAACGAGCACAGTGACTCCTAGGCCTAGTGACTCCGATGGTTTAGCTAGCTAGGCATGCAGGAGAGGACCAGCCAGCGATCGATGCTTTGAGGCGGTGGTGATCCCGAGACGAGGAGCAGGCCGCCATGGCGCATCATCATGAGGCAGTGGAGAGCTCAGACGATCGGGTGGGGAAGGAAAGCGCGCAGGGAGGGAGTCGCATGAGAAAAGAGGAGCGGCACGCTCACCTCCGGCTCTCACCGCTTTCGCTTCTTTCGATCACTTGTGCCTCGGCGTTCGTCGATCGCTTCTTTTTCTTTCGTTTCGCTGCGCTTTTGCTCTTTTGCTTTCGGGCCCCGGTGGCGGCAGCATCTGCGTTCTGACGACGTTCACACGCGCCTCCGGAGAAACTTGTATAATCGTGCAGTTTGTCATCCATGCATGCGTGCTTGAATATATCTTGATCATGCTAATTTGCTAGTAGTATGATAGAACCACGCATGCCTTAGTCAGCCTCGTTTCTTCAGACTCACTCGTCAGCATAGTCTGGGCGAGCTTCGCATTCAGACCGCGTGCTGACAACGACCGGCATTCTGTTCAAGCTGGTGTTTGTTTAAGCGAACACACGCGCGCGCTCCTCTTTACAGGTCCCTGTCAATGATCACCGCATGTTGGCATGCTGCCAAGAGATGCTGGCTCGCCCATATCGTGCCGTGTCTGTCATGTGGCCAAAGTCTTTGGATCGTACGGAGCCCGAGAAGCAAAAAGAAATGGATCGCGGAAGCAGCAGATCCAAGAACACCAGAGCAGCGCAGAGCAGCATCATTTGGCGTCAAAATGCGCGCGATCGATCGATGGTGCCGCTTTCTCTTTTTCTCCATCATCCCCTTCTTTTACTGTACCGCGTTTGGGCCGGGTCGTTGTTGCCGCGCCAATGCGGACTTGTTGTACACTGTGCTCTTCGACGGAAGAATTCAAAAGGAAATGCAAAAGGAAGAAACTTGCTCCAGCTAAAACCCAGTGTACGTGAAACCGTGTGAAGCACATAATTATAGAGTTAAAGAACCAGACAATATCATCATGTGTTCTGTTTACGTGGCGCTGGCATCTCGTCTGACGCTGTCGCTCGCTCGTGCATCCTGTAGAACTAGAGATGCAATCGTCTGACGCTGTAGGGACGTGAAACTCGGTAAGCCTGGCCTAGTCCGCTGTTTGTACACATCCACGCCCTCCTTTTTATACCAGGAGGGTCCTCCACATTCTTTATCCGTTTGTCTTCATCTTTTTTTTTTTTGGAGACTCATCCGTTTGTCTTCATCTGCATCTCTCTCTTTCTTTGAGCGGGCCTGTCTCTGAGTCCACTGACCAGCGAACGAAGAGCCTCGTCCATCCATAGAAACTTAAGGCCCAATTCCGTCCTGTCAGCCCAATTAAGCCCATAGAACAACCGACTCTCCTCCGTCCACCGCCTCGAGTCGGACAATATATTTGGATCCGCCACTCGCGGCTCGACGAGCAAGTCCAGGTTGGGCGCAGACGCGAACCTCGAGTCCGTTGCGCTCCCCACGCCGCCCTAACCCTAGGTCCCGGCGGCGAAGGTCGAGCTCTCGGCTCCGGCCGTTCCTTCCACGGGCATTTCAGAGGAGGAGGCCCCCGTCCAGCGAGACCCGGATTGGCCCCGCCGTACCGGATCCAGTAGGTGCTACTGACGCCTACGAATCCCCCGCTCATCCAACATTGCTTGCTACCCAAAATTGTTCTCGTTCCTGTTCGGAATAGGGTCGCATGTGCATTAAACTGGACTTGGGAACGGCGGGAGTTAGGAACGCATTGAATTTGGCCCAAATCGAACGAGATTGCGACCCCGTATTATAGGAAGCCGGGGATTCTGATTTTGGAATCCGAATGTTGGCTTGGAATGATGCCAGGATGAATTACTGCAGAATTGTTACAAGTTTTATTTTACTAGCCAACCCAACCACAGGGTAGACTATCTATTGTGGTCGCATCGACCTGGCATTGTATGCACATTTACAGTTATATATGGTATAATAGGTCGACATAATTGAAAATGAAATTCATTCACATGGTTTAATTCTGACAGTGAGGATGAGGAAATAGCAATTTTTCACCAGTCCAGAACTATCATATAGCTAAACATCTCACCTGTGTTGTTTGTGTGCTGTAGCGTTGTCCTGTTTTAACTGTTGCCATCCAGTTCTGTTCAAGATCTGCCTTCATCAAATATTTGAAGGATATTGAGTTCTGTTACTAGGTTCTAGAGAATAATAGAGTGATATGGGTGCAATGGCAAATGCAGAGCAATAACTTCAATGCAAAGTTGTATAAGATTTGTTTGTCACATACTATCTGTTCTTTTCTTTATTGTTTTACTAAAAGAGGCACAATACATAGGCCTAAGTCATGGCACCTTGTTCAGCGCGTGCTACATTTCACCGAAGTATTGAGATATGTTTGACAATGCACCCCAACAGGCGGCACAACTCGTCGCTTGAATACAGGAGAATGGGCACAGTTTGGTTTAGGCGGGCAACAGTGTGTTGTCGGATTTTCGACAGTAGTTGGGGCATAGTTGATTCTGACGTGTAGGTCGCTCTGTTTTCCTTTTCTCATATGTGATATCGGCTAATAACTATCTGAATCCACGAGAAGCCTAGGCTGCTCATTGGGTTTAGGTCGCTGTACTATTTCTACTCCTCTTAATGAAGGTTAGCAGGGAAAAAAATTTCCATGCATCCTTTGTTTAACTTGATAACAAGAAAATATTTAATCCTTAGCGTGTGATCCGATCTCCTCATCTCATCCGCAATCCTTTGAGTCTCCATTTTCCTTGTCCTCTCGAGAATATGACCTTCAACTCCCGGAAAAGGAGAAATCCCTTGTATGCCATTGGATAAAACCTAAATCCCTCATACGACATTGTCATTGACAGTCATAGACACAATGATGGCATACGACATTGTCTCACCTTCTCTTTGCTTCTGTACGTGACTGATGATTGATGAATCGGATTTCACACAGTTTGCAATCATCATGTTGGTCTGCAATATGCATTTTTTACTGGTTTTTCTCAAATCATGCAGGTAGTTGTATTTTTTGTTCCATATAGTCGCATCTTTCTATTTTCTTGTGCCATAGTTAATGAAATATTTGTGTATTTCTTCCATCCAGATGGCTCTGAATCAACAGCTCAACAAATTTAAACAACAGCAAGAGAGATGCCAGACTACTCTATCCAGTATTGCTGCAAGCCAAGCTTCATTCTCGAAGCTAAAAATTACTCCAGGGTTTCAACCAATAAATGCCTCATTAGCTCCTGTAAAATCAGTGCAGCCTACTAAATTCTCTAGTGACACGGAAAGGCTACAGCGCATGAATTTTGTTAGGAAGTCTCATCCTGCATCACAGATCAAGTTGGTTATCGATCTGCTTTACAAGGTAATTGCCCAAGATCCAACTTGATGGAGTTACTCAACTGTCTTCCATATCAAGCTGGTTTCCCTTTTGATGGTGCCTTGGAAAGTTGTTTAAGTCACTGATTGTGCAAATCGAACTGTTGAGCCTTATTGTTTGCATAAAGGATGACTCATTACATAGGTCCAACTTCTACAGATCTTGATGTACCTGAGCAATAATGCACCTCATAGAACTATCCTCTTTAGTCTTGACTGACGTAAACAGGCGCAAAACATGGAATATTTGTCTCATGGGTTTCATCACTTCCTATCACAAAATAAGAAAAAAAATGTTTTCTTCAAACCTTCGTCACTTAATATATATCTGAACTGGTTTCGTTGATTCTTTTGTGCTTGCAGACAAGGCAGACTTTTACCGCAGAGCAAATAAATGAAGCAACTTATGTTGATATTGCTGGTAATAAGGAAGTGTTTGATCGTATGAGGATAAATCCCAAAATTTTATTTGATGGGAAGCATTATTACTCGTACAAGGTAAATGCATTGAACATCGTTTTGCTAGCAGTTTCATTGAATTATCTTGTTCATGAATGGAAGTCGTTAGTATGGAACCCAAATAATACTTACTGCTTTGACTCCCTCTCTTTGAGATTAATTATGTTTAAACACAAAAAGAGTTCTCAAGTTCAAAAACCTCAATTGTCAGCTGAATCTCTTCGTCACAACTTGCGATTATTTTGTTTAATTGCTAACACAACAGCTAAAATTTTCCATGTTTCTTATTTAATTATATTTTATTTTGGAATTGACTATCTACTTAAGTTGTCTTAGAGATGGAGGGCTACGTGAAAACTGAAATTTGGTAGCCTTTTTATATTCTCATCCCGCCTGTACATTGCTTATCGTTTTGTGCAGCCCAAGCATGATTTGAGTGGAAGAGATGAATTGCTTAACATGATCAGAGACAAGTATGATGGTCTTGATGTTGCAGAGATTATAGATTCTTATCCATCTGTATTGGAAGATTTGCAGGTAATGGCATTGATATATGTGTTTAATATTTGAAAAGTCCTGTGACCCTGTAATATTTCTGTTTCTCATGTATTTCGCATTATGTGAATCATTATATTGACGGCACAAGTGAACTGAGGCATGTGCAGGTAAAATGTTTAGAAACCAATTAACCTTTTTATGTTCAGATTTTCCTTTTTGGAAAAAAGAGAGAGAGTAGAGTCTTGACTGAGCCTTTTGTCAATAGTGGTAGAAGTTGGTTTCCTGGGCAAACTTTTTGAATGCTTAACTTTCTCTCTGAAATCAACTTATGGATCAAATAGGGCTAGCATGATATGGGCAAAAGAGGTTGTATTTAAATTTTTACTATTTTCCATGAGACAGTCGTGGGGCTGATTCTCCACAATTTGATGGTAAATGTAACAGTGGAACCACTGTTTATTTCATCTCTTAAATAATGAAACAAAACGCCCTTTTTGGTGGAGTCAACCAACCACCATGTGCACAAACCCTGAAGCTCAGAACTTTATTTTTGTTAGCTTGTGGAGAACATCTCATCAAGGCAAGTGATACGAACACTTCCTTAGCTTATTAATTAAGTTTGCACATGCTGATTTGTAATGCTATTTAGTTTATTCGTGTTGCCATTAGTTCACTGAATTGGGTTTTCTGACTGCCAATGCAGTGCGGTGTAGCGGTTGGTGATTGATTCACTGTTGCATCAGAGATGATGTCAGAGTTTGGTGCCGGGGTCTGGTTTATAACCTCCCGTTTGCTGTTTTTCAGGCTTTGAAAGAATCAGGTGACATCTTTTGGCTATCAGGCACCGACTCCCAGGAAGGCATTGTGTACCCTAACGATACTCGATCAAACATCATGGTTGATGCTGACGTGAAGGAACTGTACATGAAGATAGAGCTGCCACGGGACATGCTAGACATCGAGAAGGAGCTACACAAGGCTGGAGAGAAGGCGTTAACCAACACGGCCAAGCGGCGCGAACTTGCTCTGATCCATGGCGCACCGCGTAAGCCTAAGACCAAGAAGCCGCGTGGCTTCACGAGCAGGTCCAAGCTCACTAACCGCCATATGCCTGAACTGTTCGTGGACAGGAAAACTTGAGCTGTCGACTGACGGACGGTCTTTATGGCCGAGCTGGCGTTGTTTGCAACCAATTTTTTGTGCCACGTGATGCTTACATTACACACTAAGTTGAGTTTGAAATATCAGTACATATAGTTATGTTCCGTTAGAATCTTTGCGTTGGCAAATTGGTTGATTTGAGTATTGGAGCTCCTTGTTGTGCCTTTTTTTGAAAAAAGAAAAGAAATGTGGTGAACAAAATTGACAGTAACCTGTAGTAATAAACCCCCACGACTCTCTCTAATACGGGCCGAGCATGAGCTCTTTATTAAGGATCTGAGTTTACAGCAGCACAAACTGCATCTGGTGTGGAGCTTAGAAACCAAACTTTACTCCTTTGCAAGCCTATGGGCCTTGGCGCATCGCGGAAACTTGGTTGTATGTCTTCCAACCTGGCCCGTTTGGTTTCTTGGTTGTCTACCAATCTGTCCCGTTTTGTTCAAAAAAAAAAAAACCAATCTGTCCCGTTTGGTTTTCCTGGTTCTCTCTGTTCCAATCCACGGGCCTTTTGTATTGGAACATCATCGGATCCTGCCAAAGTCTTGGAATCGCTCGTGTGAGAATTGAGATATGATCGCCAACCCCTAAGATGCCGGGATAGAGATAGGCTTTGGTGTCGGCTAGAGATGCTGGTGGGCGCTGATGGAATCAGAGGGCTAGGAGAGAATCTTGTCCCGGTGATCTTTTGCCCGCGATGGACACGATTGAAAGACAAGTGATGCTGCCTGCAACAAGGAGCCGGGGGGCGCTCTTCGATCCGCTCCATCTCCTCGATGGGATCACCACCTCCTTTCCTTATTTTTGGCATCTCTCACGAGCAAAGACGCGACGCACGTCACGCCCGTCCACGGACCAGGGCTGGCCGGCCGGACGGCGGGCATCAGCAAGCAGTGACGACGATACGACAGGGCACGCCACTGCGGCTAGCCGTAGCGCTAGCTGCATCACCTCACCTGCACTGCGCCAGCAACGGGCGCGAGCTTATTTTTGTGGATGGGACGAGGTGCCGCGTGCTGCCACTTTTGGGCACGCATGTAGAAAAGGGCGAGCAGGGATTCCCGCGTACTACTACCAGAGTACCAGCTGCATGCGCCCTGCGCAGGGACCGACCTCTCGCTTTCGCTGATCATCACTGACTGACTCGACTCGTGTGTTGGGTTTCGCAAGGGCTGCAGAGCCGCCCCGCGCGCAGGCGGCGTCACCCCTTGTGATGATCGATGTCAAAGTTTTTGGGAACGCCGACCGCTGCATCGATCGTCCACGTTTGCAAAGAAGCCCCCCCGTGCTCGTGAATTGTGACCACACCGCCGCCTGCAGTGCCGGACCGTGCGTGCTCCTGGCCTTGGCGTGAGGTGGCAAACCGAGCCGCCGATGTATATTCGCCCCACCCGCCAGGTTCGCTCGGCGGACTCGGCTCGCCGCATGACGCGCGCGAGGCGCGACGTGCACCGCCATGCACGGCGCCCGAGCCCCGGAGGTTGTTCACACGCGGCGGCTGCGGTCTTGGCGGATCGCAATGTTGCGCACTTGCGCTAGCTAGACAGACGGTGCCCCGTTTCTCCAGAGAGCGCAGCCGCGGCCTTCAAACGGATGCATCGCTGCGGGCTCTCGCGTGCACGAGCTGGCGCCGCCGGCGTAGGTTACTTGCGTACGTCCTAGATCTTGTACAGCTTTTCTACCGAACTACGTTTATTTTCGGTTCCAAACCAATAGCGAATCCCGATTCAGCATACCAGTGCGGCAGTGCCACAATACCAAGTGTTCTGTAGACCAGCCATTCAAGTAGACAGACTTTCATAGTGTCAAAATGTCATCAAGCACCGTTGTAGATCCGACTACTTCGAAAATTCCAGTGGACTGCACGCATGCATGTCAAACCATTACACATTTTGGCGGCAAAACTGTCGCCACCTCCTAGACCAAAAACGATGGCAACCATGCGATCGACATGCATCTACCTGCAGGGAGCAATCCAGCAGAAAGCCCCATCACATGCCGTCGCAAAGATTTTAGCATCAGCTGTTCATCACACGGCACACCCCCATGCAAGCTACACTAACTACGTAACGCGACCCTTGCTAGTACGTACGCTAATCAATCAGTCATTCCACAGCGCGAACACCGGCAGCTGGTGCACGCTCGCGACTCCCGCGACCGGCCGTGCCGCCGCGGCGGCCGCCGTCATCCAGTTGCTTCCTCCGCCGCCGCCGCTGCCCTCCCCGGCCTCGAACTTCATGGCGGGCGCGTACTGCAGGCCGTGCAGCAGGTGCGCGCCGCGGTGGCCCTCGGAGGTGTCCGAGTTATCGGACGCGCCCTGCAGGTCGCCGCCCGGCGGCGCGTCGGCGCGATCGGCGGCGGCCAGCTCCGGCGCCGCGTCAGGCGGGCGCGTGGGGGAGCGCCTGCACGCGGCGTCGCCGCCGATGAGGTGCGTACTGGCGCAGATGCGCTTCACGTCGTACTTGCTGATGTCGAAGTTTGTCACGGCGTTCAGGCCCCGGAACTTGATCGCAGCGATGTCATAAGCCTCTGCCGCCTCCTCCTGCGTGCCTGCAACAGGTTGTTGGCAGGAAGTTAGCCGGATGAACAGAACCAATACTGCTGATCAGCAAGAGTTTGATTAGATTTGGAGAAATAAAATACGCGCTCCACAAGTGACAAAAACTTACTGAATGTGCCAAGATACAGGTCCTTGTTCCCTGCCACTCTCCCAATCCTGGCCTGCCATCTCCCGTGCTGGTGATGCCTGCGCGCATGGGGAAAGCAAGACGGACAAGAAATATTATTTTCACAAGCAGGTCGATGCGTGTGTGTGCGTGTTCGTGAGATCAGAGATTCAGAACTGAGAACAGGTGCCTCAGTGCTTCAGAAGTTTTGGGGCGTTGGAAAAGGCAGCAGGTGTGGGGTGCAAATATGGGCGAGCATGATCAGCGCAGCACCTTGTCACTCCTCTGTACATGGATGCTCCCCTCGAGAAGCCACTGCTGTTCCTGCACCAACAACAAATTTGGCAGCGAAAACTCGTGAAAAGATGCAGAAAGAACAGTGAGCAGGCAGCGAAATTTTGTTTCTACTCGTGGTGTTCGAGTACTCTACTCTTACAGTGCTGCTGAGAAAATGGCACGTGAAAGATTCCATGCAGATACTAATTCATGCAATTCAGAAGGGTTTGAAAACTGAATCGGTTTTTTCCATGCATATATGATGAGCCTTCAAGTCTTTCAACGGTGGCGGGTTGTTCATAATTCACCTTAGTACAACATTCTAATTAGAACTAGTACTACTACTGTGCAAAAAGAACTGTATTACTACCTTCTCAAGTGCGCAATGAATTCCTGCCTTGACATGTGCTTCATCTCCTCCAGCTCCTTCTCATAAGTGCTTAACTACACGTAACAGGGCACAGTGGATCAGGAAACACTGAATCCATGTGGTGAACACAGAAGAGCACGGTTGAACTGTAGTACTACCATTGATTCATACTAGTAAAAATCAAATTAAAGAGAGCAGGAATGAACCAGGCCCCTACTTCCACTGACATAACACTTTCCATGGAATTAAGATGGTAAGCAGAGGCACTGAACGTACCGGGAAATTTATGTGGGTCGAAGGACCCCAGTATTTGAGCGCTGCCAAATCGTAAGCCCTTGCAGCCTTCTCCTCCTTGTCATACCCACCTGCATGGTAACCATGTGGAGTAACATCATTTGTCACAGTTCCACCAACGAAAATCCCAAACAAGGATCAAGAAGAGGTTAGGGCAAGTAGGGTAGCAACAGCTCACCTAAGTAAACTGCTCGTTGGTTGCCATTGCATTGCAAGAACAAGACGTACGTTGGTGTCAGTAAACATTTGCATGTAATTGCAATAATGCAGTTTGGAGTAAAATGACACTAGGGACAAAAACAAATTGCATAGCTCACCTTGCCTTCCTTTCCTAGTCTGCCCTTCCTTCCTGCAAGTGTTGTCCCACAAGTGAGCCTCATACCTCCCTGTCCATCTATGCCTGCAGAGATTGATCAACGCATCAACACAAGCTAATCTACGACACGTCGAGACAACGCGAAATTTAGCATGAACAGAAACTCCAACCTGGTCACGCCCCGGAACTGCGACGTCCTCTGACCGAACGTCTGCGCAGGCCTGCGGGATACAGGCATTGGCGCCGGCAGCGGCTCGCCCGGCGCGTCCGCCACGGAGAGCGACAGCGCCGACGAGCGTTCCGGCACGTACATTGCCTCCCGGAGCCAGGACTTGATGCCGGAGATGGACATCGAGCTGCCGACGCCGGCGGCGGCGTTGTACATCGGCGTCACCGGCATCGCGCCAGGCGGGCTTGGGTTCGCCGCCGGCGTGCCCAGGAAGTAATTCTGGCCGTGGTGGGGCAGGAACTGATGTTGCTGAAGATGATGGTCTTGCGGGGCAAGCACGCGGTGGTCGCTGCACGGCGGCGCGTTCACGTTGATCTCCAGCCCAATGCCGCCGCCGCCGTGGCCGTGGTGGTAGTAGTAGGAGCCCGACAAGGGTTGGAGGTCGTGGACCACGTGGTACTTGGCCTGATCGGCTTCGCTGCCGCCGTCGTGGATGCTGCCGCTTTTGTTGCTGCAAGTGACGCTCATGAAATCCTCAAGCTTGGGGCCTTTGGCTTCTGCGCGCCTCCAATCTGCACAAGAACAGTACAGACAAACACTAATCATACTGCCTTTTGAGCGACTTTGCGGTCTTACATTCAGCAACTTTCTGACCTAATACGTGGTCTTAATGAACAGTTCTGAACTTGACAATTACTTTAGAGTCTAAGCCACTATCTCCTGTCAAAATGATATGATATGTGTAGGTAGACAAATTCCGAAAGGAAAACTATAATACTACTAGTATGATTTCTACTCTCTGATCTAGTTTGCGGAAATTCCGAAAGGAAAACTACTCTCTGATCAAGCCTACAAATTGTGCAAGGAAAAGAACATATGGAATTTCACTTAACCAGTGACTGCCAGATTTAAGAGAACTCATCCGTCAGAAGTTCAGAACTTCGACAAGAAATCAAGACATGCTACGTGATCCCGGAACCTTCTCCCTACAACAAGAAATCAAGAACTTACCAGGAGAACCATACGGCAGAGAACCATCAGACTGCAACGTCATGGCCACGAGGGGCGAAGCTGCCGCAGGAGACGAGCAAGAGCCCTCTCCATCGCCGCTTCCGCTCCCTCCACCGCCTCCGTCGCCATAGCCTCTTGCAGCCGAGGATGACAAGGAGAAGCCGAGCCAGCCGTTGTTCATGTCCATCTCCCCACTCAGAGATAGAGCGAGAGAGAACAACCAAGGGACCAGGAATCAACAAAGAAGTCGCCGATCTTTTCTCACAGAGCGTGTAACTTGCAAGCAAGCGAGAAGGAAAATCTAGAGTGGAGCTCAAACACCAGAAAAAGAGTCCCCTTTTTGACGTTTACATGAGCAACCTATATATGGCTATGGAGGGGCATAGGTGAAACGATGTGAATGCGAAGAGAAGCTCGTAGGCGGTGAGGGAGAAGAGGCCATGCAAAACAAAAGTTTCGGTGCGCGACTATGCATTGCATGTACAGATGCGAGCGTGGACCGGCGTTTTCCTTTTGCCTTGGTGGCCGTGCCATCATAGATACGTCTTGCAGTGTGGCAGCTTGCTGGGGCCTGGCAGCCACAAGGAGCTACACTTGCCTACTGCCTAGTCTCGTGTGAATGTGTGTGACGTCTCCCTCTTTCTCTCCCTCTCTCTCGCTCTATCTTTGCAGGGCTTTGGGCTCTTGCGTCTTGTTCTCTCTCTCACGTGCCAAACCAAACCCAGTGCCACATGCATGCAAGGAAATGCGTGGAAATCTTCTCAGGTGATTTGGTGATCCAAAGGCCAAGAACTGCTGTTGGATGGACACATATGACTGCGCGTTTTCGTTGTTGGCGTCTGTTTACATCGTTGTTAGCGTACGAATGGGTTAGCGCCGCGCCCATGTTTCTCTCATTGGTAACCGAAGTGCTTCCGTTTTTCTATTCTCGTCGCCACCAAATAAAATGATTTCAAATGTCTTGTCAAAGAAAAGTTTCAGCACTTGCGATTTGCGAGTTGACATTATTTTCAAACCATGAAACGACGAACTCCTCACGCGAATCGAGCCAGAAAGTACGTGCGCGATTCCATGTAAGGCCTCACGTGAAAAATATTCGAGTACGGACGGGTAGGATCGAGGGGGAGCATTTGTTTTTGTCTTTGATCCACAAATCTTCCCAGCTTAAGGCTGCCGAAAGTGGCAAGGGGCATGGTGTTGCGTAGCTCGAGGCAAATCTACGGAGATGATTCGATTGGACGGCCGGATTGTACAACAAATATTACCCCATTTGGGGCTTGGATTCTCCTGTACTGACGCCTCCAATTTGGCCAAGTGATGTTAATCCACATGGACCCAATGACGAGCTTGAGTCTCAGATCAAAGATTATATAGTTTTACTCTTGTACTCAAATTATATGACACTTTAGTTTTCTCAAATTTGCTCAAATTATGTACTCACTCTACTCTATATTAATTTCATTCCTACACTCACAGTTTTCTCAATTTAATTACTCTTGATCCAATGCACATTTTTCTCCTTTCAATACTCCCACCGTCGCAATATAGTTCCTACCAATACACATTTATCTCTTCCATATACATCTCTATCTCTTTGCTTCTTGTCTTATGCACACCTAACTTTTCTAGCTCTCCTTAATCATTGTATCATAAATAATTATGCCTAGAGCCAAAACATCATAAATAACTGATTATGAAGTATATCTTATTGATAATTGATATTGTTAGTGTGCTACAAAGTGTTCTGATGATAATGAGGGGGCCAATAGCTTCATTAGGCCGCTTTGATATGTTTGGAGCAAATAGCTCCGTTAGTGCCTCAGGCATGCCGGCAAAGAGGAGATGTCGCTTTTTTTGGCGCCACACTCGCTATGGATAAACACGAATCATGGCCGCCACAGACTTGCATTGCCAAATCTTTGCCCGTGCGCCGAATCTTTCTTGTGTCAAACTGCGGTTTGCATCCAACCACGACCTCAGTGCTTGAATCTTTTCATCGAAGACTGTCAGGGATACGCAGAAAACTCAGCACATACAAGTCACTTGGAACATAGAGTTGAATGGAAAAAATTTCACAGGACCAATTCCTTTGCTACACTTTTTGAAGAATTCTAAGCATGTGCTCTAACCTCATGTCTTCTATACATACTAGTAATAAACTCTTTGGGGCAAATTTTCCATGTGCCACGCCCAACCAATATTTTCATCAAATCTCACGCTTTGGATTTTCTATAGGATTTAAAAGTGATGGTGTTTCAAAGAGAAGCTTGGCGAGGAGTGCTTTCAATTCCTTGCAACAAATTTTCACGGTAACTCGATGAGAGAACACACGCAGCATGTGTCTCGGGGCGGTTGGTTTGCGTCGGCACAGCATGCTTCCCTGAGGTGCGGCCGATGGAGGGGCGGCAGGCTGCCCAGAAATGCCCTTCTGACACGGGTGGCACGAGAGACGATGTGCCCTGCTGCGGCTGCGGGGGGCCGCCGTGTATAGAGAGTTCGCTCTTTTCCACCGCGTCGGGCGCCCGCACAGCACAGTAACGAAGAGCACCTGGATCTTTTCGCCCTTCCCGAGGGACCTTTGCATGGGGAGCAGAAGGCCCCCATGGAAACCAGCTACAAGGTGGGGGAAAAAAGAAAAAATGAAACAGGGGACGGTGCTTCCTCTTCTTCTTTACATAAACGAGAGACCGCGGCCATGCTACCTCTGTTTGGTCGGCCTTAAGTAAGCTCTGTTTCTGATGAACCTAAAGAGCTGTGTGTTCATCGTGAACGAACGCTAGACACCAACGGAGATGATAGATTACGTACGGGAAGCGACCAGAGTACTCGAAGTGCAAGATTCCGTCGTGGTCGTCCTCGGCGTACAGCTACGGGTATAGAGGAGTAGTCTGCGGCAGTCTACAGATAAGGCTGCTTACGTATGGATCATGTGTAGGTAGAGGTCTCGCGTCGAGCCCGGACAAGGCGAGCACCGGTTTATCTCCCTCGGGAGATGTGCCACCCCTCTCTCTGTCACCAACCTACTCCCGTCGCTTGTCCTCTTGCACCTACGCGACTTCCCGGCCGGAGCGGAGTCACCTCACCTCGCCTCACCTCACGTCCCCGGCCTCTTCCTTTCAGGATTCCGAGTAATAGGGCGCAGCAGCTACGGTTCCTGAAGGATGCGTCTGTTTTTGCGTTGATGAGGAAGGAACGAAGCTGCGAGTGTCGCGACGAGGGGAGGCCGAAAAGGGCGCGGGCGCGGGCGATTGTTTTTGGAGATGGGCTCACGATGGACTCATTGATTGATTTGATTGAAGGATGGGTTGGTATCCGTGCAACTTGGGGTCCGGTTCCCGAGACGTTGGTGAATGGGGGAGAGCGAGTGCTTGCTGCTTGTCGTATCTGTTTCAGCGTGATCTGGGAATTCAATTCTTCGGCCTGTTTAACTGCTGGGCCGGCCTGAAGGTAGAAATCAGGCATGTATTGGGCTGAAATCTGATAATTGACCTGGGCCGAGCATCGACGACCGGTTTTGACCTGGACACGTTGCACTGCAGCATTTGTGTCGTCGCCTCGCGGGACGTGGGCGGGCGTCTCCGATCCCTGCCTGCCCGTCAGTCAATGGACGTCTCCAGCCGTGGCCGCCGGCGCGCCGCCGCACTGTGGGTTTTGCATATACATTTTTTTGCATATACAAAACAAAAATAAGAAAGGGTTTTTGCCCGTCCGTCAGTTAAAAAGAAATGAAAGAAAAGAAAAAAAAGATCAACTTCCACCGGCTAGATATTCTCTCCATCACAAATATCTTGACAAACTTGAAAACAAATCTTCCTATAAATACGGGGACCTATTACCTCTCAAAAGGTAAAATGTCACATATTTATTAAAAATGGACGGTCCACGGTTATTTTGAGGTACCATAAAACTACTATTTTAGAAGCATAGTTTCTAGGCTAAGGCCCTGTTTGGATCCTCTAGCCGGCTAAAATTAGCTAACTAAAACATTAGCGAGCTAATTTTTTAGCCAACTAATTTTAAAAGGTACTTGTTTGGATCTTTGACTAATGTTTCTGGTTTTTAGACTTTCTTTGCCTTGTTAATGTGTTTCTTGCCTTTTTTTATATGTTTAGTCGATTTTACTAGCTTTGAGGTGACTAGGGGCTAAAAGTTTAGGAGGGGTGGGCTAAAAGTTTAGGAGATTTTAGGAGGTTATGTTTGGATCCCAAGTGACTAAAATTAGCCAGCTAAAAGTTTAGGAGGTGGATCCAACAGGGCTTAATTTTCATCGTGGCACGTTTCCTGATTCTGTAACAGTCCACATCTTTAATTAAATGGATGGCATGTGTTGAAATCCAATATACATTCTGGATTTTAGTTTAAACTGATTCATATTACCCTAAAAAACTATTTTAGATATTTATTTTGATGCAAAGTACAAATAAAATGGGGATGGACGATTTTTTTTTGAATTGTAAATCTGTCAAACAAGGCCTCAAGTTTACTCCTTGAAAATGGGGATGGACGTAACATCATTCCTGACTTCTCTCATTCAGTATTGACACAGAGAAGAAAAAAGATTAAAAAGATACAAATTCCATAGAGTGAGGATGTCTTTTTTGATCCCTCAAAAAAAGGATGTCTTGTTTGATAGATATCTCAGTGACTTCCAGTTCTAGGAGCGAGGAGGCTCTGCAAATTTCTGATTTTGGTTTACATCCGGTGAGCCTGGTTGCATATGTATTTAGTTGTCAAAACTGGAGAAGCTAGTGTGCCTGGAGCAGATTCAGAATATATGCTGAGTGCAGAAAGATAGGGCTGCGCCAAAGTTTTTTTTTTTGTTCACTCTACATTATATCCATATTGACAAGAGTAGTTAGTAGGAGAGCTTGATCTTAACAAAATTTGTCCTTAAAGTATATCTTCCAGTTGTTTGAGCCTGGGATCCAACTCAGCAGCATTTTGTTCCACATAATCATCTGCAGGAGTCCGGTATGCGTCAGCAATCGCCTTTCCTTTATCCATGACTGTAGATGGCACAGTTTGCAAGAGACTGGAAACACAAAAGGAAAAATAAATGGTGAGATTTGAGTGATGATCCCTGTTGGTCTTTGAAGGAGAAAGGCTTCTTCATTAGGTGGTACTTGTCCAATGCTGCAAGGGCAACGCTGATTTTGCTCCTCATGGTTTCAACAGAAGTTGATGGATCGTTCCGAGATGCACGTAGTAGCAGCGAGTCGAGATCTTCCAATGCTCTAGGAAGCAGCAGGCAACACATCCCATAAGTTTTCAAAGTTCCCTCTGCCAAGAAGCGTACTTAATTGGAAAATCATGTTTACCGTAAGCATTCATCAACAGCATCTGATGCAGCTTTGCCTTGTCCATTATTGGCAGCATATTGTGCTACCTGCATCAAGTTTTCCCCCAGAGAATTCAGTTTGCTTGATTTGCAATCAAGAACTTGCATTTTTGGGTATTCCATTAAGCTAACGCCTTAGGTATGAAAGGGAATGAATGCAGTAGAAATGTGGAATCTGGACTAACATCGGCCAAAAAAGAAACTTACTGCTCGAATGTTGACACGGAGAGATGATGCTGGTCCTGAGCGAAGCAATGACCTGCTCTCATCGTACTTTGGCTTCTCAAATTTTAAGGATTTCTCTGCAATGAAGCATATATAGGACAAGATATCATGCCTATGTTCTGTCAAAACATTTACTCAATCTACCGAGAAATGCAAAAGCAACAAAATTAAGCCAAAATGGATGCATTTCCACTCTACGCGTAACAGCAGACAAGCATTCAAGCAGACAGCACAGTAAAGAAAGGGAAGAATGCAGATGGCCGTATTCATCGTCTCTGAACATATCCCCAAAACAGAGCTCACACAGTTGGTCATGCAGAAAAAGGAAAATCTATAGTACTTGTATGATACGCTTATGAGTGTTTGATTGTTTTCTTGCAGTCTTTTGCAACGTTACCCAACATTCAAGGCGCCCGGGTGTCAATTAACGCATTACTTTTGGGTATCAAACGTGTCAGTTACCTAGATCCACGAACTGGTCTCGAGTGAGCAGCACAGCCGGCACGTACGTTTCCAAGGGCTCCAGCTTCTTCCTAATAACAGCAGCAACCCAAGAACAGCAACAATCAGAGGAAATGTTATGCAAAACTGCAAGCTTGTGCTGCAGTGAAGCAATGCAACACAAATGCTGTACAAAGAGAGAAGAATTTTAGTGTATAATGCGGTCACCTTTTGACGTACTTGTCGAACGGACTGGCGTTCGCCTCTGCGACAACTGGGAGGGGAGATAGCTTATCAGTTTCAGAGGATCAGGCACACGCGGACAGGGGACAGACAGCTCGTCCTGAATGAACGAACTGTCGAACACTCGACCGGCTCAAGAAAACTTACGGCTAGCAGTAGTGGCGAGCCAGGCGGCGGCGCCGGCCAGCGAGACGGCGCGGCGGCCTACGGCGTCCGAGGTCGGCGGGACGGACGCGGCCGCGATTACGTGGCGGCATCGGCGGCGCCGGGGTCGAGGTGGAGACGGGCAGACGTGTGCCCCGCCGGAGGTGGTGGGGAGGAGCGAGGAAGGCATTGTCGGAGGAAGACGGGGGTGCTTGAAGGCTGGCAGGCTGCTGCAGCGCTGCGCCGGCGAGGGGCGCGAGGGAAGAAGGATTTGCGGCTGGGTTCAGTTTGATTCGTCGGCTGTTCTGTTTCGGCCACGCGATTGCACGAGAGCCACTCGTGTCCGTTCGCCTGGAAACAAAAAAAGCGTTTGCTCGGTGCGTGCGGCGCTTACGTGGTCTCTCTGTTGCCATTAGCCCCCTTGGCACCACACGACATGGATCGATAGCGCTTTCGTGATAGCGCTCTTCTCCTACGCACTCTGCGGATCGTCGTTTGATCAAACGGCACAAACTACAGAGTTCGAGAGTGCGAGCTGTCCGCCGGCTCGTGTACCTTCAGAGGCGATCTTTCCTTTGATAATTTGATTGCGGTGGATCAGTGATGCGAGTGTAAAAAACAACCAGGAAGCATAACACCAGCATACAGAGAGGGCAGAGGTTAATCATGTGAAAAATGGACGGAGTACCAAGAGGGAAGCTCCAGCTAGAACCAGAAATGACAACGGCGTATCAGAATTCAGAAGAAAACTTTACATGCTCAGACGAGGCCACGACAGTATATGCTCAAGTCTTACGATCCCGAGTTCAGTACACTTGCCCGAGAAACACATGCTCTGATAAACCCGACGACACATCATCCGGAAAACCTGAAACCACGACGACGACGACGATCCAGCTGCTAGCTGTACAAGGAAGCCTTACACTTGAGCACGAAGCCTAGGAGCAGCAGCATGGCCATGAGCCCGCCCGAGGATCCCCACGCTCGGTGGATCCAGTACGGGTCGAACCTCACCACCCGCCGGTCCATGAAGCACGTCACGTTGATGGCCAGGATCAGCACGGCGAGCAGGCCCGGCAGCCACAGCGCCGACGCGCCGCGGTCGTCGTCCTCGTCGTCGCGCTCCCGCTCGGGCCTCCGGTCGATGTACAGCGGGGACAGGACGGCGAGCACCGCCACCACGACGCACACGAGCTTCTCCGTGGAAGACGACCGACCCATGGTGTCACTGGTGTGGCAACACCACGCTGTGAAGCTGCCACTCTGCTAGCTCTCTGAACTGAAAGTCTGAAGGCAACAGCGATATATGGTTCTTCAGAGCATATCTTTTATATGCTGTTTGGCTACCGAACCAATCTTCAGAAGCAAGGAGAGAATCTTATCATATTTCTATCGGCTAAACTTTTGACTCCACATTTGATTCCTATCATGTAGTACTAAAGGAACAAATTCACTTTGTCCATTATTATCCACCGAATGGTGGTGAGCACTGAGCAGTGGACTGTGACGTAAAGGTGGAGATTCTCCATAGCTAGTGAGCTTGGAATCAGATGCCGAGAGGCAAGTCGCTCGACAGCTGAGTCCTAACAATACAATGAAGCTACATACGGACGTTGGATCGCATCGTATGGTTCCGACTACTTGCTGGAAAAGGAAGAGAATATTTGAGCTCTTTGATTGTCTGATCATGAAGAACTTTATTGTTCTGGAAGCTACAAAGTTGTACAAGCATCGACATCGATCTGTACGGCTCCTCCATGAAACTAGCTGCTGACGCGTGTTTTCCGCCCAAACGAGACCATGATAGCGGATTTTATTGCAGAGGTAGAAGCAGGACAAATTCTATAATCAGTCCATTTGCTATTTGGCGAGTAAACAAGCGTGACGGTTAAAGGCTGGCATCCCATTCGATTGAGTTGGTTGCTTGGTTAGTTGGTTTCCTCTAAAATGGCAAGCCAAGTAGTTTTTTTGCAGGGATAAAATGGTAAAATCTAATACTCAAGTGGGACATGACAACCCAGAATCGCTGCTCATCGAAACAATTATATAGTGTGTAGCGTTAGAGGTATCAAAGAAAGAAGGCGTCATACCAAATCAAACGCCGTAGCTAAAGAGATCAAGCGTCATACCAAATCTGCAGGCATAAACCTCCTACGGAGGAAATATTTGTCAAACAAAACTCTAACTCAAGTAGTAAAACAACCGGGGGATTCTCATTTTTGGTCGGGTCTAATGAAAGTAAAAGAGCAATTCTTGGAGTGTGGTCACTTCCAAGTTCGTAGTGGCACCCAAGTGAGATTTTGGGAAGATACGTGGATAGGAGATAGACCTTTCAAGCTAGTCTACCCAAATTTATATCATATAGTGAGGAAAAAGACAGCAACAGTGGCTGAAGTGCTACGCACTACACCGCTGAATGTATCCTTCCGTAGGGCGTTGGTACAAGACAATCTTACTGCGTGGTACAAGCTAGTGGCGCAGGTGCTGCCCACCAACCTGTCTACAACTAAGGATGTCTTTATTTGGGACTTGCATAAGAATGGTAAATTCTCAACGAGCTCAATGTATAGGTATATAATCCAAAAGGATGTTGTGCCTCAGCGTTGCCCTATTTGGTATATCAAAGTACCGCTGAAAATTAAAATTTTCTTATGGTACCTAATGAATGGTGTCATCCTCACTAAAGATAATCTTGCGAGAAGGAATTGGAAAGGTGACATTAGTTGCTGCTCATGTAGCTCACTTGAGATGGTAGAACACCTTTTCATTGATTGTCACTTTACTCGCTTCATATGGAATACTATACATATCACTTTTGGAATTCAACCACCGTCTAGCATTGCAAATATGTTTGGTTCTTGGCTCAATGGAGTCCAACCAAAGATAAAAGATCAAATTTGTGTGGGTCTAGCGGCCGTATGTTGGGCAATTTGGTTGAATAGGAATGATATGGTATTCAATCGCTCCAATCATACCACTTATTTGCATGTAATTTTCAGGGCTACATACTGGACGCGAACTTGGTCCTTGCTACATAAGGATGAGATGGCAAGACAAAACTTGAAGAATGCATGTCGACTACTGGAGACCGTCGTCATGGAGGTGTTCGCGCGCTTTGGATGGAAATTCTCAAATAGAATTGCAGCTTAGTTGTAATAGTATTTGGTCTTCCCTCCTAGTTGTCTCCTTTTGAACTATCTGTTCTGAACTTGAGCCTAAGAGCTCTCTCCTCTGTAACGATCAGCTGCGTACATCTCTTCGGATGATGTAGAAGCTAGAACGATGTTCCATTATCTAAAAAAAACCAAATCTGCAGGCATTAGTATTAGCCAAAACCCTCTCATTCAATGCTTTTAACAAATTTGTTTTTATCACGCTAAAAAATAACATTCCTAGCTTACACCAAAAAGCATAGCCACCCAGATTACTTCCAACTTGCAAGCATGTTAAACATTGCTTGGAACATTTGTTCACCCACCATTATGGAACCATCACTAGCACCACTGTCACATCTAAAAACCCCTAGCATGAAGATAAATTGTTAAAAAACCCTAGCATGAAGATAAATTGTGATGTACACAGCTTAATCTTCTCCAATATATCTCACTATCCTATAGGGTGATGTACGCCAATTAATCTTCACTTAACATTTATATTGTGTCTTGGAAAGAGCTGAAATAATGTGCGTTATAAGTTTTCTCATGTGCGACAACATACTATTCAGATGAAACGATGATCAATTAGAGTTTGCTTTTCTGATTATTCCATAATATGATCTTTCTCATAGTAACCTCAACATCATATTTTAATGTTGTTTTATTACAACCCACCTAAATGTTTAGCCTTGATGTTGCAAAGTTTTAGTTTATGTGTCATTTGGATGCACATTGGGTTCAGACATAAGGAGATGGGTTTGGGATAGGGACACGATAGCATTTCTATGTCCAATGTTTGTTACGTATTAGGTTTGGGAAAGTGATATGATAGCACTTCCATTTCCACTTGGGTATGCTGCGAGGCGGCACTTACCACCATAAAGATGGGCGTCGGCAACAGCTGATCTGCCGCGCGGCGCATGGGAGCGGCTCCATTGTCCCTGGCGTCATCATCTTTTACGCTGCATGCGGTGGCCGACGCACCAGACCCGCCAGCAAGCTCGCCAAGATGTGCCCATTATTTTCATAGCACATGCTATAGCTTGCTACTAGCAATAGCTACTTGTCTCGTGTTAGTTGCAGACACTTGTCTATTTGTGTGTCTGCTTGGCTTAGTTGATTTGCAATCAAGTGATCTCTAATCTCTACACTTTAAGGATTCTCGGATGCGGGCACGGCTTCCCTGTCCCCTTCTCCCTTTTCTCATCCGTGTTCCCGCATGCACGGCCATCTTCGCCGTTCCCTTTCACGTGCTGGGCCCTCTAATTTTTCCAATACAAGGCCTAACAGGAGAACGAAACAATGCCGTCAGCAACCGCTTTGTTCCAGTTCGTCTGCTCTATGAAAAACTCTTCTACTCGACGTTGCGCTGCCCTCTCCCGTACCCCCCCCCCCCCCCCCCCCCCCCTCTCTCTCTCTCTCTCTCTCTCGCACTGACCGAAGCAAGAACATGATTCTCTCTCTCCCCCCTCTGTTCCAATACATGAAATTCATCAAATATTCATGGTTTGAAGTGATTTCTTCTGGAGAAATCATTTTCCTAAGGTAATCTCCACCACTTTCCTCAATTTGTTCTAAAAGATTTGCTTGTTTCATTCGAATTTTGTAGTAACTCTAACCGGCAGTCGAAGGCGGCTAGATCGTACTTTGAATGAACGCTTTTTAAAACACAAAATACAAGTATTTTGGACCTTTTTTAAACACATTTGTACCACAACATATGAATCATCCACGTAAGTAAAGTGTCATAGCCGTGTGGAGGTTGGCTAACCACAACAAATGAATCATCCCCGGTACAATTAGCCAATCATGTAGCCAGCCTAGCTGTGTGGAGGTTGGCTGCCCACCGTAACTAGTGTGCGTTTTTTTTTAAGAGTGACTTAGTGTGCGTTTTTTTTAGACTACTTAGTGTGCGTTACTAGACTTTGGCGCGTGCGGAATGGAAGTGGCCATTCGCAACCGGAAAAGCCCGGCCATCAAACCACGGCGGTGAGGCAGGCCCACACACAGAAATGGATAGGGGAAAAATTGACGGAAAAAAATTGGAGATGTGAACGCGAGGTAGGCAGGCAGGTAGACCACGCTGCACGCCCACGCGAGCCCCGCCGCCCTCCGGCATTTGCTCTGCCGCAACTTTTGCTCTCTTCCACCTCGCCGCCGGCGCACTTGCTCTACTTGGAGCCACTAGGGGGGTGCGGGCCCCCGCCCCTTTCTTCGACGCGAGGCCTGCTTCCGCGAGCATGGCGACTGGCGCCGTGACGCCGCCGCAGCCGACCCTGGCTGCCGCGCGGCGTGGGCTCCGTGGCCGGGGCGTCCTGCATCGGCGCCTCGCCGCCTCGCCTATGTGAGTGCCTTCTTCGCTTCCTGGTTCAGTTTTGCCGTCGATTGGTCATTGGCTTCGGTTGTTAGGGAGGTTCGTGGTGTTAGTTGCTGATTGTGAATTTGTGACGGAGGGAGGGAGCACCCTTTCTGAGGAGGGAAGAAAGGAATCAGGGAATATATGTCGAAAAGAAAAGGAAATATGGTTCGGCAAAATTACATGGGCGTTGTTGAGTATTGATTAGCTAGTTGCGCGCAACAAGCTATATCCATGACTAGAAAGGCATTTGGTTCAATGTAGGATCAGACTCTTCTTGTATCTCACCCTTTTTGTGCAAAATTTGTCCATCACTGCTTTATTGCTCCGATTCTCATAGTACCACTGTGACCTAAAATGGGAAAAAAATAATTAAAGTTGCTGCTGGCCTGCTCCCCTCTGTGGTTCTAAAATAAGAAACATGTTGACAGATGGTTCCCCATGTGACCATGTGGTTCCAGAAATGGAAAAGATAGGAAAAATGTTCTCCTGATAAGATCTTATGTGCTAAGCTTGTAGTGATTGCTGTTACTCTGCTTTTTATAATGTTTTTGACTTGATTTGGTGAAATTGAATGAACCACTCGCCATTACGACTATGATCGAATTGAGCTTACGAGGTTCCACTGAAGTGAAGTGTTGAGTACAGAATGGAATTTCCTTGCTCTGCTGGCATAAACTAGCATTGAGGCAACTTTGTGCTTAGATCTTAGTACCTTAACCATGTTCCTTATTTTCATGCACAATCACTTTTATTTCTCCCAGGAAAGATGAATCTGTGGTTTCTACGAATGGAGGAAATGAGGAAATGGTCCCTGATACCCTCAATGTTGCCAGAGGAGTGTCTCACCCTGGGCTTTCATCAAGCTTATGCAATCAGCAGTCAGTGGCCCCAACACCTTTGCTTCCTGCTGAACCATCTGATCTACGATTCAATCGTCTTCGACCCTCAATTGATGACAGTGATTGCAAATACAAAAGATTTTTTGGTTGCTACGTTGCTCGTGAGGCGATAATCGATGAGGAATACTGGGTATTATATTCTTATTACTATAGAAGATATTAGACATTGGTTCGGGCCAATACTTAAATTCCACTTTTAGTTAACACTTGACACAGTCTGCACAAGTATCTGTGATGGACTGATTGGCAACTATTTACTATTGTATGCTTTTTTTGTTTGCATGCTAATATTTTCTCAGCCCATGGGATTCTGTGGCATTCATGTTCTAAATCATTTTAGCATGACGTTTTATTCAGTTATATGTAATTATAAATTACTCAAACACTACATGTTACAAGTTGCATTCTTCCTTACTTGATAGATTGCTGCATGGCTGAGAGCAGAAGATCACTATGAAGATCAGTCAGGCGATCGGTGAGTATTTTATTTAGAGGAACTGGTGTGTGTGGTCATTGTCTTTGTACTGTTATAAATTTACTGTTAGCATTGTTTGCTGCTAACATTTCTTTATCATTATTTTTTCTGCAGCTATGTAGAAAGCTTTAAAAGAAAGTTTGCATCGCAGGTACTTGTGTAATCTAGTCCATTGCTTTTCTGTATCCTTGAATGCACTTGGGATAGGGTGTACATGTTCTTTCTAAATAGAGGAATGCTAAGAAACTATTATGACCACTGTTCAAATAGCTTTCTCTAGGCAGTTTGTCGAAGTTTTCTCATAAACTTCTCCTGATCATTCAATAGTTTCTGTTCTGGACCTGTGGTTCACATATAGCTGAGTCGTCATTCCATTGCAGGAATTTCATGCCTTAAAGAAGCGGTGCAGCAAGCAGCAGGGAGAGAAGTACATCTGTTTTGTTGCGGTACGAGATTAAAGCTCTCTGTGATTCGTTCATTACATTTGTTACTAGAACCTGTTTAGTTCATAAGACTTGTCTCAACCGAGATGAACCATATTTGCCATCTTATAATTGACTATTGGAAGCTTCATTGTTGCTGCTCTTGTTGAGATCTAGTTGCTGACTATTTCATTTTACATTGTTGAACTCTCTTATAATTGTATTTGCTGATAGTTCATATTTTCGCAGCAGAAAATCTCACTGTCTTGGTTACTGATACTTCATACTTAATATTGCAGGTTAAGAATGATGACTTCAGGCGAACTGTTCTTAATAGTGTTGTTGGTACCTTAGATGTATGTGTAAGGCATCCTCTGCATGGAGAGAAATTTCCTGCGGTACGCTACAATAACATCTTTACTTTGTAATACTTGTACAGTTGTACTGGTGTCTTTAGAAGTTGTATTTGGAAGTTGTTCGCAGGAACCTGGAAAGTCATCACTTCACCATAGAATCTATCAGCCAGATCAGCCAAAATTTGGGTATGTGACAAATGTATGCGTTGCTAAATATGCAAGACGTCAGGGGATTGCCAGTAACATGTTGTTATTGGCCATAGATGCTGCAAAACTTAGTGGTAAAGCATTGAGTTATTCCAAAATATCGAATTCTAGATGATAATGCTTCATCCACTGATGTAGTTACCCCTGTTATAGGTGCTGAAAATATTTATATTCATGTGCATAAGGATAACTTACCAGCTTGGAGACTCTATGATCAGATAGGATTCAAGGTATATAACTTGTCTTAGTTAATCTTGAACTTTTATTTCGTTAGATATATCTTAATTGAATTTAATCATGCTGTCTTTGTGTAGATGGTTGACCTGGATGGTCCCCCCCACTCGTCAGATCTGTGCTTGCTCTCCTTCAGTTCGTAGGACTAGTTAATACAAGGAACATACTCTCACGCCTCTCCTTTGTGCAGCCACAAAACCGTGACATGCCACCACTCCTTGCGATTTGGGAAAGCAGGAAGGTGTCGCGAATACTTTTACCAATTTGTACATGATGAAAATTGAAAAATATGAGAAGTTTGTAACTTTCAAGCCGACCAGATGATTGACTGTTCTGATGCCCATAAGTTGTGGCATTTGAATATTTCAAAAGTTTCTGGGATTGTATATAGTTTGTGATTGTGAAGCCTGCTAAGCTTTCTTGGTTCTTTCCATGGTTCTGCAATGAAGTACATTAATCATGGTTACTGAATGTTGTCTGCCCACATTGTTCGTGCGGCTGTTGCTCCTACAGTTTTCCAAGTACCGTTGATAATCATACTTTTTTCCCCCTCTGAGATATTGATCATATCATACTCTGGTAAACATGCGTGTCAGTTTTACGCGGCCTTTCTAAAAAAAAATACTCTGATAAATAACTGAACATGTTTTGCAGTATAATATGGAACATTTCGTAGAAGATGTGATGTTTGCAGTCTACTAAAATAGTTGTTATGCCGAGTCTCCAGAACAATTACGATGAATCACATGTCACACTAGTAGGCATCAGTTCACACCTGCCTACAACGATCGGACTGCCGGCGAAAGGACGTGTAGTGGTTACAAAAACTTTAGTAGCAGATCAGATTTTGGGTTTGACTTTTCGTGGGAGTGAATTTTCTAGAATTTAAAGAAGTTGTGTTTTCAGCGGTGGGCGACGTGGCCGTGGACAGCGAGACGTCAGTGGTGATTTCGTCAATCTCGAGGATTTGCTGGCTCAGTCTTCGAAGATACTCATAGGGGTAGGTTGGCGTATGTGCGTTCATAGAAATGAGTATGCGTGCGTTGTGAGTATCTCTGAGTTCTACTGTGCAATTAAAAAAAGATCGGACTGCCGATATTAACTCTATTCGTACTCTTATTCTTTTCCTTTTAGAAAAAAAATGCTAGCAAAATTTTCTCGCAAACAATCTTCGTGGTAATAGACTATTAGCACCTCAAGAAAAAAAATCTTCGTGGTAAAAAATATTATATCTTTATTTTACAGCTCACTCAGGTAATAACTCCAAAATTTGTCCTATTATGTGAAGAATAATGATACAATGGCAAACTCTTCGATCCCGTATAAAATCGCACAAAGGGAGTAGTGTGCTCCGTAATTCCGTATGCAAATCGACTAGCCTCGAAAGTTCACCGTTTCGAACCGCACGCCGCACCGCACCCCACCGCACCGGCAAAAGACTAACCGAAACGAGAAGGCTAACGCCGTCCGGCCACCGCGTCGCCGCCGGCGACCCACCCCAACCATGTCGGCGCGTGACCGCGAGACGGCGGAGGCGCTCGTGCGCTTCGCCGCCTCGCTAGACGGGGCCGTGCTCGGCATCGGCACGGCGGCAGTCGCCATCGCGTCGTGGGTCAAGTACCTCGCCGCCGCCAAGGAGCTGCGGCTCGTGGCCTCCGCGACGGCGACCTCCATCGCCGGCCTTCGCTCCATCCTCCCGGAAGACAGTAGCGAGCCACGGCTCGTTGCGGTGCGGGGCTTCGTGCGCACCTTGCCCGGGGGCTCGTTCCTCAAGGGCCCGGGCTCCGGGGAGTGCTGCGTCGTCACCAAGCACACCCAGATGGTGAGTCGCGCCGTTGTATCCTTAATACACGTCTCTTATGTGCATCGCCCGGATTTAGGGTTTATGCTAGCCCTAATCAACATGGATATGATTTGGTAGTACTGATTTTTCATACACAAGCTCAACGATTAGGTGCGTAATCATGCCCCTTGTAAATTCCATTGATGTAGCTATAGACAGTTTGGGCAATTGGACGAGTGGTCATGATTTCAGTGCTAACTAGGGAGAGGTCTCTCAACTGTGTTTGTAGTGCCATCCTACTAGCACTTATTTAATATTTCTGTAGTTTCCAGGGGTAGGGAGATCACTAGTTACCGGTTCTCGATCTCCTTCAGCTTAGGGTTTCCATCCAAACATTAAAATATCTTTGGATTCTCTCATGTTTCTGCCGAGGTGGTATTTTATTGGGAATTGCATGGTTAATTCTGGAATTTGTTGAATTGTGTAGTTGAGACCAGCCTTCTGTAATCTTTTAATGCTTTCATATTCAAGCCTGATGAGAACCCTTCTGCAAGAGTAGATTAAAAGTGCAATCCAATGATCAGTAGCGGTCTAATGCAGCCAGCTTTTGTTTGCTTTTCATGTTATCGGTCACTATTAAATGAACTCTGGAAATTGCACTCTAAGGCAGATGTCCCGATTCTTAATTGTCTATTGACTTGCTAGGTTTTTGAAGGTCCTTTAGATGCATTTGAATTTATACCCAGCACGATTGTTTGATGTAAAGACGCGCGCGAATATTATCGATAGCTGTGGTTACAGCGTGTGCACGTACGCATAAAGGATACACCATAGTTTGGTATATGCAATGTAAATACAATATCCCTAGTGTTTTGCACTTACACTTGAGCCCCGAGTACCTCAACAGAAGCTAACGCGTCATATAGGCATTATGGGACGTCCCCAGTCGTAAAGTCGCAGATATTATAGAAATAAACCAAACATTTAGCCCGTGATCAATAACCTTAGTAAACAACATAAGTTGCCGAAGTATTTATTTAATTGAAATTGAAGTTTCCTAATACATGGCTAATACCATATCAAACATCCCTGATGTGATGACATTACAGCAGAAGGTGCGGGGCATCGTACTGTAATAAACAGTGTCTTGGAATCAGGTTACAGCAGAAGATGTGGGGCATCATGCTGTAGATATGTATATAGGATGTTTCAGCGTCTTAAACTGCGGTGTGGGTCTACTTGCACACTTTCCATACATGGTTGTCTTCTTTAAGTTAGGGTTTACTTTTATGGGGAAATTTTTTAGTGCAAATGACTAATTAGGTGCAAATGTCCTCGGACTTGAGTTGGATGTTTGCAAGTCCTCGGATCCAAATTGTACAGCTGCGTCCAGCTGGGTTATCCACAACGTCCCACTGGCAACACCTTTTGCTCTTAACTCCTCATTAGCTCATCCTTTTTTGTGCGCAAATCTAGCTCTTCCCGCTTACCAAACATATCGATGTAAATGATCTGGCCTCCCTAGTTTTGGTCCTACAATGGCAGCAGTGACTCCAGCCAGTCCTCCAGAAATCGACCCTCAATGCGGCACCCAGATTCCCATAACCCCTAATTTAAGAATTGACTTCAGTGTTGGAGCTGTTTGGATTTGCAACAACAGCGGGTGTATTGCTATGGCTGGGATCATTGGATTTGGGGTGCAGAGTTGTGATTTCACCTTTTTTTTTTTCTGATTTGTGATGATAATCTCACGTCTAGAAGCATGAACACCGATCAGAAGTTCTTGGCCAGCTGCATGCGGCGGACGATCAGAGATGCCATGGTCATCTAGCTGGGCCAAAAAAACAACGATGGAGCAGCACGAGAAGAGCGGATTGGAGGTGGCGGACAGATTTCAAGATAGGGAAGGAGAAGCGACGGAGGACGATAATTTGGCGAGGCCGTGGAAACGCCAAATCGAGCGTATTCTAAAAAAAATCTTTGTGTCTCGCAAGGGGGTTACGGCAAAAAGTGTGGAAGTGGTTTGGTGGGATCAACCCGCCTCGACGTAGACTGCATGATTTTGATTTGATGGTCCGAATCGGGTGTTTGCACGGTTGCACCAAATATCCATTTGCACTGAAAATATCCCCTACTAATATTGATAGTTTTGGAGCCCTCATTGATTCCACTGGAATATATTTGCTAGTCCCCCCTTTTTCGTCACGGTAGATTATGAACGACAATAGAAAACATGTTTATACTTGCGAACTTTGCCTCTGGTTTTCCCCTTTGTGCTTATAACATACAATGTTGTATCTTCTAATCTCTATTGATTTCTAACTGACTGATTATGATCACTTATGCAGTGCTTATTCACGGAATGGAGAGGTATCTTTGGATGGACCTTTGATCTGCATGCTCTCATTTTCAGATCATGGAAAGAGCAAATCATAACATCTTTTAGAACGGTATTGCATCTGTACTCATACACGATGGCAGTTAGGATAATTTTTAGTTCAATTTTAACAGCAGTTCCCTTTTTCAAGGTCAAATTTGCTCTTGCTGATTCTGTGCATGGAAACCGGACTCCGACGGTAACAGTGAATTTGGATAAGTCAGACCATCCGATACCTCTTACAACTGTGTATCATAAACTTATCCCGGTTGAGACATCTCCATACACACTGTTTCAGACAATCATTGGCAATGGCTATCCGGTATGTTCTCTCAAAATGCAATTGAGTCAGGTTCTCTATACTTAATCCTAGGATTCTTGATCTATTTGATTGTTGTTCTATAGATTGCATTGTTGGATGAGGAAAAAATACTTCCCATTGGCAAGGAACTTACAGCCATAGGATTGTGTCGAACAAACGATGGAAGTCTTGAGATCATCTCGTGTCCAGAGATTCCCTTTTTCTTGTAAGAAAGCTCTTATCAATAACAAGCACCATGATTCCAAGTATTTCCATTGTTCTCTTGGTGTATTCCAAGCCTTCAACACTTTGCCTTTACTCAGGTCTGAACTAACCAAGCATGAGATGCAAGCTGAGCTGGCTTCAGATTCCAGAAAACTCTTTTGGGCTAGTATTGTTTTTGGAACATTATCAATTTGCTTGGTGGGCCATGCCATTTACAGGTCTGTCCTGAACTTGGTATTAAGACAATGCACTGAAATACTTTGGAAGTTCCTGTCTCGTCCTATCAAAATGTGGTGTTTTCATTATCACGGAAAATGTGACTGATTGATACATTAATTAGTTCTGGAGACCATGTGTAACTCTTCATCTTTTTTTTTTCTTTGAGGCGAATGTAACTCTTCATCTTGGTATGGATCATTTTGAGCAATGTCATCTTATGCAGTCTTGTGTGTTGATAAGTTGAAGTTGGTAACGATGCAGGGGCTTGCAGAGAATCAAAGTGCGGAGGGAGGCTAGGCAAGCACAGCAATTATTTGAGGAGGCTGAAGATGCTATTCAAGAAGATGACTCTAGTGATGAAGATGAAATAGGAGATGGCCAACTATGTGTTGTGTGCTTAAGAAAGAGAAGGAAAGCAGCTTTTATCCCCTGTGGGCATCTTGTCTGCTGCTGCAAATGTGCATTAAGAATGGAACGTGAGGTTGAACCGCTGTGTCCTATGTGTCGGCAGGACATCCGATACATGATTAGGATTTATGACTCTTGAGGTACGTTGTAAACTTACTTCAGTATTTTCGTGGAGATGGATCATTATGTTTATCGCACCTATCTTTCCTGTTTGTAAATTACAACAATGCGTTGTTCATTGGCCATTGCTGAAGAAAGTTATTAACTATTGTTTTTTTTATCTAGTTGCTTCAGTTAATGGTAGGGTTTCTTAGGGACATCAAAAGTGTTTTTTTGACACTACTACACATTTGTCTCACCTAGATGGGTTTTGTTTCTTTTAGCTGCCAGAAATAGTTAGCACCTCCTTGATCTAGGAACATATTGTATAAAAATCGCAAACTGTACTGAAAGAGTGGTGATTGCTCAGATTACGCTTAGGAATATTTGCATTGGCTGCTAAATATTGCGCTTCTAGCATGGGCAGCAACCCAGAATTGCTGTGTATTTAATTTCTTAACAGGTCTTCCATCTATTTTAAATGGAGGCAATGTAACATCTGAATACTGGATTTGGGAGCTAATTTTCTGTCTTATCGCTGCAGGTTTCTAAGGAAACCCCTGACGTTGGCAAGTCCGTTTCGTAGCTATTAATTGCATCAACCTGAGGAGCATACATAACTTTCTTCCCCCGTTCTATAGTCATGGACAATTAGCTAACAATGTTACCTTGGATATGTGAATATGATGTATTGACCCCTCCCAAATTCCGTTGTTGGTTGTATGGGATTCTGTAGCTTAGCTGAACTCATGAACTAGCACCGAGAATTACCAGGTTCTTTGTAAAGATGGTTTTTTTTGTTTGGGTGTCAGCTGTACAGCGAATGATTATGAAAACTTTTGCTGATCTGATCTTCAGCTCCTAGCACTTCCAGTGCTGTGGATAGTGGATTGCCGCGGATGTTGCGGCTCGTCTGGACGGATGCAATGCTTTTGTTTATGGCGAACCCCACATGAACACTGCATAACCGCCAACGAGACCCCTGCTTCTTTTGTTACACAGCAAAAACGTCAATCTGTAAACGCGGGTCTCTTCGAGTCAGGCATGCTTTAATTTACAAATTTTAAACGGCAGGACCGAAATGGGCAAAGAGAAGCGAAAGCCTGCGACCAGATGAGAGATTTGGCTGGTGGCTCCTCCGGCACGGGGGTAACTCTAGTGACAGTAATCATCGGCTCTGTTCCCGGAGCCAACTTAGCCGTTGCTTCACCCCGCGCAACGGTCACTCCCGCGGCTTCGTATTTAAACCTCCTTATTACCTCTCACACTTCCCGGCAGCTCTATCCACTCCACCGCGCACGCTCCACTGCTCAGCTCAAGAACCCATCAATAATACAAGCTACATCAATCTGCTTATCAAGGCAATGGCGTCGGCCACCGCCAACAACTCGAACCTGAGGAGCTGCTGCTCCCTGCCCAACCTGCTCGTCTGGCTCCTCAACGTTTCCCTCCTCGTCCTCGCCATGGCCGCGCTCGGCCCGGTCTTCCTCCTCCGGCCCCACCCGACGCCCTTCGGCTGGGCGCTCGTCGCCGTGCACGCCACGACCGTGCTCTCCGCGCTCGCGGCGCTCTACGCCCAGCTCACCCGCCTCTGCGTCGCCGCGCACACGGGGCTCGCGCTCGCCGCGCTCTCCGGCCACGCGCTGGCCTCCCTCGCCTTCTTCCTCCGCCACGACCACAGCCTCCGGCTCCTCGGGTCCGCCAGGGACCGCAGGGAGCAGTTCGTGCTGGCGTTCCTGGAGGAGGTACTGCTGCTGGGCATGTTCCTGACCCAGGCCGTGGCTCTGGCGGCCACCTGCGTGGTGAGCCGGCGGTGGGCGAGGGAGTACGAGGAGGCGGAGACCGAGAAGGCCGCCGTGGCGAGGAAGCGCGGGAGGAAGATGGCGCGGGTGCAGGCGGAGTCGGCGGCCGCGGCGGAGGCCGGGGTGAAGGCCGTCGACGAGAAGGTGGCGAAGAGCAGCGGCGGCAAGAAGGTGCACTGGGCCAAGAACGATGGATTCGAAGAGTGCTGAAAGATGTTGGAAATGGAATCCAAGAAAGTTGAGAGAAAATTAGGAGTCGCTAATAATCTCATGTAGTCATGTGCTGTTGTTCCTTAGATGGCCATTATAGTGTGGCCACAAACAACCCAGCTAGAGTTCCTTTTCACTGTTTCTTGAACAATGTACTGTCACTAGGAAAAATCAAGTTCCCGTATGACCTCAGTGAGAAAAAAATATTTCGTCTGCAGCAATATCATTACAATGATGTTCCAGGGTCATCGGAAAAGGCCACGTGTGCCTTAATACAGATGTTTCCTATACAACCTCAATACATGTGTGTTTTTACTATTTACTTACTATTCTAATTAGCCAATGTAAACTGTACATGTCACAACTGACAAGAATGCTTACTAATTTCAGCCTATATATATGTCTTGAGCCGGAATTGGAAGACAAGTATCAGTCACACTCTATGATGCTGTACCATCTTGGTATCTTGGGCATTACCCTACAACTGGGACAAACCAAATTAATTCAATCTCGATCTCAAATCAACTCCCTGTGTTTTTTTCTGTCTTCTCAGACGACCCATGCAGTTGCAGAAGCAAAGAATTGCTGACAACAAAGATGGAGCTCATGGCCATCAGTCCCCCTGCGCGATATCAAACAAGATATGTCATCATCGAAGCATGGAAGATGACATAACAGATCAGTTATGTGACCTGAATAAACAATACCTGAAAGAGATGGCGTCATGGCAAAATCAAACTGAGGCAGTAACGCTCCAGCAGCAATGGGAATGGCTACTATGTTATACGCCACTGCCCAGGCCAAATTTTGGTGAACTTTTGCCATTGTTGCTTTCGACAGGGATAGTGCATCTATTACCTGGACAAGAAACTATTCTTCGTCACCACTGATGCCAACGGAGTTCCCCAGATAAAATGAATCATGCAGGGCAGGACCTTACCTGAGAAAGTCTGTTGCCTAATAGGACAACTGAAGCAGCATCAGAAGCAGCATTCTCTTTGGAGTGAGTTCGCATGGCTATTCCAACATCTGCAGCCGCCAAAGATGGTGCATCATTTATTCCATCACCAACCTGGAGAACAGCAAGTCCTCGTTGTTAGGAAACAATTAAAGTATTATAAGGCCAAACAAGTTCAGTAGTAACAAATGTATAATACAAAGTTGCCAATAAGCAATTTCAAACTTGTTCACGCATTGCCAAACAGTGAACTTTGTCAAGCTTCTATTTTTGGACTATGCTGAACACTTTGTTAGCGAGAGAGTACAATTTTACAGTGCACTTTCTTGGAGGTCCTCATATACAATCACGAAATAAAAATGGCAGGATTTTTGCTCTGTCCATAATAGCTTATCAACAAAGAACTGAAATACATTACCATTGCAACTCTGTGCCCTTCCCCTTTCAAAGTTGATATAACACCTGCTTTTTCCTGTGGAGTTAGGGAGGATTTCATGTTTTCATTCTTGATACCAACAGTGTTCCCAATGCTTGCCACTGCTTCTTCCCTATCTCCTGATAATAGAAATGTTGTAATGTTTTCCTGTTGCAACCTGATAGTTGACAAGAGAAAACAATGTTTACACATCCTGCACTACGTGAACAGGGGGAAAAAAGAACAGTAATATGTGCAACACTGGCATGATACTTAATAGTAACAAGTACATTATCTAAGGCTCTAGCATAAACATTATCTGTACTGAGGAAATATAGTTATCATGCAAGTAATATATCCAGAAAATACCTTTCCACGGTCGATTTTGCATCTTCCCGTAAAACATCTGATATAGCAATAGCCCCTATAATTCCTTCTCCTTCACGACCCACATAAGCAATCGACTTTGAGTAATTTGAAGATGCCTCACTGGACAGCACAAACTCCAGATGATTTCTAAGATTTCTCAGTTCACTTGGTGATGCCTTAGCTTCAAAACGATTGTGGACCCAGTCCAAAGTGCCCACGGCAACTAGGCAACCATCTACTTCTGCCAAACAGCCGAATCCAGGCTCTGTAAGCTGCCCACTAGTCATTGGAATATCAAGTTTGAACAGTTCAGCCTTATTCATTATAGCATCTGCAATTGGGTGCAATGCTGTTTTCTCCACTGCAGCAGCAAGTCGAAGAATCTCTGTCTCCTCATATGCCAGAGAAGCAATAGAAGTAACTACTGGTTTTCCTTCTGTAAGCGTTCCAGTCTAGAAATGGAATAGAGACATCATTTGTAACAATACCCCAGCTTTACGAAAAATAATTATCATGAAAAGTAAAAATTGATAGATGAAGCCGCATCTACCTTATCAAGAACAAGAGTATCTATTCCAGCCAAACGCTCTAAAACATCACCTCCTCTAATAAGTAATCCTCTTTTAGCACCTAGTTAAAGCAAAAGAGTAATAGTGAATAACTAAAGTGAACCAAAATTTGCTCATGAAGATTGAAGGGTCTCTGAGAGTATAATCCCCACTGTATCATCAAACATCCAGAACAAACGAATCCCCAAATAGCTGGTATAGAAAGTTACCCAGGGAAGTTCCTATTAAGATAGCTGTAGGTGTAGCTAATCCAAGTGCACAAGGACAGGAAACAACCTGCAGGGAGAAAGTTCACAAAATTAGTGCAAATGGACACTTCAGACTTGGTTTTGTGAAAGCAAACTATGCTGTTTATGCAACAGCTTTTCGATGATCAGTCAATCATCGTTCATCCACCTCAACTGTTATGAGATTTCCAGTTTTCCATGTTCATTGACCACACCATATTAAGTGAACTAGTTGATTAATTGTTAAACTAGTCAATACGACAGATTCCAAACATTAGCGCACAGTCTATTAGACTGAAGGGCTTAGATTTTTTCTACAAAATGAAAGAATATAGGAACCATGGCAGGGCTACTTACTAGTACATCCACAGCAAGCTTCAGACTCAAAAGTAACGAATCCCCATCTGGGCCAGCAATGTCATTCAGAAGAACCTCTGGAAATAAATGTGTGCCAATGTAATACCTGCGAAAGGGAAAAAGGTCAGAAAAGCTATATTTATGTTGTTACAACAAGCTTTTCATGTATACTATTTCATTTGCATAGAAAAAAGTAAAACAAGAGCACACCAGAAGGAAAAGGTTGCTGCCGCCAATGTCATAACAGTATACACAAATGGTCCAGCAATTGAATCTGCAAGCCTTTGTACAGGAGCTTCACGTGCTTGAGCATCCTCAACCTGTTCAAGGATAAAACGAATATAATTAAGACTTGCGTACGCTTCTTTTGAAGTCAAAGTCAACAGGTGTTTCCCAACCATGTGGACTATCTTAGCAATCGTTGACGATGGTCCCGTACATGTAGCTCTGATCTTTAAAGGTCCATCCTTCAAAATAATTCGAACAGTGGTTAGTTAAAGGCATACATAAAAGTTAAAGAAGGGAAATTGTTTTAGAGAATTTACTAAAGAAGTTTGATTAAAGAGTTAATTAAGAATCAATCACAAGTAACATTGAATATCGACGAGGAAGATACATGACATAGAGGACAGGCAACTCCAAGCGATGTTCATTTATTTTTTCAAACATTTCAAAAACAACATTTCATGATAGAATAAAGACCAATAAAACTGACCAAACATTTAGGCAATAAATTATACGCATACCCAATTCACAGTTCCTGCAAAGACAGGAAGTCCTATTTCCTTGGCTACAGGCAGGGATTCTCCTGTAAGCATTGATTCATCGACAAAGCTTGATCCTCCGATGATATTCCCCTGCAAGAATGAGTGTCAGGAGGTTCGATAGGGTGACAAATAATAAAAGCACATAGAAAATTAAACCATGGTGTGCCTCCTTACATCTACTGGTATAGTTTCTCCTGGCAGGACCAATATTGAGTCTCCAACACGGACATCATCAACAGGAACCTCAACTGTGATTGCATCAGAATTCAAACTACCGTCCGAGGAAGGTTCATCACTTGAAGAAGCAATGACTAACCTCGATTGAGGTGATAACAGTGACTGCCACAGAACACCAGCTACCATCAGTTTTCAACAAAACGATTAGCTTGCATGAAGAGTAACTACATTCTTGTGCTATTAGCCATTGAATGAAATGATCTCTTTCCTATACTGCTTGTGGGAACACAGATTATATACCATCCATGTTACCCATTTGAGATATTCATTTCTAGGTGTAGCGGTGTAAATAGAGAGGAAAAAGCTCTCACTTGAATATGAGTTAGATATGAATCAATACTTACAAATGGAAAACTCGGCCAGCGAGTTAAATCAGTACTTACAATGAGCTCGTTCATATCACTAGATGCCTTAAGCCTCGCACTTTCTTCTAGAGATCGTCCAAGAAGTACAAATCCAAGAAGCATGACCTGCATGCTACAAGACAACTTTCTTCAACATTTTTTCTATGCAGAATAGAACTCACAAGTCAACTGTTATTCAAACAATTCCTAAATTGGTTGAAGGAATGTGGGAATAGGAAATAGATTTTCTAAATTCAAGGATTTGACACTGATTTTGTGGTATTGCAAGTTGCAACATCCAACTGCAGAGCAACATTAAAGTTTTGACTCACCGGTTCATCAAAAAAGGTTGAGTTCCACTCCCATTCAGGGTTCAGCAAGGACACCTTAAGAAATGCAGTGCTACATTAGTAATCTTCTATATTGCTGGATAGAAAAGTTGGCCACTATAAATCAACTTACTGTACTGATGGCAAATGCAGCGGCAGAACCAAATCCGACTAGAGAGTTCATATTGGGGGACCCTTGCCTGAATGCTCTGAAACCATCAAAAAGTATGTCTGGAGGCATAACACGATCATGTGAGAAAGGTGAATGAAATAACAGATGAAGAACGGTGCTGAAAATGTGGTAAAAATGTGTTCATCTTCGTGTTTTTTTAGAGAGAGAGAGATAGAGGAACATCGTCATGCAACTTAATTGCCGAGTTGTTTAAACATGTACACGTGCATAATATGGGACCTAATATAACGTTGGCGAAAGCTATACCTCTTCCAGGACCGAACAATGCAGCAACAGCAATGCCACATTTCACATAAGAATTATGCAGTAAATCCAAAAACGTTCCTGCAACATGCACAAACCGATCAGAGAAACTTTTAAACTCCATCGAAACTTCAGTTTGATCCGCGTCCGATAGCTTGTACACACACTCTGAATTCCAGCTCACCATGGCCGACATGGATGCCGAGGGAGTGAAGGAGGTGGGACGCGTGCGAGCCGCAGCAAAGCGCGACGAGCGTCCATGCGAATGCCACACGGCCTCGGCTCCGCGCCAGGAGTTCCTCCTTCCGGGCCGCCATCTCCCGCCACTTGCGTGCGCTCTCCCCGGCCCCTGTGGCCGCTCCGCCCCGCCGCGCCGTGGTCGGGAACCCGCACTCCGTGAGCCTCGCCGCGAGCTCCTCGCCCACGCCAGGTGCCGGGGCCCTCAGCCTCACCGCGGCGGACTCGGCGAGGAGGTTGACGGCCGCCGTCTCCACCCGCGCGTCCGCCGCCAGGATGGCCCGCACCCGCGCCGCGCAACCGCCGCACATCATGCCGCTCACGTCGAGCAGCACGGTGGCGGCGCCGGCTCCCTCCGCCTCCGCCGCCGCGTCGACCGCGCTCGAGGCGGACGGGTCCGCCGTGGCGCGTGGGGTGGCCGCAAGCGCGCCGCGCGGGGGGAGCTGGGGGAGGTGGAGGCGCCAGGAGTGGGAGGAGGCCAACGCCGAGCGGCGGCAGTGGATCGGGCGGAGCCGCTGGAGGAAGAGAGGATTACCTCGGGGAATCGGAGGCCGGACGCGCATGAGGGAGAAGGTGGTGGCCATGGAGACGACCCGAATTCAAGTGCCAGACAGCCAGAGGCCTCGCTCTCTGGTGAGCGGCGGAGGGAAGGTGAGTTCGCTGCTTAGTGTCTGTTGAAGCGGGAGAGAAGGGAGGAGGGTGTGGCCATGGATGATGGAACGCCTCCGAATTGAGGAGGCAGTACGGAGACGACTGGCAGGCGTGGCGCGTGGTGGTGGGGAATGAAGTGGAAGAACCTGCAAATGGTGGAAGTGTGGTTGTGGTTGAGTGAGGCGTGCGCGCCGGGATTTTAAGTAAGGTAGCGTGGGGACTACTGACTAAAGTCAGGAACTAACCAAAGTGGACTGTGAGGATAGAGATGGGAGTTAAAACGGGCTAAGTGTGGAGTGGTGTTGATCGGGGGATCGGTAGCACTGTCAGAATCAAACTAAAAATGAGTCATTTTAGCGAGATCCAAACGCATTAGATGGGGGCACGATGGCGACGCGTGGGACGAGACGAGGAGATGGGTAAATCCGGGTGAGTTGGACGGATTGGAATTGGAAGTTCTTGACGTGCAAAACGGGGTGGGGATTCGCTAATCTGTCAAAAAAAAAACATTGTGAATTTCATGTATATGCAGTAGTGATGACTTTACGTTTCAGATAATATACTTATTCTTACGTGAAGCAGCGTTTTCCGTTCTCTTTTCTCTTCAAAACTAATCTACTTCGAGCATGTTAGATGCAGGACGCATGTGTGGAGCTATGACGAAGAGATTGAGGCTCAACTGATCACTACCATGTGGTTGGATGCGACGGAATGAACGGAATGGTGTCAAAATGCAAGAAACAAACGTCAGTCGGCCAGGTGGTTATATGCAAAAATGGGATAGTTTGCACTGTGGTAAATTATTTCATCCTTTTTTTCTTGCTGAGTTTAAGAATATTTTCCTTGTGGAACAAAGCCAATCAAATCAGCAATTTTGTTTTCTTATCTTTAAAAATCAGCAATTTTGTTTTTCTTATCTTTACCTTTTGAGTGATTTCCTTATTTACCCAATCTATCAAACTTCTGTGATATATTTGCTTTAAATTGATATTTCATGTTCTTCAGGTCCACAAGGAGCATATTTCGCCCCTAAAAAGTGCATGAGGAGACACAACCTTGGGATGATGCTGACACCATCATGTGGTGTATATTGGACTTGCATCAAACTCAGCATCATCCTCCTCGAAACATTAAAAAAAAAACTCAGCACCATCCAAACAACTTTAAAAAAATTCGAAACAACTTAAAAGGACCACATTGAAACCGCAAGGCAGGATATCTTTTGGAATAGTTTTCGTTGATTCTGAAGGATATTTACTGATGTAGTGCAATACTTTGGCTTGTTATGGAGAACTACTAGTCTACTACTACTACTGTATAAAAATGGAAGTTGTTTGATAATTCCAAATTGACAAAAATCCTATTAACGGTTACTACCAATTACCAATTTTTTATTATGAGAATTTATGAATACTGTGAGGGCTAAACTCGATAAGGCCATCCATGCCCTCTGTCTTGAACGTTATCTGCAACCTTCTCCTCTGCCATCCGCCGCGCTCCATCCAGCTCTCAAACCTCCACGCCGCACCAATGGCCTCCCACAACGCCGAACCGCCTCAACCCCACACATCGACGCCGCCACTCCTTCTCACCGTACGCCACCTCCCATTCCCCGGCGTCCATCGGCCGCGTGCTCTCCCCGCCCCCGACCTCGCGCCTTTCGCCCGCCGCCTCGAAGAGCTCGCGTCCGCGGCGGCCGCCCACCCGCTCCTGAAGCCGCTGTTCGACGTCCACTCCCACCTCTCCGCCTTTGCCCAGGTAGGCATGAGGAGGACACTCTATCTTCTCGAGATCGATTGATCACGACCCAAAGTGGGTTTCCGAGCTAGCTAGCTGACGCCGGCCGTTCTCGTTGATCAATGACACGAGCAGAGCAGGAGGCGGGTGGTGGCGGCGCGGCGGGCGGCGTCGCCGCTGTCCGGGGAGCACTGCTTCGCGGCGGTGCTCGGGGACTCTGTGGCCGCCGTGGTGGTGTCCAACGGCATCAACAACTTCCTCAACCTCTACAACACGGTGCTCGTCGTCAGGCTCGTGCTCACGTGGTTCCCCAACACGCCTCCGGCCATCGTCGGGCCTCTCAGGTACGCATCACTGCAACTGTCTATATAATATCTCCAGCACTCTACATTTCTTTTCGCGATGGGTTGCTAAAATTTGAAATGCGTTCGTATGATCAACTCCTAAACCACTAGAAAATGATATGGTTTGACAGTCCTAGATTATTCAGTGTTTCATTTGACTTTCACCCTGCACATTTCTTCAGAAAAAAAATGTTATAGCCTGATGAAATGTGACTGCTTTCCGATGCTCCAAACCGACCGCCGGGCAGCTTAACAATACTAGTTTCTCAACATTTTCAATGCAATGCAGCACGATATGTGACCCGTACCTGAACATCTTCCGTGGCATCATCCCGCCGCTCGGGGGAACGCTGGACCTGTCGCCCATCCTCGCCTTCCTCGTCCTCAACGCCTTCACTAGCACCGCCGCGGCACTTCCGGCAGAGCTCCCCAACTCATCATCAGCTCCACAGAGCGGCACTGTTTCATCCAGCTGCTTGGCGCCACGCGACCTGACGGCGAACCAGAAGAAATGGATGCGGAGAATGCGGTCGGGAAAATCACAGGAGGGTGATGCTCGCTAGGCTTGTGCTGATGTCCACCTGTGCTCTGCTTCTGGCTGGAGACTACCGTTTGCATCAGATCGCTTGCAAACCTGCACAATCTCATCACCTTAGAATCAACTGCGATTCTGCGCGACGTCACACAAACGCCCTCTCCGGCAATGTGGAATTCCTTGAGGCCAATTGTTTTGGTTAGTGTTGCTTCAGATGCTTTTGCGGTGATGTATCTAGAGGAACCTACTTGATTGTAATTGTAGTTTCCTGTCTTTGAAGAGTTTCGCAAATCCTTGATGTCGTGCATCCTGACAGTTTTACAGATCGCAAAGGTCTCCGTGTAATTCCAGTGCGTTGTACTACTACCGTCCATTTCTGTTGTCTGAGGCCCAGAGTTGCTTATTACTACATGATGAAAAGAATGATTTGCGACATTAACAAAAGTGATCGGCTATTTTTTGGTTTGTCACTTTGTCTGCTCCCTGGTCACTTTTAAGAACTTTTGAAACTCCGTCGTTTTTTTTAACAACAAATTCAGGATCACAATGCTGAGTAGTAGACAACAAGTGCACGTGTGACAACCAAATTAAGAAAACTGCAGAAGTTTCCATAATGTGCAAAAGATATCTTCACTAGCTTGTGAAGCACAAAAGGATCAAGCAATATTCTTCCAGTAAAAAGATTTACAACAGGCGAAGCTGTGACACTGTAAATTTCCTTTTTCTCACCATCCTAATTACATGCCCTCTTGATTCGCAAGAAACCAGCCTCAATCAAGTACCTTCTCTGGATCGCCTCATGCTCTCGTCGATCAACTTGAATGTCTTCTTTACAAGTTTCTGATCCAGGGCTGTTGTTCTGTAGATCTTGAACACTCGATCTACACGGTCGGGCTTACTGCTCTGAAAGTAGAGCTCCTCAAACTTCTTTTTGACAAACCTGTAAAATGTAAATAAGCAGCAACACTGTTACATATATATAGAGAGAGATAACAACAAAGTCGAAAACTAATTCTGCAAGCATGTACATATATGCATATTTTTATGATACGGAGAATGATAGGGAGATAGGAGCACACTCACTCATAGGCATGTTCCACCTCCTGTTTGCCAGGTGCAGTAGGCTGGTAATCTTTAAACCATTCACACACACTTAAAGGAACCTACATAAGGACAAATGTTGGCAAATGTGCGTACTTTATAGGTTTATAACAAACCTCTTTATAGGTACAAAAATGACACTGTTTGTACCTTTTGTATTTTCCTCTCAAATATGTCGAATTTGTTGAGAAACAACATGAACGAGGTTTTCTGGAAGACATAGTTGCATTAAGCAGGGTTCCGAATGAGTAAAAAATAGCACGAGAAACTTAAGGTTGTTAAGATGAATGTGATATGAACCTCAAAACATCTTTGCTTTAGCACCCAGTCAAAGAGTTCTTTGGTCTCCATCATTCTGTTTTTTGTTTCGTCCTCAAATAACATCTGATCATACCTGAAATTAATAGGCTCCAATGCTTACTTAAGGGTTTGCCATTTTTTTGTGCAAACCAATTCAAATTTATGTCTCACTGAAATTGCGCGAAATATCAAAAGCACCCTAACTAAACAAGACCAGCACAGCAGTAACACAATATATGTTCTCGTCATCTCGAAAAATCGATTAGATTGTACACAACAGCTTACAGACATAACTATTATAGCAAAAATTTTCCCCACCATCACGTACCCAAACGAAACAGTAAGGAGTGGCCTCTGATAGAATTTAGCAGATCAGGATAATTTCAAGTGAATAAAGTGTAAAATAAGAAACAATACTTACTCGCTAATGGCAGCACAAAAAATTACAGCATCAACACCTTCGAAAAGATGAATCCACTTCCTTCTCTCATTTCTCTGGCCTCCTACATCATATAACCTGTAGACCTCTCCACCTCTTTTGCTCTCTCCTAGAGGGCTGCGGAACAATCAACTAGATAGTTTAAGTTGTCTCATACTCATTAACACTTCCATCCATCACTTAAATAGAATAAAGCAAAAGGAGAGAGAAGTAAGCAAATATTATGTCAGCATATTACCTGAATTGAGTTTCCACAACGCCATTTGTCCGTACTCTTGCATGAAGCACGTCTTCCTGCAAAATCAGTCCTAGTGTCAAGTAATGCACAGACATTTTCAAAATAATTACGATAGATCAAGTGTGAGTGTTTAAAAAGCATCCTTGAATAACCGGGTACAGTAAAAAATAATATGATGTGAGGTCCAAATGAAAAGTAAAAAGAAAAAGGGAAGACAAGAAATACAAGAGCTCCACGAAAGATCAGAATTAGATGATTCCATGGTATCTACTTTAGAGGCTAATTCTCCATGCATTGACCATGAACAAAAAAGTGAATAAAACAATTTTTTTTTTTACATAAAAGGTGAGAGGCATGCTTACATATCAGGAACGGCGAAAGGCACCAAAGTTTTATATAACTGCGTAATGGGATTCTATTGACCCTTAGTACTTGAGGTCTAATACTAAAAAATGGTCTCTTAAGTCTTAGAAGAAAAGGAAGATCTCTATATCTTATGCTATTTGATGGTCCCAAACTGTGGTTAGTGAAATATTATGCTGGTTGCGGGATCAGAAATCTTGAAAATGAATATCCCTTTAATGAGTTAGATTGAGAATAATTGCAAACCTTTGTCGGTACATAATCTAATTCCGCTAATCGGTCCAAATTTTCCATGAAGTACTGTGCACAGTCAGGGACTTGCAGTATGCTTCCACGTGAGTAAGTTTCCTGCAAATGCATTCCTCAATAATCAAGCTTTCTGCTCAAAAGTTTATGCAACTTTTAAAAACTTAAGTAGCCACGTTCTTCACCTGAATGGCAGGATCTTGCCATAGTTTTCTTACATCCTCTACAAGTTCTTTGTTTAGAAATGGGTAATCCAACCTGGCACTGATTTCTGATAGTTTTTCTCCGATCTCCTGAAGTTAGGATAAAGTTACATTGAACACAATCAAAAGTTACTACTTGTCTCATAAGGTGTACAATAAAAAGCTTCTAAGTTATAACAAATTTATTGCAATGTTAGTGAAGGGTAAGTTTGATAACTATCTAGCTCGTTAACTACGAACAAGAAAATTCTTAAAACCTGTCGCTCAATGAATCGTTTGTATTAAACATTTGACACCAAGAACATTCAAACATATCAATTTTAGTCTTATCTAAATCAATCAAATGTATCAGCAAGGTTTTCAGTTACCCAAAAGGCATATGATTTTCTGGAAAATGTGAGGAACGTACAAAAAAAGAAGCGTAGAAATATATGATGAATTTTAGGCTCCACGCATTTTCAACCACATCAATCAGCGACAGAATCAATACTGTCGAAATGACACATATGTTTTTATATACCATGCTGAACTCTAATTACAGATGATCAGATGAGTACGAACCTGGCTATCAGGGGATAAAACAAATTTTGATGAATCTGGTTCCACTTGGGCTAGCTCCTTAGCTCCCTCGTATAGTATCTGTGCATATGTGAGTAATTAATAAGGCAATGGATGTGTAGATACACCATCAGAAGCAGCATAAAACTCCATAAACAAAAGCTCCTACATAATCCTCACTATGTGGAAATGGAAACAAATATAGACACACCCTTTCTGGTATAGCATACTTTAACTGTCTGATACACATTTGCATGGATGACTGACGTGTAGCTCCTAAGTTCTGCCTCGTCAAAGCCAGTTTGGAAAAGAAGTTTTATCTGCAAATGGGTAGTAAACATAAAATACAAATTAACGTTGGATATAGGGATTATGATTCTTTAGGGAATGACATAAGTTCTACCTGCTTAAATATTGTTGACTTCCCCGATTCTCCGGCTCCTTACAAAGAGGAAATTCAAAGCAGCACCACTATTAGATGACAGTCAACTACTTTACCGATGAAAAACATGCAAAGATTGTATTATTCAAGAAAAAAAAGAGGATAGACAAAGACAATTGGCTGGGGAGGAACATCAGTGAGAGTTAGTTGACTGATCCAGCAATCTCTCAAGATAAAATTTAGGTACAGGAAAATGCTTCTAAATTTTAAGTTGGCAATACCTAGAAGTAGGAGCTTGTGGATGTGTTGCTCTGCCTTTGTCTCTTGCAAAATCCGGCGGTCAATATCTGCAGACTGTGCCCAGATACCACGAGCGTCAGAAGGAATCAAAACTGGAAGCTAAGTAGCTCAAAACCAAACCTGCTAACAGCATCTAAACAACAAGTTACCCTTGCATTTTCAGCTGCTTCAGCCTCGTTTAATGAATGTGGCCTGCTGCAGGATGAGCCCATGCTTGCACACACACAGGTAAGCAGAGGCGGACCGAGCTGACGAGGTAGGGCGGCCCTACCTAGAAGAGACCCTCCTCCCTCCCCTCTCCTCCGAGAGCTCCGTGTCCTCCCCAGGTCGCCACGAAGGAGGAGGATTAGAAGATTGGGGACGATAGCTCAGCTCTCACCTTCCGTCGAAGCTGGAGGAGGAGGGGGTTCTGGTCGCGCTCGCTGCGGAGCAATGGCCGCACGAGACCTAACCGCTCCGCCGTCCTTGCTGCGCCGCTGCTGGGATCTGAGAGTGTGTGTGTGTGACGGCGGGGTAGGGTGGTAGGAGAGGGATACCATACCAGAGCATTTTTGTGCATTGGCCCAAATCAAGGACGTCCATCTTGAAAGGAACGGTCTTCCTTCTTTCTTCTCTTTCTCCTCTGCTTACTAGTGTTACTTTGATCCTCGATTACAGATTTTAACATGCTAATTATTATTATGATGATCCTCGACTGCAACGGTCAGTAAGTTTATTTGGTCAAAGTGGTGGTCAGCGCGAGATAGATGGCGACAGAGATGTGCGCGTAATTTTGCAGTAGAGCGGTGCGGGTGCTGACATGATTTCAATATATAGTACTACTACATGATTTCTCTTTCACGACTTGATTATGTACTTTCAAATGCTCTGGAACACGCAAGTACAGTTACTACTGTTAACACTAGTAGGAGTACCACAGAAGTAACTGGCAGCAAATAGCATACAGCTTTTCGGAGCAGAATAATGAGGTTTTACCAGTGGAATACACGGACTTAAAACTTCACGAGACCAAACAAGTTGAAGCAATTTTCAAAGAGTACTGTAATCTGCAACACCCGGGTGGAGAAACGACAGACTTTTTTTTTTTTTGAAGGCAGAACGCCCATCAAGGGCTAGTAGGCACTCCATTACTCAGGAAGGTTCGTTACAAGATCACAAGGACCCATACAAAATATAGAAATCACAAAGAGGTCCTTGATCTTACAAAAAGGGACATATAAGAAAGAGAAAATTACAACCAAGTCCCTAAGGGAAATCTCCCAATCAGAGCAGCAACCAGACGACCGCCGCCGGAGAAGGAGCTCCCACGCCGAGTGACGAAGAGCCGTCTCAGATCCAGCCATCGAGCTCAAACCACCAGCACCTCCACTCAATCTGGGACCCGTCGGAGTGAACGACTGACCGTCGTCAAGCCTCCACAGATGAATGGGAAAAAGGCCTCTTCGTGCAAGCCGTTTGGCACGCCGGCGGTCCACCCGGCGGCCGCCACAGCGATTGAACTTGAGGTATAAAAGGCCAAACCGTAGATCGAGATGAAGCAACACCGGGCTCGGCCAAAGACGAGTTCTCCAATAAGAACAGGGGATCAGCAACAGACGGCGATCAACCCATAGCAGAGAACTCGAGCGCTGGATGTTGAGATCGACAGAAGAGCGCAGACGAACTCGACATCTCCAAAGAACCCGAGCCAGAGTCATGGAGGGGAAGAAGGGAAAAGAGAAACACCCACCGGAACGGATACCGATGGGGACAGCAAAAGGCATCACGCCTACAACCTCAAGGGACAGCAACAAACAACACAAAGGAAAAGGAAGAAGCAAGAATCATCAGCACCTCACCGGAGCACGCCCGTCGAAGGCGAAAACACCAGCAATCAGCCGAGATCTTGATTTATTCGAACTAAAACTAAAGCTGCTACTGTACAAATGGGTCCCTCACCCGAGACCACACCGGCGAGGAGCCGGAGCAGCTGGGGAGGGGCCGGGATTGGCCCTCACCGGAAGCTGATGAGAGAGATCGGTGAAATCTGAACGGGGAAGAAAGGGCTACAGGAAACGACAGACTTCAGCTGGAAGCCCTCGGCAACATAAAGCAGCCCGGTAGAACCGATTCGGCCATTTGAGCAGCTATTGGTCATTGCCCAGCTGCAGGAGGCTTCTGAGATGCAAGCAAGAAATCCAAGACAACGCTGTTGAACCTATCCGGGTCCTCCATCTGAGGCACATGGCCTGTTTCCTCGAAGATTTCCAATCTTACATTCTCTCCTAAACACCTGCAAAAGCGTTGTAAGCACAAACAAAACGTTACACTTTCTACGGCAGTTTTACAGTAAAGACTAGTATGTAAAAGTTACACAAACAAAAGCGTAGTATAAGTTATAACACTTTCAGTTTCAGGTACGACGTATGTAAATGTTTGAGAAAAAAAATGCACGTAAGTAGGAAGGGTCAAGAGTCACTGTCTCTTTCTACGAGGACGAGTATGATATTATTCATGTACTCGTGTTGATAACCACCTCTTGACGGCAAATGCCTTTTCCAAGGGGAATATCTGATCATGTTCTCCCCAGATAAGCAAAACCTCCTGCAATTATCGTCATCAGTCAACAAAGTAGATGCCTCATCACGATTCAACACTCCCATTACTATTATTAAGAAACAAAAATAGGTGTACAACCTGAGGCAAGGGAGTCAGCTGGAATTCCTCTGTGCCGATAGTGATGGCATTCATCAGCTGGATCTTCTCTTCCCTTTTGTCCGTGAAAAGTTGCTGAAAAAATTGTTGCACAGATTGGTCTGAATGACATGAGAAAAGAATGCTCGGCTGACGGAATCATTTTGTTACCTGCACGGCGCCTCGGATCAGGAAGTCCGGCAGCAGGGTGATGGCCTGCCTCCGGTAGAAGGAGAGCTCCATGAGCCGCCGCGCGCCGCGCGCATCGAGCGGCATGAGCAGGTCGGCCGTGCGCGCCCACCCGCCGCCGGCGCGCTCGAGGAGCGCGCGGTCGTCGGCGGCGGTCTTGAGAAGGTTGGAGTTGGAGATCACAACGGGGCCGACCCTGCGTGGACCGGCCGCGCGCGCCAGCGCGTAGGCCACGAAGCCGCCGTAGCTGGTGCCGGCCACGGCGACGCGCGCGGCCGCGAGGCCCGGGACGGCGTCGAGCAGCGCGGCGAGCGCGGCGGCCTGCCCGGACTCGGACGGCGGCGGCCGCGAGCCGCAGGACGAGGCGCCGAAGCAGAGGAGGTCCGGGACGATGACGTGGAAGTGGCGGGAGAAGGGGCCCACCTGCCGGCGCCACTGCCAGGTGGCCATGGGCCCGAAGCCGTGGACGAGGAGCAGCGGCGGGAGGCGCGGCTCCCCCGGCGGCGCCCAGTAGTGGATGCTACGATGCTCGCCGTCGCCGCCTGCGTCGGGCGGGAGCGCGATGGTGTGGGAGCGGAGGCCGGCGCCCACGAACGCGCGGCGCGCGAGGCAATCCATCAGCGTGAGGACGCTGAAGCCCATGGCGCCGTACGTGCGCTGAGCGGTGGCTCGGAGACAGTGGCGCCGCCGTTGCGGCGGCGTACGTGCAACGGTGCAAGTGCAAGTGGGAGTGAAACGGAGGAAACCGACGCGCGGGACATCAATACGGAGCGGTGCGACGGCGGCCGACGACGCCACTGACGTGTCAAGGCATAGCAAAGATCTGTCCGTATGCCGGTGCAACGTCACACTCCCTAGTGAGTGCCGCGCACCTCGTTCCATTTTTTATTTCAATTTTTTTTTAAAAAAAATACAGTGCTCGCATCACATGTAGGACTATCCGTATAAGGGCACGTGCTCTTTTTTTTTTTTTGAAAGACCCGGTAATATTCCGGCATATATTAATAAGGGCAGAGAATACATGCATTGTGCCAGAGGCACAACTAGGAGCATTGGTAGGCGTCGCCTAGGCTTGGCCTTACTCCACTACAAACAATTTTTTGTAGAGACCGGTTACACAAAATTAAGATTACAGCAAGACACTTATACTACTCGAGGCAGTACTTCTCTAAGTTTTTTAGCGCCCGCTAGGGTCCATGATTTAGCCTCGTCCCGAATTATGGAAATTAATCTGTGCGGCAGCGTGAAGCACGTGCTCTTTTAAGCTACATCATGTGGCTAAAACATTGAAAATGTATTCGCTGTTCAATTTTCTCAAATTGAGCGATGCTGTACCATTAATAATTGGGAACGGGATGATCTTGCTAACAATCTTATTACAAACAATTAAGTCGGCAAGGCTTATCAACAACCAATGCATGTTACAGCGAGCTGCCATTAACCGAGGGATCAGGCTTTCGAGCAGCCAGCAAGAAGTCCCGCATGATCTTGTTGAACCGAGCAGGATCCTCAAGCTGTGGAGCGTGGCCTGTCTTCTTTATGATCTCCAGTCTAGCCGTCCCGTTCAGTGACCTGAAGGAAAAAGGGTAATACAACATTTAGACAAAGGCAAGTCACCTAGAGTATCAGTTTTTTATCAAACACGATGACCAACCATCTGTTTGGAAAAGGAAGTGTATGTCTGAAGATTTTTGACGGGAAATGTATCTGTAGATTCCTTCAAGTTAAGAGTACCTTTGAACTTCAAACGCCTTCTCCACAGGGAACAACTGATCATGGTCTCCCCAGATAATCAGCACCTCCTGCATAGCAACGCGCCACGGCCAAAGTTCAGTTACGGCGAACTGTAATCCGCGAACACGTTCGATAAACTAAACTGCTGTGTGTTAACAAACCTGAGCTAATGGTGTCACTTGGAATTTATCCGTGCCAACGGTAATCCCCTTCAGAAGATGGATAAGCTTCTCTCTGTTGTCCGTGAAAAGTTTCTGAACAGAAGATGGTAAAAACGTTAAGTAGTTGCTGCTAGTACTATCAAACTGACAGACCGATCTAGGAAGAGCAACCACCCAACCATTGCGATTTCTGTTAAGAGCCAAGCAATGCAGTTGGTCGTTAATGCGGGGTTGCAATGGTTTGTCTCTATCGGAAATGAATGCCGAGATTTGTTAGGCACGCGCCATGCTGTCCAAGTGCACGCTACAGTTCTTATACAAGAAATTATCCAATGAAAAACGTCAGAAATTATGGTACTAGAACCGCCCCGCAAATAATATTGTTCTACTCGAGCACGGGGCCTCATGGCACAACCCAAAGAACGACCAATGCTGTTTGGTCGTAATTCAGACGACGAACTAGTCTGATATTCTTCTGTCAACCTCGACGAATTGATCATCTTCGTTCTAGAACATCCATAGTTACGCAGACATTTGCGACTATAAAAAGGCAGTGGTGCAAGGTAGGGGAGACACGTTCCTGCCCGTGTTTGACATGGTAAAATAAGTCACAACTTGCAATTTTGTGATATGATCATGGAGCACAACGACGGTCACTACATGTGTGCGCTTAACACGCGGTTGTTTAAGAACTCGAGCATTGGATTAGTATTATCAAGCGGAATGGAAACTGAGAAGCCGCCATCGTGATTTTGACTTTGATTTTTATAATCCGATTCCGATCGAAAAGGACTGGGAACTGTACAGCCTAGTAGGATCCATTTGTGTTCCTCATGCCAAAAAAGAAAAAAGTCAGAAGCGAAAAGATTTCCGTTTGCACCTGAATGAAGTCCCGGAGCAGAAAGTCCGGCGTCATCACCGCCGGCGGCGGGCGGTAGGACGCCATCTCCAAGAGCTTCCGCATCGCGGCGGGCTCGGCGGGCAGGAGCACCTCATCCACGCTGCTCCACCGCTCGCCGGCGCGCTTGACGAACGCCCTGTCGTCGGCGGCCGTCTTGAGCAGGTTGGAGCTCGCGATCACCACGGGGCCGACCCTGGCCGGCCCCGCCGCGCGCGCCAGCCAGTACGCCACGAAGCCGCCGTAGCTCGTCCCGGCCACGGCCACGCGCCGCCCCGCCAGGCCGGGCAGCGCGTCCAGCAGCGCCGCCAGCGCCGCGGCCTGCGTGGCCTCCGACGGCGGCGGCCCGTCGGCGGGGCAGTCACTGCCGCCGAAGCCCAGGAGGTCGGGGACGATAATGTGGAAGTGGCGGGAGAGGGGCCCCACCTGGCAGCGCCACTGCCATGTGGCCCGGGGCCCGAAGCCGTGGACGAGCAGGAGCGGCGGGAGCTTCGGCTCCCCGGGCGGCGCCCAGTAGTGCACGGCGCAGGTCGCGCCCGCGCCGCCGTCGGGGTAAGGGATCGTGGCGGTCCCCGGCTGGAGGCCGGCGGCGAGGAACTCGCGGCGGGTGAAGTAGTCGAGCACCGGCACGAGGCTCAGGCTGGCCCCCATCGTTCGTTGGTGGTAGCACTGAGCTTTGAGGCACCAGCAGCAGATTGCTAGCAAGACAGCAAAAGAGCGTGCATGGCAAGAGAGAGCCGGAGGCGATGGCTTAGCTTAAAGAGAGCAGTTTGGTGGAGGAAATGGAGGGTTCAGAGCTGTTGCAAGCTTGGAACGGAAGGGTGGTTGAGTGGACCAAACATTTTGTTAGGCTGGGAAATGAAACTGTGTAAAGGATGAACAGCTTTGGTTAGGATTGCGCTTTGATTGAGCACGGCGGTGGTGTTGGGATTTAACGGGAGCCGTCCGTTGGCTGGACCAGCGCGATACGAATATGATGCTGTTTGCGGGCGGCGCCACTGCTGTATACTACACTGCAGAAACCGGAGAGTAGCGGCCAAGGGAAGGGAGGATTGCTGAACTTTCTGTCTCTCTCGCTCTCTCTGTCTGGCTGAAAGAAACGATTGCTCACCAAAGGGGACGGGATTTACAAATGAAGGGCGGTGTGAGATCGCTTTCAGAATCGGGATACTCCAGCATAATACTACTGTCTAAGGTTTTTATATGTTGCACAAGTGGACCGTCAGTCGATCAGCGTCACAAGAATAGTTTTGGTCCTATAAAAGAGCTTTGCAGGAAAAGTAAGCCAGTTCCCGTGATACGTCGAGACAGAGGAAGAAACAAAGACAGCCTGCGAGCACCAGCCAATTAGGGGCACCGGACAGGAGATAACAGTCCGTAGCTCTGAATTTCAGCAGCTACTGAAAGCTATCTTGTCTTTCAGACATGATATACACAGCGTCGTTTTCCTTCTCCAGGCCCCACGTCGCATAATTGAGAACGTTTCCATTTGCAATCTGATCGTAGCTGCCATTCTGTTTCTTAATTACAGTTACATTCTTGCCCGGATGATGATGATATACAACTATTTTTTTCAGCATCTGGACACAAATTCGTGCCATTCTGCACCGGACGAGATTGTAAGCAGGCCTCACTTCTGCTCCGCTCCACTTACAGGCCTCACTTCTGCGCCAGCTCACAGTCCGGCCCATTCCGTTCGTCGAGAAGGAACGACTCGATGTGCCGGTTCACCTGGGCGGCTCCCTCCAGCTGCAGCGCGTGCCCTGCATCCTTGACGATCTCGAGCCTTGATCTCTCCCCGAGATGCCTGTATTCATTCGGGATATAAATCCTCGTCAGTAATCGGAAGTGAAGTGGCGTTAGTGACTTCAGTAAATCATCAGTTTGGTGCAGCGTCGTGTGCTTTTACCTGTGCAGCCTGTGGCCGAGATCAACGGGGAACACCCGGTCTTTGTCTCCCCAGATGATTAATGTTTTCTGGAGAGTGGAGGAAAAACTTTGTTAATACTTGTACATCCCAGAGTACGCAGCATGCAGATAAGTGTGTAACTGGTTATCAAATTAAATCAAACAGTTTTTTTGCAGCGCTTTCCGTTAGCAAGTAGTACCTGAGTAAGAACCGGGAGTGGATCCATGCCAGCTCCGTTCTTGAGCAATTCCTGGAGCAACTCTGTCCTCTCCTTTCTTTGATTCACGCACATGAGCTGCGGCAGATGGAAAAGAAAGAGGAACGTCAGCTATGCATAAGGATCCCCAAGCATCCAACATGTGCACGTTCTAGCGAGGCGTAACCGTCTCTCGGCGAACGGATATGTCAAGATTATCCAAAGATAACACAAGTTGCTTTCCCTTGACACAAGAATTCGCTGACGGAGATGGATACCGGATATGATTCGCGGCGACGCAACAAAAGCTACTTAAAATGCCTGGTCGGCGGGCAGGCAAGGCAAGCGACCAATCTCGATCTCGCCAAGAAGATTTTGCATGGCGTCCTGGCTGAGGTGGTGTTTGGATCACCTGGGACTAAATTTAGTCTCAGAGAATCTTACGATTTAGGAGTATTAAATAAAGTCTAATTGCAAAACCTTTTTAGGGATGGGTGCTATTTCGCGAGACGAATCTAATGAGCCTAATTAATCTCTAATTTGCTACAGTAATGCTACAGTAACTAGTCGCTAATTATGTCTTAATTACCCTCATTAGATTCGTCTCGCGAATTAGTCCGGGGGTTCCGACATTAGTTTTGTAATTAAACTTTATCTAGTACTCCTAAATCGCAAAATTCTTAGAGACTAAAATTTAGTCTCTAGTCTCCAAACACCTACTGAGTCGGGTCGCTCATGCATCCCAAGCCCCTGTCGAGCTTACGTGCTCAAAAAACCTACTGAAGATCGAGCGCCTGACGTCGCGAGTGCCCATTGGGAAGAACTCATGGTTCCATGCGGTGTACTCTGTCCTGCCGAATCCCCCGACCTGTCCGCGTCGACCGGCGTGTTAGTCTGATCCATCGGCCGCCGGCTCGGCTGGGCAGCACTCCATCTATGATCCATCGCTTGCTTGCAAGTTGCTGGACAACACCGTGCACATGCGCGGCAAATTGCCGTGGCATGGGAGCCAGTTGTACGATATCGGACAGTGGTTGCGTGCAAATAGCTTAGCACATCCAGGCAGTAGTATCCAGGTGAAACACGCTTTCATCGTAGATTACGATAACGGGAACGCACAATAACGGCGAAGGGTGAAAGCTTACGCTTTTCGTCCACCAAGTCTTTTTAGTTCCACTAACTTGCTTTGTTGTGCTAGCTGTGGAGTGTGGTGCAAACAAAGCGACGCTTGTTGTGTGGTTAGGCTAATCGACCGGCAAAGACGGCGGCTCCCTGCGCCACAAAAATGTTCGAGTACGTGTTGGATCGATGTATCAACGGGAGGCTCCTCACCACATGGGCCGGTACGTGGCGGTGGCTGCCACTATTTTGGAACGGGGCATGGAACGTGGCAGTGGTTGCGAGTAATCCAAACCATGGTTTTTTGGATCAGGAATCTTTACACCGTTTTAACTCTTGGCGCGGACACGTGATGACACAGCAGGGACCAAAGGAATCGACGAGATTGACGGCATCCGCGACACGTCAGACGACGATCTACCCGCATCCCGAAGCCATGCATCCTCCCCACTCTCTGGAAACAACTACTGGGTCCGAAACTAAATGGATGGCTACAAAATCCTCACTAATGCACATGAGTGCGCTTGGTTTAGTCAGCTAGATCAAATCATGCATGCACTACCAAGTACTCCATCAGTGCTCCAGAGTCCAGAGATCACTAACCTTTATCTAGGCGTTAAACATTTTCAAGAAAGTAGCTACTCCTGGTGCTAAACAACTAGTGTTGGGCATTGTAATGGCTAAACAACTAGTGCAATGTAATACAACACGACACTTCAGGCTGCCATAGAGTAATGTTGCCAATTATAATAACAGCAGAAAAAGGATATATCAATCGAAAAGAGAACGAACAACCAAACACAAAATGGGAGAAGATCACTAACCTGGATGAAGTCGTCGAGCACAAAGTCTGGCATCCACGGCGGCGGGCGGTACATGGAGCGGCGCACGAGGAAGCGCAGCCCCTCGGCGGTCTTGGGCAGCAGCGCGTCCTCGACGGCGCGCTCCTCCCTGGCCGCCATGTCCCTCATTTCGCCCGGCGTGGCCGCGACGCCGCTGGTCATGACGACGACCCTGCCGACGCGGTCCGCGGCCTCGACGGCGGCCATCCGGTACGCGACGAAGCCGCCGTAGCTGATCCCGGCGACGTCGTAGCGGGGCACGCCGAGGAGGCGCATGGCGTCGGCGGCGCATCGGGCCTGGAACGCCACGGACCGGAGCGGCGAGGCCGACCGGGACTGGGCGCCGAAGAAGAGCATGTCCGGCGCGTACACGTGGAAGCGGCGCGCCAGGCGCGGGAGGTTGCGCGCCCACGTCCACTTGGCGTCCCCGCCGAAGCCGTGCAGGAGCAGCAGCGGCGGCTTGGAGGACGGGGACGACGGGCACCAGACGCGGAGCACGGTGGCGGCGCCGTCGCCGTCCGGGCCCGGGCCGGGGAGACGGAGCAGGACGGGGCGGAGGCGCACGCGCGCCAGGAGGTTGAGCGACAGCGCGGCGTCGCGGAAGGCGGCGAGGCGGAGGCGGAGGAGCAGGCGGAGGAGGAGGAGGGACAGGGACAGCAGCGCCATGACGGTCGAGGCGCTGCCCGGCTGTTGATGCTTCACGGCCGCCGTCGCCGCCGCCGCGGCGCGCGCGCTGGCGTGGGCACTGGCCGCCGTCGTCCGCATGTCTTCGAGATGCGAATCGGGCGGGGGGCAGTGACGAGACGAGAGATGCCTTTACTTCCTTCCCGGATCGGTGGCGCGGCGTGGTGTGTATAAATAGACAGCCCTGCTCGTGATGATTAATTAACGGGTTGTAGTGTTATTATAATCAAGGGTCAGACAGCCCTGCTCGTGATGATTAATTAACGGGTTGTAGTGTTATTATAATCAAGGGCGGACTGACAGAGTCCCGATATTCTCCACGTTTTGCCGGCCACGCAAAGCGGTTTATGAGTCACTCCTGTATTCATGTGGCGTGTATGGTTTGAGTTGAAAAAGCACTCGGACTTGAATTTGTCGACAGGATGCTCGAGTGCTGCCCCAACAATTAACAGGTTCTGGATTGCCACTTTGATGGAAATGGACACGTATTAGTGGACACGAACGCGCTAGTTTGTGTCTAGAAGAACGCTGCCATGCTCCGATCTGTACCGCCCCACGCTGCCACTGTACCGGGCAGCATGCTATCGTGCTCCATGCTTCCATACGGGCAACATTGTCAGCGGCCATGCGGGCCAGACAGGCATCCAGTTGGATACGGAGTCTGGAAATGGAAAGATGCATGTTGCCGCGGCCGCTAGCCAGCTCTGCGGCGCGCGGTATGAAGGAGTCCATACTGTGCAGCCAGCAGGCTGTCCAACTTGGCAAATCCGATGTGCCGCTGCTCCACCGGGCGGACGAGCCTGCGTGCGTGCAGGAGTAGTTGCGAGCTGATGGATCATCGAATCCACGCACCAGGACCACCAAATCATACAGCGGCGATCGCATGGGCAAGCGCTCCCAAATCTCAGGTCTGAATCAGTCGCTCAATGCCTTGCACATGTGACATGCATGTGCCGTCCAGTGGGATTACTTGGTTGGTTGATTTGCTAGGGATCGATTGTGTCATACCTGTTTAGGTAACGGGACTACAGTAGTCTAGTACATTGGCATGCAGCAGATGATTTCACCTCATGTCTCAAAGCTCAATGCTGGTCGTCTACTGCTACTTTTTGCAGTTGCTTTCACAGCTTTTTTGCCATTTTGTTTGTCATTACAGTGGATCAGCGAGCATCCATACAAAATTCACAAACAGAGAGAGCGCGACTCCCAGGACGAATACAACATCATCCAAGCACTGGACAGCAGACAGAAAATTTCCATCAGGCAAACCTGATGACTGCCACGAGGTGACGGAGGAGCATCGTTCATCGAAATCCTGCAAGATTCTTTCCGTTTGGCCCATCCGTGGTAGCAGTAGCCCACGAACATTGCAACATTAGGAGAAGTGGAGAATTTCTTGGATGTAGAGATCTTCCAATTTCCAAATGTCGCAGAAAAAAAAAAGGTTCAAACCGGGACATCTTTTCCATCAGTCCGTTGGCTCATTTTGATACTTCTAGCGGCCACAACATCAGTTGAGAGGGTGTTTTCAGCTATCAATCTTATAAAGAAAGATTTGAGCAACAAAAATAGGAAATGAACGGTTCAATGATTTGATGGTGTGCTATGGCGAGAAGGAGATACTTAGAAACACTAGTACTTCCTCCGTTTTTAATTATATGGTGCTGTTGATTTTTTCGTTGAACTTTGACCAACAATATAGATTTAAATAATTATTTTTTGAATGTGAAATGAATATCATTGGATTCATCATCAAAAGCACTTTAAGGTTAACTTAAAAATTTAGCTATTTACACAAATATTTATAGATAAGACGAATTGTCAAAGTAACGAAAAAAGTCAATGACGTCATATAATAAAAAATAGAGGGAGTAATAAACACAATCATATAAGACAAAAAATAATGTAATCCTATGCAATCATTCTCTCTTTCTCAATTAATTTGAAAGAAATTTCTTGGTATCAATTAATTATCACTAACTATCCTTTTGTGTGTCCAAATTGTTTCTCATGAAGATTAATGAGTTGCCGTCCTATACTAGTGAATTCTGCTTTATCTTTTTTGTATGAAGTTGTCTTCGATATTCAAACTTTATTTTATTTTATTTTATTTTATTTTTGCGAGGGAAACTTTATTTTTTCTCGAAAACGCATGAGAGCTGCGTTCCATTGTATTAAGAAGAATGATGATGGGCAGAGCCCGTATAACCCCCACGCACACACCACACACACACTTGTTTCTTGATTCACATTCGCGCCTGTTTACAATTGACCGACCTGAAGAACCACCTATTCTACAGGAAGTGGGGCTGTTAGAGAGGAGACTCCTTTCGCACCAGCCAACTCCCATAGATATCTCTCCTCCTCAGCCTGAACCAAGATGGCAGGCAAGCTAGGAGAGATCCCATCAAAGACGCACCTGCGAGGGAAACTTTAATTTATGTAAGAGACAATTTGAACTTATGTTAGTCGAGTTTATGATTCGGCCCCCGTATGATTTTTGTCAAAATCCGCCATTACCTGGAAGCTTTGTTCCAACTTCCAAAATCGGGGAAAAAAAGGAAATCCTTCAACCATCTTCGACACGAATCCTAAAGCAATACTGTTTGCCTTCTTTCTGGAAACCTCTAAACCCTTCTTCTCCCCGCCCCTCACCTGCCGCCGCCGCAGCTCGCCGGGGGCAATCGCCATGTCACCCGCCGCCGCAGCACCCGATGACCGTATCCGGAGCTATGAGGACTTCGTGCGGGTGCACGCGTACCTGCTTGCCGCGGCCGGTATCCCGCCAGCGCTGCACGAGCGGCTGTACCGCAAGCTCGCGGACGAGGTCTTCGACGGCGGGGAGGTCTTCGCCGTCGAGCCGTGCGAGGATGGGAGACAGCGCCGCCTCGTGCTAGCAGCCGAGAGGCCTCTTGGGAGGGAGTCTGACGTCTTCCTCGTCGACCACGCGTGGTCCTTCCGCCTCCCCGATGCTCTCAAGCAGGTGAGTGGCGTGTGTGCGTGAGCCGATTGGAGTGAGTTGAGTTAATCTGTACAGGAGCGGATTCTTGGTTTGCTATAGGTGTTGGTGTTTTTGTGACGCCTTTCTGAATCGTGCTATATAATTTGAAGACAGTCATGACGGCTTATAGGTTAATTCATTTGCTTCCACTGGGCTTCGTGATTTAATTTGGTTCCCTACTTTCTGTTTGGACTAGGTTTTATGCTGTAATATAACAGACGTTTTCATTTCGTTCTACACTGGCTAATTGTGAACCATTAGAAATGAGCTGTGATGAATTTGTTTGGTCAGGTTATACTGACACCTCAAATTTCAGCTAACTTGGAACTCTAACGATTTCGGCTGATAATTGTTAATACTGGTTCAACAATAGAAAATACTACCTTATTTAACTGCCCCTTCTCATTAGCGTCTGCTAGCAATGTATGGTGCCATTAACCGTCGAAGAACAACCATTCTAGTGTTAAAATACAGGATCCTTGTTATGGTTGATCTCATGGTTGTGTATTGATGATCTGTAGTTGCGGGAAGTGCCAGGATTGGCAGAAAGAATGGCAGCATTGATGTGTGTGGATCTGGACCAGAGGGTCGAACTTGAAGAATCAGTTGAGCAGGACCATGAGAAGAGTGGGAGCTTGGAGCATGTCTTGCAAGTGTTGGAGAAAGAGAGGACTAGAATCCACGAAACAGGAGGTGATTCTGCAGCATGGTTGGAACTTGAGGAACTTGGAATTGATGATGACATGCTAGAAGCCCTGGATCTATCTGCAAAATTTCCGGTTGGATTCTTTCTTATGTACACAAGTTTTTAATTGCTAATCTGCAATAGGAAACAGCTGATGTGTGCTTGATATTATGTTCTCCATAAAAGGAAATGGCAAATGTTTTATCCTAACTTTACCACTTGTGTAGTACTCGGTGTAATTTGAGTTGTCAGAGGAACTGTTTTTGACATTTTGTGCTTGGTGCTTAATTTGCTGACACTTTATTTTCTTTCTTCTATATGTCACTAGGATCTGGTAGCTCTCAATCTTTGGGGAAACAGGCTGCAGGATGTGGATAAAACTATGCAAGAACTAGGAAAATGTGGAAGGTTGAAGGCACTTTGGTTGAATGAGAACCCTGTTCTTGGCCAAGGGTCAGAACTGAGCTTTATCCCTTACCTTCATCATTGCTTAAAAAATTACTCTGTTCATCTTTTCCACAGGCGGCCAAATAGAAAACATTTTGAGAAACACTGTTGATACTACATCAAGGGGAGTCGGGAATAATTTGTATGTAATATTTTAGTGAGCTCCAAGTTGTAGCATTCGTGCAAATTCTACACCCTGAGTATCATACTTAGTGGCTGTTTAGATACTAGATTTAGATATGGATGGATTTGGTCCATCTTATGACTTTTGATAGCAAGAAGTACACTCACTTAGTCACTTGCCAGCTTTTCGTTTTACATGCATTTCCAGCTATTATACTTATTTCATTTTCAGTTCTCGACACAGAAGCATGGTTTTGGGTTTCCTATTGTCACAAGGTTCCACAAATGTGCATGTGATTATTTTGAATTTTGGAGTGTGCGAAACTAATTTATCAAAATAGCAAAGCCTCTATTGGTTTATGTACATATGTACATCTATGTTGTAAACAAACTATGCGACAGAAGAAAATCAAATTTTCATTCTATATAAGCAGCGATTATTCAGCATCAGCACTTTCCTGGCTAATCAAAGTCTACTAGAGTTAATTGTGACTTTTATTTTCTGCTACTTCAATCTTGTAAAATTCTGTATTATTTGATCTGACATTCTGACGGCTCTTTGTTTGTAGTATTGACAAAGCTGTTCTAGATGGGTTGCCTGGCTTGGAAATATACAATTCACATTTTACAAAGAAAGCTGGAGCGTGGGCATTAGGTTTCTGTGCAGACATTGTTGGAGCAGATAGTCCATGTTCCTCTGTGGAAAGCTCATTGTTGGAGGGCATTGTGTCTGTTGACCTTTCTGATAGGTGCATTCACAATCTACCAGAGGTATCCTGCATCATCGACTAGTCTGCTTTATAATAACACTTTTTAAAGAAGACTACTACTGACAATTTCCCTCTCTTTAACCCTCCTAGTCATTCTCTCCCAAAAAAATGCCATCTCTGTCAAAACTGAACATCCGTGGCAATCCTTTGGATCAAATTTCTAGCGAGGATCTCTTGAAGTTAATTAGTGGATTTACACAGTTACAAGAGTTGGAGGTATGATGGCCATACTATATGTCTTTCTTGGACATATCTTCCTTTTGAGTTATTCTTTGCCCCCATAGAGCAAGACTTGGATCACAAAAATTAAGCCTTACCTGGCAAACCTGTGCAAACTTGTTTCACAGGTTGACATTCCTGGCCCTCTTGGAAACAGTGCAATTTCCATTCTTGAGTCTCTCCCTAATGTATCTTTGTTGAATGGTCTCAATGCATCAAGCATAATAGAGAATGGTAAGCATATAGTTGATTCTGCACTTCAACCGCGGCTTCCAGAATGGTCCCCGGAAGAACCCCTTACTGAAAGAGTTATTGGTGCAATGTGGCTATATCTAATGACATATCGGCTTGCTGATGAAGAAAAGATTGATGAAACACCTGTTTGGTATGCCATTCTTGTAATATTTTTATTTCATCTTTATCTGAAAGCATTACTAGTCTACTAATATTTGCAAAAGTTTGGTCAAAGGATAATTATGCTAACATTATATCTAGCACCACTATTATTACAATAGGGGTTTACCTCATCTACTTTTGCATGTTAGAATAGGGGTTCACCCATCTACTGTTGCACGATGATAAACAGAGTAACTAGACTGCTGGGCAAGAGGCTTGTGTTGATTCATGCCATCATTTGGTTATTCTTGCAGGTATGTCATGGATGAGTTGGGCTCAGCCATGCGCCACAGTGATGATGCAAACTTCAGAATTGCTCCATTCTTGTTCATGCCAGAAGGGAAACTAGTTTCTGCTATTAGGTATTGACCTTCAAAGTGCATAATGTGCTAGCACTATATAGTTTGCTAATATCCAATATTTTCAGCTACACTGTTTTGTGGCCTACTCATGATGTTGATACTGGAGAAGAGTGTACCCGGGATTTCTTATTTGGAATTGGCGAGGACAAACAGCGTTCTGCTAGGCTTACAGCTTGGTTCCACACACCAGAGAACTACTTTATTCAGGCACGTTTAATCCTCTTTCTCACATGCAAGTTAATAACTTCTTTTTAGGTGTAGAGGGTGGGTATGCATAGCCGTATGCTAAGTCAATGTATATTATCTTTTTTTTTTTTTTACTAACAGGAATTCCGGAAGTACAAGGAACAACTACAATCTAGTAGCATTTGTCCTTCTACAGAAACAAAAGTGTCCCCCTCGACCAAACGTATACGCCCAAGTGATGGCCGTGCGCTTCGAGTATTTACTGACATACCCCATGTGGAGGAGTTTCTAACACGGCCAGAGTTTGTCCTCAGTAAGAAAAATTCTATTTCCTGCCTCTTGAAATTGTTTGTGCAAATTTTAAGCCAATGTGTGCAGTTCATTTTCCTCTTTTCTGCTCCAAGTTATTTGACTTAGAAAGCACTGAAAGCTTGTGTGCAGTGCAAAACTTCTTTTACACGGGTAGTTTTGACTTTTAACCAGGATATAGTAACAAAATCGCTACATGTTTGATACTATTTTATCCAAGAAAGTCTAATTAACATCACATCCTTAATTGTGCACCTTGTGACAGCATTCTGCCATAGCGTTACTTAATATGATCTATGAATTTAACTTGTCAAGTTTGTCAGTGACCCAAATGGGAATGAACTTGATCTTATATTGCCAATTTGCCATACTCTTCTACACTACTGGAAGTCCCCAGTTTCGCTACCATTTTTCAGTTAACCTACAAAATAAAGATTCCAAGAGACACGACCTTTCCACATAAGCCAGACTCTTGCCATGTCACAGCGTTCCCTGCGATTTGGATTCCTAGGGAAGGAATCTTTTCCTGCTGTTTCCCTGGAGAAACCATAGGGCACTTTGCCTTTCCTGTCAAATATTTCCCTAGGAAGTTTGTACTGTTTTCTGCTGGTTCCCTAGTAATATCTTGCCTAGGAAACTGGGCAATTCTAGTAGTGCTAGAAAGGTACTCCGTATTATTGCTTGATGTTTGTTTGGATTTTTCCTGCAATACGCGTTTATAGCAATGCCAATCATTAGAGTTTGAGTTGGTAGACTAGTTCAGTTGATGTGTTCCATCATTTCTTTGATGCATGCTTCCAAGGCAATCAGCTCCTCTCTCACCTATACATGTTTAACCGCAGCAACTGATCCAAAGGAGGTCGACATCATCTGGGTAAGCATGCAAGTGGATTCAGAATTAAAGAATGCACTAGGGCTTACAGATCAACAATACACAAATCAATTTCCTTTTGAAGCTTGCCTGGTCATGAAGCACCACCTAGCAGAGACTATTCACAAGGTGAGCTACCAAGCTGCCTGTTTTGTGCTTTTCTTTTTCCCAGAAAACCTTGCACCAACTTTACTACATTGACATTAGAGTCATCTGAAACTTAGATAAACTCATGCAGGCATGGGGCTCACCTGAATGGCTTCAACCTACATATAACCTCGAGACCCATTTGTCTCCGCTCATTGGTGATTATTGTCTGAGGAAACAAGATGGCATGGACAACTTATGGATCATGAAGCCTTGGAACATGGCAAGAACAATTGATACCACGGTTACTGGTGACTTATCTGCCATCATCAGACTTATGGAGACAGGTCCGAAGATATGCCAAAAATATATTGAACGTCCTGCACTTTTTCAAGGAAGGAAGTTTGATCTTCGGTACATTGTTTTGGTCCGAAGTATATGCCCTTTGGAGATATTTCTTTCTGATGTTTTCTGGGTACAACCTGAAAACCTAATTCTACTTGATAAATCCCTTTGCCATCCACTATTATTCCATATCTATTATAATGTTTGATGAATCTCTTATATGCATATTTTACTGTAGGTTAGGTTAGCAAACAATCAATACACGTTGGAGAAAACTAGCTTTTTTGAGTATGAGACTCATTTCACAGTGATGGTAAGATCAAACTCATTGTCGCCTTTATGGATCCCATCATGAATTATTAGTTGCTGCTGTATGCTCTTTGCATTTCTACTGAATTTGGTTATATCTTCAAGCTTTAGCCTATATTTTGATCGGTTATCATGTTGATCTAATCAGTTACCTAAATGTTTTCCCTTATCCAGAATTATATTGGAAGGATGAACCATATGAATACGCCTGAGTTCGTCAAGGAGTTTGAGAAGGAGCACCAAGGTTTTACATCTTGCATTGTGTTCACTTCTGTATTTCTTACATTATTGATTGATTTGCAATTTTGATTTTAGTTAAATGGCTGGAGATCCATGAAAGCATACGGTCTATGATACGACGTGTCTTTGAGTCGGCTTCAGCCGTTCATCCTGAGATGCAGAACCCGTTCTCTAGGGCCATCTATGGGGTAGATGTTATGCTTGATGACAGATTCAAGCCAAAGATTCTAGAGGTATGTCTTTCCTGTCTTTAACTGTACCTTTGATTTCTCCTCGTATCATTGATGAACTTGTTTCCTTGTCTTAATGCACGTTCATAGTGATAAGTATACCTATTATCTTGGAATGGAATGCAGGTGACATACTGTCCGGACTGTGGGAGGGCGTGCAAATATGACACACAAGCTCTCGTAGGAAGCCAGCAGACAATCAAAGGCGCTGATTTTTTCAATACGGTGTTTGGCTGCCTCTTTCTTGACGAGCAAACAAATGTATCGCCCTTGTAAGCATCGCTCCAGAGGTTGTAAAACTTGTAACATCAGAGTTATGACAACATGGCATGTAGTATAAGCTGTTGTGCTGTTAACAATGTGACAGGGCAGCTGGTTTTCCTTTTGGTGTGTTTCTCATTGTAGTTTGGGAGTAGAAGCTTTTTGAGAGTACACTTGGGACGTGGTTCTGCTTGGACTTGGAGCCATTTGCTCGTTCCCAAATGCACTGCCGTGCTGGCTTGGTTGCATAGTCTTACTATTCTGCACCTAATGAGAATTGAGAACTGAATCCTGCTTATGCTCATCTGGGCGTGCCGAAAATTTCTGTTTTGCTGGATAAAAACACTGCAGACTTTGTGGTGTATAAAGAAACATAGCCTACTGGTAGAGGAGAAGCTCCAGAAGCTCGTCCTGAAGGCAAGCTAGCCCTTACCTCACTGCTACTCCTACCCACAGTAACTTCAAAGCATCATATGCATGCTCGCGTGACATGAACTGCACCAATGCTACTATTTATACATGACCACACTATCACTGAACCTAACGTTTGCCGCCAAAATTCGAAGCAAACGAAATCGAAGAGTAGCCATGAGAGCGGCAGCTGATCGTGCCACCGTCGCCCATCGAATCCTCCTTTCTGTCCTGCTCCTCGCCACCCTCTGCGAGTCCGATCCCGACCTGCTCCTCGACTATTGCGTCGCCGACACGGCGGCCGCCGCGTCGTTCCACCTCAACGGCCTGGCCTGCATCGACCCGGCGGCGGCCCGCGCCGAGCACTTCGCCACGTCGGCGCTCTCGCGGGCGACGAACCCTGGCGCGACGCTGTTCGGGTTCAACGTGACGGCGACGAGCCCGAGCACGTCCCTCCCCGGCGCGAACGCGCAGGGCCTCGCCATGGCGCGCATCGACCTTGCGCCGGGCGGCATGGCGCCGCCGCACTCGCACCCGCGCGCGTCGGAGGCGGCGGTGGTGCTGGACGGCAGCGTCCTGGTCGGGTTCGCTGACACGTCGTACCGGCTGTACACGCAGCTGCTGCGCGCCGGCGAGGCGTTCGTGTTCCCCAAGGCGATGGTGCACTTTCTGTACAACGTGGACGCGGCGGCACCGGCGGTGGTGCTGTCGGGGCTCAACAGCCAGAACCCCGGCGCGCAGCTCGTGCCGTTCTCGGCGTTCCGGACGGAGCCGCGGATGCCGGACGAGGTGCTCAAGAAGGCGTTCAAGATCAACGGCCAGGACGTGCAGAGGATCCAGCGAAACCTCGTTGGATCGTCATAGAACTACTAGAAAATAATCATCTATAGAAAGAGGAGAAAATGAGGACAGAACAGGGCCGAAACTAAAGTTTAACCCATTAACAGCTCTCATTTGCATGTATGTGGCCCATTAGTATGAACAAACAAGAAAACAAGACATTGCCGTCTCAAAAAAAAAAAGGATAAGAAGGCATGACCAAAAATATATTACGACGAGAGCGATACATACACGTATTAATACGCACCAGGTTCTCAAAAAAAAAAACGTATTAATACGCACCACGAGTGACACAACAATCTCGTCACGCTGATGTTCACAAAAGGGACAGATGGATTGATGATCTTTGCTTCTGACTTCTGAAAAAGATTTCTTGACGGTACCCAGGGGCAAGTTTCCGCCTCGTTAATCCGCGTACGTATGATGCCCAGGAAAAACCGGCAATGCCTGGCTCACGTGGCGACTGGCGAGCAGCTGCGACGAACAAGAACACGCACGAGTCGCAGCGGTTAGTAATCGCGGTAGAAACTGGAGAGCCATGCACACTCTGCTTTGCACCACTTTCTACTCTGCTTTTAGGGAACACCGCTGAACCTCAACCCGTCTCCTTGTTTCTTCTCCCGCAAGCGAAATCGAGAACGTTCCATTGACGAGTATCTCTCTCTCTTGTGGCCGTCGTTTGGCCGTGCCGGAGCAGAGCAGTGTACACTTCCTCGTTCGTACGTCCACGGTCTAGGTCCGTGACGCGAACCCGCGGTGGTTGGCGCGAATTCTTCTCCGTCGCCGAAGAACTTGGGAAAGCATAGCAAGCAGCGGTGTGATCTGAAAGCGTCCCAGCTTTCTACGCCCCCGCGAGCCTTTTCCGATTCCGTCTTTTGGGGAGCATCGCTAAAAGGCGAAGCTTGCTGGCGACATGGCGATGGAGGCCGCGCGAGCATCTCCGCTTCTTCTTCTTCTTCTTCCGGCTGCGTTTCGTGTGATCTTGGACTTGGCCGCCTGTGGTAGTATCAACTGTCAAAGGAGGCAGTCTAAATGCGATCCACTTGATCACCGCAGGTGAAAACCCATCGGATCGGCAAGCGGCTTGCTCTAAAAGGATGTGTTTTGTTCAACCTTTTTTTAGGAGACGTGAGGTCATGAGCTCGAGATTTTCTCCCATTTTGGTTTCTGTCACTTACTCCATGATGATAAGTTGCCTGATACCAACCTGTGCTAAACCTGATAAGAATATGCATGGTGTTTAAACTTCAGACGGCACGGTATTCTGCAGCATTTCCAAAACTGAAAATGCTGAATGGCTGCAACGATTTGATTTCTGAAGGCTCTGTCAAGGACCTGAATCTTCTCTAATCAGAAAGCCCAAGTTGCGTACAATTATAGTCAAAAGGAGATTTAGACATGCAGAGGCTGGAATATTGATAAATTTATTCCCTTTTCCAAAAAAAAAACAAGAAGACTAGACTGCAAGAAGCATACAGTTCATCTGGCTCAAATCAATTGCAACATCATTGTAGATCATCTTGGTTCTTTTCAACATATACTTTCATTCTTTTTTCCAAGCACAGATGAGGTGTACAGCTGCATCTTCAAACATGTGCCACACAAGCTCCAATACAAGCCATTCATAAGGGTGCAATCGTTTTCGGTCGTTCTAGGTAAGGACCAATTCGTCAAAGATTAACCCCTTACTGTAACTCTTCCCAAGCCTGTCTTCGTCTCAAGTCATGTAAGATTGGAAATGAGTGATGTTACTCAAAACTATTCTGCAAACGTAATCCACCCTGACGGTCTGAAGTGTTCAATTTATCACCTAATCCCTGACACGGACATGCCATACACTAATAGGTCGGCTTAAAGAGAGATAATCAAAGCATGTTTAAAGAAGTGGTTCTCTCGATGTCTATGAAGCGAAATTTTTCCTAGACTAAACTGGAAAGGCAGTAGACTTTATAGTTATGTATGCGAGCAATTCTAAAGAGCGGTGTGGTTTAGCAGTTTCTTCCGTTGACAGTAAGATGCTTTAGTGAGGGATTTCAACTTAGAATCGTTAATCTGGGGGGATCGTCATGCTTCGATCTGAATCATTGAAGTTGGAAGAATTCAGCTCAATTAGTAGGTCAGCAAATTGAGGATTTCTCTGAATATTGATGTGACAAATTGGCCTGCGCGATCATGGTAAAACTGAATGGACATGAGATAGTCATGTAGATGATTAAATCTTGAGATTGATTGTATATTCTTATCTCGAAAGACTATTAGTCGGCATGCTTAAGAACTAACTATTACTCGGCACGCGTCCAGATTATATCAAGCATGCTAGTCACTTGGTCATTTCCAAAGATAAAGTAAACCTGAAAGTATCTGCTGTGGTTGTACCCAACCCAAAGTAATTAGGCGAATTGCTCATAGGGACTCTAGGTGGCCTTGTCCATCTTGAATCACGATGTTCTTGTCGCTTCTTGTACTACCCAGTTCATTTGTTCACTGCAACTTGCTCTTAGTATGCGTTTTCAATGTGTACTACAAAATATTCTGCTGCTTTCAAATTAATAGTCTTTCATTTTCATCGTCATCTTTTTCCCAAGGCTGCAAGGAATTTGTTTGGGGGCATCAGCTAGGATAAGCAACCTGTGTCCAAGCGGTGTTTATTGGTGTTAGAATATCATTGCGAAGTTGAAACACTGATTAGGACGTCCTTGTCTTTTGCATACATCTCACTGTTAGATAAATGGGACATGTACCTTTGCATTCAGGTTGCACGCCACTGATCAGGAAGCGGTTGAGTTAACGGCTGTACCGTACTCGGCCCCAAAAAACAAACCCGCATGATCAACACGCGCACGCATGGCAATACTTTTTTTTATGACAGCACGCATGGCAATATTAATTAAGCAAATAAAATGTAAGTGTCTGGAGTGAAGAGCTATTACAGGAGTGCCGTTCACGCAACACGATTAACGTGACTCAATTGATTCTGAAATGGATTTGATCTGGGAACATAGCCGTGTTGAACTGTAGCATTGCGTCTCTTCCTGTTCCTGAAATCTGGGGATGTTGATTCACGTTACATGTTCTTTGGTTGAGGCGGTTTTGTACTTACAATACATGAACTTCTCCAACTCACACGTTAGCTTCGTGAAGCTTAGGCGAGTTTCAACACGTGGAATATCTTAGGTGATTCCCATCGACGACACCTCCGAACTTCGCAACCAAAACGAATGCTGATGACACACCTGCTCATGCTGTACTGTTAGGCGAAACAAGGGACAGTAAATTTTGATATATGTATATTTATAGTCCATGCGCATGGAATGGCGGAGATGGCACTTTCTCGGCAACTTGGCAGGCCAACCAACATTTTCACATCAGCTCACCAACTCCCTCAATTACCCCATGCTGTTGATTCTTTTTTTTTTTAAGGAAAAATAGCAGGTGTTCTGCCTTTTCATTAAGCAAGATAGAAGCAGTCTCAAAGAAAAAACATTAAAGCAGCTCAGATTGGCCAGCACCTCCTGACCCAATACAAATAAAAATAACGAAAGCACTACATCAGAGCTAGAGATGGAGGCCAACATGCTGTTGATTCTTACGTCGCCCTACTGTTGCTTTCAAACTAGCAGTCTGTCCTGGAGTCTGGACTTGTCCAATCGACGTATATACGTACAAATGTACGGTCCAGGCACCACAGCATGCATACCCATCGCGCCGTTGTTCTTCGGTCTGGCTCCATGCTCTGCTCGAATGGAGATAGTCCAGCATACTGGCCGCGGAGCGATGACGGCGTTGACTCAGCTGCCGGGCCGGCTGTGTACGGGCTCTGCGCTCGTACGGGCGACTGATTACCCAGATGTTTACCGCTGAGATTTTTAAACTGTCTGCATTGCATCTGGTGGTGGCAAGGTAAAAATCGATTGAGCGATCGATCTGCCGGCAAGACCACTGCAAAGTTTATTTTCTTTTGAGACGTAGACTTTGCCGACGGTGGCAAATAGCATATGAAATGGAACGGCATACGCATTCATCATGGCCTTCGTTTTCCAAATGTTTGATGACCCAGCTTGCTGTTGAACTCAACTCAACGGCATGTGCACGGAGGCGTCCATTTGTCTTCGTATCGTCAGGCCTTGAAGAAAATCTCCGTCTCAAAGAAAAAGCGAAATAAAGAAATGTCCGTACATTCTTCCTGCAATGTGTGCCGGTCTGTACCGAGAAACGAGCACACAAAACATACGTGTCATGCCCCCCATCCATCTTCTTCATGCATACGTACGAGCGATCCACTCTCTACCTGCAACGCATTGACCGTACGTAGTACAAATTAAAACTTCTTCCCAGATCGAGCCACCCAGGTCAATTAAGTTTCTAGAAGCCACACGTCCATCCATGGCGACGCTCGTCTGCTGCAAGCCTGCAACTAACACCACATACTAAGCACAGCTTTGTGGTATATCCTCTGATAATGTAATGAGATGACCTTTTTACTTCTTTAATCTGCATCATTGTTGAGTAGTATATCCTGTGCCGTGCGCGTGCGGTTCTGTAACGCTTACACCTAACCACCCGCGCTTAATAAAAATCGTCAGATTTGTGTACGCCAGGGTTCCTTTCGATCCCCGGCCATCAGGATTCAGGCCGGATGATCTGATCGTCGTGTTACATCACTGGGGAGGAACTTTCTGAAATTTGGTGCTCTGTCCCGTACTCGATGAGCCTGACAACCATCAGATGGCAAAATTTTTTGGTGGCTAACGAGCTAGAGAAAGGTAGTGTCTTTAATTCTTCTAGATTGTGGGATGTGGAAGAATTTTTAATGAGTACATGTGTGTTGTTTATCTTGATGCACAAGCTTAAATAAGCATGTTGCAGGCGTTCAGCTCGTGAAAGTGTGAAACCCGAAGATAGTACACGGCTTTCTTGTTTTAAAAGTATGCATGTGCTGATTTTTCTCCCGGTCTATTTCATGGATTTTGAAAAGGAGTGTGTCACGGAGCCAGATACTACTGTCGGTTTCGTGAACTTCCAGAGGTATATACATGCACCAAAATTACCTGACTTATACTAGACCTTGTTTAACATTACACAGTGGTGAATGGTGATCACTAAATTCGATCATTAATCTTATATGAGTAATCATCATACGCAAATGAATTAGTACTACATGCAGGTATAGCGTTAGATGCCAGACAGTACCATTTGAAATATTGTTAGTAAAATTCATAAGAGTTACCGTGCAACTTGGAGATGAAATTCTCAGTGGCCATATGACGATCAGTGGCGATGGCTGCAAAACAAAACATCACCTTTTCACCCGTCAGGACTGCGGACCTAACTGCGTTTTATTTCTTATGGGAAGAGGTTGCATGGGACTGTCGGATCAAAAATAAAGAAACTCCGGTGTGTACCTCCGGTTGAAGAAAACACGTATCGAAATGGGATCCACCAGATTGTCTGAGCAATATATAACCAACTGAAGCAACACGTACGAACGGATCGGAAACCCACAACTGAAGCACAAATTAATGGACTTGCTTGTGATAGTCATAGTTAAACAGATTTGCTAAATCTCTTTGTTGTTCATCAAATGCTGTCTTCCGCGCACGTTCCCCTGGTGGCCGGCCGCGGTAGGCAGCTTGCTCTGTGGAGCAATCAGCAGCTAAGCTAGCGTCGCTGTATCCGAAGGAGTTGGAACGTCCCTTGCAAGCTTGCTGCAGTACATATTCTCGAAAGCTTGATGCAGTACATATTCTCGGAAGCAAGTTATTTGAATGATTACAAGCTGTAATCATTCTGAAACGAATAGTACAATATTTAGTGGCAGCAAAATGATTACAAGCTAGCTAGAATGTGACAATATTAACAGACTTGGTGCATGCTTGCTATTGCTAATCGATCGCTAGGCATGCAAGTGCTACACACACAAGAATGGGAATTCTGAAACGATTTCGGTTGGGCCATACGTTTCGAGATCCAAACGTACGTCTGAAACGATCATAAAAGTGCCTCTAAACACTAAAAAAGAAAAGGTTATTTGCATCCACATGCTTCTCCAGCTGCTGGTTTCCATCAGGGCCGTTCAACCGGCCTCATCCGACGCGTGAGGTTCGGCTGTTCCCTGTGAGAACGGCATGCCATTGAAGCCAACTGACGGCCGCCGTTGTCTCGCACCCAAACAAACCCCGTTCCCGTGTCAAACGCGGCCCGCGCGCCAAGTCAGAACGGAAGCACGCCATCCGTCCGTCCGTCCACCCCGGCCAGTTCAATCTCCACCCTACAACCGTAGCATACCAAACCAAACCACGCCCGTTAATTAACTCTAGTTAATCACCCGCGCAACTACTCCTCGCTTCGCAGGCGGGCGGCATCTGATCAAGCGATGACAGATTAACCCACTCCTCAAGCAAGCACAGGGCCGGCGCCACACGTATATATACCCCGACGTGTCCGTCCAAACCGGCCGGTGAGCGGTAAAATTAAGCGCAGATCGAGGCCGCGACACGCGGACGCGAACGCGCCATGGCCAGGCCGGCGTGGGCCGCGCTGTTCGGCTGCTTCAGCTCCTCCTCCCACGGCGGCGGCGGCGGGAGGAAGACGAAGGCCGGCAAGAGCAAGAGCAAGAGCAAGAAGAAGAAGGTGGCGGCGGCGTCGGGCAGCGGCAGCGGGAAGCAGCCGCGGTCGCTGCAGAGCCGGATGTCGTTCTCGGAGCTGAGCGGGATGGTGTCGCCGGAGGACCTGTCGCTGTCGCTGGCGGGGTCCAACCTGCACGTCTTCTCCATCGCCGACCTCCGCGCCGTCACCAGGGACTTCTCCATGACCAACTTCATCGGCGAGGGCGGCTTCGGGCCCGTCTACAAGGGATACGTCGACGACAAGGTCAAGCCGGGGCTGCGCGCGCAGCCCGTCGCCGTCAAGCTGCTCGACCTCGAGGGCGGACAGGGCCACACCGAATGGCTGGTACGTACGTACGGTAATTCATTCGTTGTTATTTACCACGTGCTTTTCATCTCTTTCGTTATTATTAACTGATGACGTACATAAATAAAAGTTAGAGGAACTACTCTACTTTCGATTGACTTTGAATTTTCTAAGTACTAATTGGTCAGGATGTTACAGTACGGCAAAAATTATAGTGTGGAGGCGAAATCTGCTGATAAAACAGTGCAAGCAATGTGGTGTTAATTAGTTCGCACTTGTTGCACGCGTCGGTTTAGCGTCTGTCAGCGCTTTAGTTTGCTGATGAGACTTTGCTTGTTCCAAGTTGGTTGAGCTATCCGCTGTGTTCAGCTGGTGATCGGGTTTGAGTCGGTCAGTTTAATTTAGCTCCCAAGAATTTTGATATTCTAAACTTGTAAGCAACCACCAATTAGTCTAGCATGTATGTCTTAATGGATGTTGCTTCGGGTTTTATAGTTGCAAATGCAATAAAAAGTCGACAAAGTCGATCTCACTATGTGCAGTTAATTCTTTCATGAGCAGTGCTACACGTGGTAATATAATTAAGCCTTTTTCTATAAATAGAGCTACAAAAAGAACTCTCAACAGATAGATTTATATTCAGTAGGAAGTTGCAGCGAATCATGACTTAATCACGATGTGCCGTTGTGCGCCATCGTTGGTAAACCGTTTGTAAGAAAAAACAATACTTATACCTTTTTCCCTTCTTTCTTTGCTTCCGAAGTGGAGTACCATATTTTTGCACTTTTTAGATTATCTCTGAATATTCAAAACCAGTAGTGCAAGTTCCATGGTGGACGTGAAGTTATGTCATAAAAGCTAACTGCGGTAAGCTTGCCAACATGCCACAAATCGATGGAATAGTGTTAGGTTAATTTGTTCAAAGGCTTGTTATATTCCTCAGCAACGAAAGCTGGTTAAAAAGAAAAAATAGCAAACTAACAAATAATAGTCATGTTTACCTGACCTAGCTTTCACGCCCATGCAGACCGAAGTCTTCTTTCTGGGGCAACTGAGGCATCCTCACCTCGTCAAATTGATCGGCTATTGCTACGAAGACGAGCACAGGCTTCTCGTATACGAGTTCATGACAAGGGGCAGCTTGGAGAAACATCTCTTCAAAAGTAAGCACGACCTAATTAATATAAAAAAAATCCTTATAATGCTTAATTTCATGCATTTTTGTCACATCATTTTCGTATAGCTGCAAGACATTTAGCCAGCTAGGAACGGTAGAAACGCTGTAGCTAGAAGCCTACTAGCTAGAACGACAGCATCAAATTTGCAAGCGACAAGAAAGGGATATCCTTCACACGTTGTTTTCGGTCTCCTTTTCCTCGCTGCATCACTAAGCTAAAAAGATTCGAATCTCGAGGTGCACGTCGGTCGAACTGGATTTCACCAACCTGTTCCGCATAAACTTTTCGGCGAATTGGTGGCCGGATCGAGCAGCAGCTTTCCTTGATCTACACCCTTCGATTCTTTTTCTCCCGTTTTTCCTGATGGTTCAAACTGCCTTTCTGATAGACTTGTCGTTGTGACGTCGATTTAAGTGTTACATCATCTCTCCATCTCTTCACCTTGGGTCATTTTCCCTTAACCACTTTGATCGATATAATTCAGACCATCTCGTTTGAATTTCTCTCCTCCATGGTGCAAGTCTTTGGACTATTTTCCTTGGTACAGTTGAGAAGAGGCGGTAGTGCGAATTTCATGCTCGATTCTAAGGTGGTAGGGGTTGGACACATATGCGCCACTTGTGGCGTATATATCAACTTGTTTTCGCTTTAAACTTTATGCAAAGTAAAACATTAAAGCATGTGATTAGGATCAATCGGTATCATCTGGCATTCTGTATTCTGGATCATAAGTCAAAAAGGTTGTTAATTATGTTACCGCTATATACCATTCATCGCGATGCTTACAGGCGCTAAGAAAGCCTAATGAACAAGATGCTTCATGCTTGCCAATACTATTTGCGAAATATGGTATATTTTCCAGTTCAGTCTGAAAGATTACCAGTACTACCAGAAAAAATGTTCTGTAAGTAAATAAGCACGAATTTTGAGTCACCCCAGTGGTCACGGGTTTCCTGTATTAATTTCTTGCAAAATTCATTCGTGTTTTCTAACACAGGACTGAATTTTCAGATCGTTAGCATGATTATCTATTCTTGTCGTATATATGCGACATCAAATATATTGATGAAGAAAAGAAAGTCTGAAATTGCGTGCCTGAGTGCATTTTGAAGGAAACCACACATGGTTTGAATTACATACAAAATGTTCGTAGCATATATAAGTACTACTACACTCGAGATATAGATCTGAAGAACATAAAGTCGAAACTGCATGCGTGGGTGCATTTTAGAGGAAGAAAACCACACGTGGTTTGGTTTGAATTAGAATAAACTCGTAACATATATTACTACAGACGAGTTCGATCGTCATGAGTTAGGTGCAGTTCATTCACTGATAGTATAAATCACTAACAAAGAAGAGGACGGTCTTCGAAACAGACAAATTCCGAACATTCGCCAGCTGTTTCACTCGATCATGCATGTCATGAACATTCTGACAGCTTTCTTCAAACTTTATGCTCATCATCATTCCTACCTAAGTTTGATTACCTCATCTGATAAGCTATACTGACAATACATACACGCAGAATACGCGGCGTCTCTGCCATGGTCAACACGGCTGAAGATCGCCATTGGTGCTGCCAAAGGGTTGGCCTTCCTCCATGAAGCCGAGAAGCCGGTCATCTACCGGGACTTCAAGACCTCCAACATCCTGCTGGACTCGGTGCGTGACAACTCTGATCAAACCTACCTACCTACCTCATTTCAAAGATAAAAAAGACTTGTTTTATTGTGGTTGAGTTTGGTTTGATCGAGTGAAGTATATATCCGTCGGACACGAGCGTCGGTTGGTAACGCATTATATTCCTGCAAGTCGCCGCAAGTAAACCGCTGCTGAATTCGTCAGGTCGCCGAACCAAACGCCAACTGCTGAACAACAAGATCTTGACCTCCACCACTGGGCCGGGCTTCGGTCCTGTGAGCTGGAACGAGTCAAGTGTCAACCATTGCAACGCTCGCGGCCGTATAGGCCATGCCACGCGTGACACGGCAAACAGAGACTTCTTCTCGTGGAGAAAAATATTGCGCAAAGGCATAAGCAATGATAGAGTACCAGCAATTAGTTTGAGTTATGCGCTGCTAATTAACGGAGTTGTTGGGAGTTATCTGCTCCAAGCGAAGCGGCTGACGTTTGCGCACATTCGCTACAGTGTCGCCGCCGAATTGGTGCATTTGGTCTGCGACCTGCAGTAGCTTAGCTTGATGTTTCTTTATCATCTCGATCTGTCGTGATCACTTGCTATTGTTTCTTGTGGAATTCTGCGCAGGATTACAAAGCCAAGTTGTCAGATTTCGGGCTAGCCAAGGACGGGCCGGAGGAAGACGAGACGCACGTCTCGACGCGAGTCATGGGCACGCAGGGGTACGCCGCACCGGAGTACATCATGACAGGCACGTCCAAAAACAACAGATCATCTTTCATCAGCTACTAGTAGCAATTCACCGTGCCTAATTAAACCTCGTTGCTTTTTCCATCAATTTTGCGGATAATGCCAGGCCACCTGACGGCGAAGAGCGACGTGTATGGCTTCGGCGTGGTGCTGCTGGAGCTGCTGACGGGGCGCAAGTCGGTGGACAAGAGCCGGCCGCCGCGGGAGCAGAACCTCGTGGAGTGGGCGCGCCCCTACCTGACCGACTCCCGCCGCCTCGACCGCGTCATGGACCCCAACCTCGCCGGCCAGTACTCCAGCCGGGCGGCGCAAAAGGCCGCCGCCGTGGCGCACCAGTGCGTCAGCCTCAGCCCCAAGTCGCGCCCCCACATGTCCGCCGTCGTCGAGGCGCTCGAGCCGCTCCTCGCGCTCGACGACGGCCTCGTCGGGCCCTTCGTCTACGTCGCGCCGCCGGACGACGACTCCAACGGCGGCGACCAGCAAGGCAGCAAGGGCGGAGGCTCCTCCAGCGGCAGACGGAGTCGCAGGAGAAAGTCGGAAGGTGCGGCGGCGCCGGAGGCAGAGGCGCGCCCGGAGTGACCGAGGATACGTTCTGCGTGCCTGTTCGTGGACTGGCTACCGATCAAACAGTTAATTTGGCTATGAAATGCTTGTGACGTTTAAGCGAGTTCGAGCGATCATGTATGGCATTGAAATGCGAAGAGATTTTGAAGCGTGTGTATAGGAGCATCTCAAACGTAACTGAGGATGCGCAACAGTTTGGTGTTCAGTTCTTTCAGAGTTTGATCAGATGTAACTTAGTGGAGGATGAAATGGATACAATAAGTTATCCGTACTTGTACATTGCAATCCCGCATATAACAAAGTATTGAGTATGTCTACGTCTTGTAATGTTGAAACTCAAGTTACACACTATTTTCAAATGTGTGCAGAAACTGGATGTCACTTGTACACTCCTAACTGCAACTCTGTTCACTCGCAAAAGAGACAAAAAAGAAGTGAAATTGAGGCCCGCTCAGGCCAGCATGTGGTGACAATTTAGAACCAGCAGAGGATGCATCACGCATGCATGGGCCGCCTTCGTCTCAGCCTTGAATCGAAAAGAAATTAAGGAGAGCTTCAAGCGAAAACATATAGTACAGGCAGCAGTAGCTCAAGAAAAACAATTCACTTATGATCATAAGAAACTAAAGAACCATTATCATCAACCTAAGCATGCAGTTATCAGTGTGAATTTTGAGGTAGTAAATACACGGAGAAGGCACAGGCAAGGTACGTCGACTGGAACCAGTAAATCCTCGAAGCGTCGAACTGCGCGTGCGCTTCCACCGCCTTGTTCCGCGCGTTCACGGCGACCACCCATGCTTTCGGGTGGTGCGCTGCCAGCCGGTACATCATGTACACAACGTCGTCGCCGTGCACGCTCAGTGCGGGCGTCGCGCCTCTCACCCGGTGCAAGGGCAAGGCCGCCGGCTTGTTCGCCTCGCCGCCCCACGCCGCGGGCAGCGAACCGAGGAAGCTGCCTGGGTCGACGTCGGCGGTGTCGACCGTGACGCGCTTCCGCCAGTCCCCGGAACAGATCGCCCTGTCCCATATGGTGGCCACCCAGCCATGGTCGGTGGCAACGTAGAACTCGGCGTCGCCATTGTCATCGTCGTTGTGGAACTTCACCTCGACGAACGTGATCACGCCGTTGCTCACGGTGGCGTCCCGAACTTTACGCCCATCTATGGGCAGGTTGCGCGGCGGCGACGGGAACTGGATGAGCCGCACGAGGGGGTCCTCGTCCAGCACGTTCTCGCACAGGAGAACGCCATGCCAGGGGTCGAACCAGGCCAGGGAGCTCGCTCCGGCCGCCATCGCCTTGCCGAGACGATGAGAACTCACCCTGTGATAGCTCGTCTCCGGGCCGGCGTCCAGCCGGGCCGCCTTGGTGCGCCACGCCCGGGTCTCGGACGAGAAGATGTGGAGATCGTAGAACATCGCGCGAGGCTCAATCCGAAGAACAGGGCTGACCACGACGAAGTGATCCCCATCTCCTGTGGGAAGGATGCCGACGTGTTTGCCGGCATTGAAGCTGCGGTCATAAGACCTCGGGAGAAGGTGCAGCGACGGCCGCCCGGGCCCGGCTCTGTAGACGAAGTAATCGTTGTCTTGGTCTGGGCAGAAGGTGAAATCCATGCTGATCAGGACGAGGGGGCCCGTGGAGGTGAGGATCTCGTGCTCGACGTCGAAGTCGTCTCCGTCCACGCCGCCGCCCTCCGGCGTTCCGGGGCAGTGGACGTAGCAGACGGAGACGCCCGGCGGATCGGCGAGCACGAAGGACACCTCGATGATGCGTTGGCCGCTTGTCATGGCTATGGCGGTGGTCGCGTTAATTCTGCGGCCAATGTACGCGAGCGTGTCGAGGAGGACCCAGCCGGGATGGCCAGGGCTTCGGTCGGCGGGGGCGGCGGCGGGGGCGGACATGGTGGAAGATCCGGAAACAGGGGGCGGCAATGGCACGACCGTAAAGTTGTGCTGCTGCTGCTGTTTGCCGTGGTCCTTTCGACAACTGAGGATAGTATCCCTTTGGGCCTAGTTTGAAGGACGGGCCTAATCATCGGCCCGTCTAGTAAAGCACGGGGGCGATCTCTATATTCTTATCTTACTTTTTCTACAATAGCTCAATTTCTCTAGGTACAACATGTTACGAAAGTCCGTCCAAATAACAAGGCCAATTTACAAAAGGTCAAGAAATGATGTACAAGTTTTTCAAAAAAAAAAAGTACAAAAATTCAGTACTGAAACTAAGCCTGGGGAATTCTCGATTGTCTTATAAGAACATTTGATTTACATTAACTCATAAGCATCCTGAATCAAATTACAGTAATCGGATCAAACCAAGTTAACTAGGACAGATAACTGAACAGATATCATTCAAGCAACTCGTACTATAAACACTGCCAACTTGATAATATAATAATTCACATATCCTGTTTTTTTTGTGGGAAATGGAAACGCATTCCATTAACCATTACCAACAGCTGCATCAGCAGCTACAAGGACCTGGATACAGTCCTTTGCATGCAAAGTAAAATTGGCACCAATTTACAACACTTACACACCACATAATGTACATGCTACCTATTCAACTAAAATAGAACAAAAAAGAAATACAATGTTGGATGAATCCTATGGAAAGTTGTGTATGAGAAGCAAGACCGCTATCATATATAATGTCATTAACACCTTGTGGACTCTCCATGTATGTTGTCCAGAATGGCAATTACACCAACCACGAAGGCCTGGTCATAGCCTGGTTGCACCACTACTTGGTAAAAGTCCTTGCCGGCCATCATTCCCTTCGCTCCAATCTGTGAGGAAAAACAAAGGGGGAAATATCAGCTTTGGATCATAACATGATCATTCTAAATTCCTTCTAACTCTGTTGCCCTAAATGTACGAAAATAATTACCTGCGCTACGATGTGGCCTGCTCGGCTCTTGATGGCACAAGATCTCTGAACAAAGGATCCTGTCACCTCATAGTCCCAGTGTCTCTTCCTTCCCTTTGGTTCGACGGTGACCTGAACATCACCCTTCATGCAGAGAACAGGTTTAGGATCCAGCAAGCTGAAAACCAGCTTGCTTGGTTCACCATAGTCGGTCAGGTATCCTCTCCACCTGTTGTTAACGCTCAATGCTTGAACGACGCCTTCCTGTGAGAGAGTTTAAGCAAATGTTCAGAAAACAAAGCTACTGAATTATATACTGAATCTTGTGTTAGGAAAACAAAAATTCAGAAAACAAACTCAATTGCAAGTTCCAGGTTAACTCTCGGATTTCACCTTCTTGTGAATGAAGAGGATTGCACTGCCATCACCATCCCTGACAATCAGCTGCCCGCTAGCACCAATGATTCCGCAGCCATCTACGCTGAAAACAATCCTCTGCTCTTGATCTGCAACCACGAAGCCGCCACCGTTCACAGTAGGAGGACGCCTGCGCACCATCAGCACGGCATGCGAAGAACTGCAGAAAATCTTGCTAACAACTGGAGTGATGGTTATGTATGCACCCATGCTGTGTAGCTCTTTCTTGGAGTTTCGATGGAAATATAATTCGTTTCAATGTAGCAACTATCCTTTTAGCTAGCACAGGCATTCGTTTGGCAACGAAAAAGGAATAAATAGACCTCTTGAGTGTGGATGTGTCTCATGACTCATATATGTACCTGCCTAACAAGGATTGCCAATAGAGGTTCTGAACTTGTGAATATTGTGAGCCAAGCAACCTGTATGAAGTATGACAATTGAAGCAATGCAACAATGCTAAGTATGTGGGTCTACTGGATCCCACCAGAAGAATCTTTGAACAAGTTTGCTTTAGGCCACCAAACTACTTTATCTTTACCTTTTTGAAGTGTTCACGTTTAGGTTTAGCTGAAGATGCATTATTGTCTGATTACGAGCTAATCATATGCTGATGGTACTTTGCTAGCTGAATGCTATACGGCAATGCTAATTGCTAACGGTGTACCTAGTGATGGACAGGTTCCAAAGATTAAAGTCATGCATATCCTTTGCAGAAGTGGTAGCTAATTATGCCTGCCAAACAATATGCAACAGTCACAATTTCCCCCAAAATTGGACAAGAGACCCTGGAGTCAACTGTCCTAAACATAGCTTGGAGGTAGATTCAACTACATCATCCCATTAAACATACCTGCAATTTAAGCAAACGAGTGTTAGGAATCAATCTTCTTATATCTGTGACGCAGAGAGTGGAAACAGAAAACCATGTACTACGATGTTTGTAAGAAGAGCTGGTACTTTAGATCTGCACACACACACACACACACACACACACACACACACACACACACACATCTAAATGTCTTCCTTCTGGTAACAATGTCGCCATGGTTCCATGAACGAAGCGACGGTTCTGAAAATGGCAGAGCATTTGCAAAGCAGATGCTCGTGCGGTCCTGCCCTCTACATTTGCTAGTAGTACTCTTCTTTCTGCAGTTCTAATTTTGATCTTGTCAGTTGTCACAAATAGCTAGTATTATCGTTTCATTCATTTCTGAGGAGGCGAACTGAGAGCGAAATTTGTATACCAATTCGATCCAAGCACAAACAATCTGACTCTCCTGTGTGGTCAGACCTACTCAAAGTGAAAGAAATTTATGACAAAGGGAGAGTTTGGAAGCTGGGGAATGGGAAAAAAATCGATTTCTGGAATGACAAGTGGTGTGGCTCCTTTTCCCTTAGAGAAAAGTGGCCAAACCTCTACCAAATGTGCTACCAGAAATCTGGCTCTGTTGCCATGTTTGCATACAGAAACTGGAACCTCACTTTCAGTAGATGGCTTGATGAAGATCTCCAAAATCAACTGAGAGAAGTTAGAGACATGCTAATTACTTACCCGCTCTCAGAAGAAGAGGATTTGCCAAAATGGAGCTGGGAAAGCTCAGGCAGGTTCACAGTCAAATCAGTTTATGATAAGCTATGTGTGGGGGTTCAAGAACCGAAATTTAATATAATTTGGAGAGCAAAAATTCCCCTAAAGATCAAAATCTTTATGTGGCAAATGTACTATGGAGCTACTCTGACCAAAGATAACATGACTAGGAAAAATTGGCACGGAGACACAAAATGTCCTTTTTGTGAACAAGAAGAAACGATAGAACATCTTTTTTTCCAATGTGATGTTATCAAATATGTTTGGAGCCTGGTTGCCCTGGTACTGGGGTCTAACTGTAGGCCTGAAAATATTGAACAATATATAGTATGGGTGAAAGCTGCAATCCCTTCAGGAGAAAAATTCCATATGGTTGGTCTAGCCGGCATCTGCTGGGCAATATGGAAACTCCGGAACAGAGTTTGTTTCGATAAAAAGTTGGTACGTTCTCCTACTGAGATCGTGTGCTATGCTTGTTCTTTTATCAAATATTGGGCAGGTCTCCAATCAGGTGAAGATGGTCAAGCACTCGCAGCAGGGGCTGATGCTCTCCAGCAGACGGCGATCCACTACCATCCGAGACCAGGGGCCAGGAATGCGGGGGCAGCCGGAAGGGCGATCACAAATGATCGAAGCTGAGAAGGTGAAGACGGCCTTGGAATCCCAGGAAAAAGCGACATCGAAACCAGCTCGTGATCAGAGGCTCCAGTAGCCTGGTGCAAAAAAGAAAAACTTCAAATGCACTTGTAATAGGATAGATGTTGGGAGTTGCGGTGCCTGTCAGATGTCCCTGTGCGACATCTGGCAAAGTGCCTTTCAGTTCTGTAGTGGTGGAGACCTGGTACTTTCTTGCATTTACATTTCGTTTTAATACTGTGAACATCTTGTGGTTTCGTTACACCAGTAATGAAACTCCAGGGCTTTGCCCCTGTTCTGCAAAAAAAATTCGATCCAAGCAACTTCTGCTACCGCTACGCCAACAACCAAACCTAACCAATTCGGCCAAATTTGAATGCCAAAAGATACAGATTTTACCTTCACTCTCGGAGCAGCTGCATGGCCTGGTGAACTGAACCCATACGGCGGCGAGGAGCTTGGCAAGGTCAGTAATTTGAGGCAAATCCGCGGTACGGCGGCGTGGCGGTCGAGCACGGGGGCACAATGAGGGTGCGAAGTTCTGGTTCTGGAGGTCTCCTCCCATCAAGCATTGCTGAACCCCCACGAGCACCGCAAGAATATCGTGCCCTCGAACCGCATCAAGATCCCATACGGGACTGACCACTCGCCGAGGGAGGAGGAGAGCACAGGGCAGTAGGGCACAGAGCAGCGAGGAGTAGGCGGCCGAGAGGAGGGAGGCCGATAGGAGGAGCAAAGACGGACACACCGATGGGCATGCGTGACCGTGCGCTCGGCCTGCGTCACCGGTCGCGGCTTGCTGACAAGTCCACGCCGCCGGCGGCAGATGGGAAAGGGGCCATGCGCCACCGGCGCCACCGGAGGAGCCACAAGAAGCCGAGACAGGACAAAAATGCAATAAAAGTATGTAAAAAGGGGGCTTAATGCAAAAGAATGGATCGCGATCTAAAATAGAGGGTTATTCGTAAAATACTGGATCGCGATTATTTACCGCGATTTAGGGGTGTAGTAGTAAAAACACTGGATCGCGATTAATAGTCGCGATCTAATATAGGGGCTTTTTTGAAAATAATGGGATCGTCTAGTTTAATCGCAATCTAATGAGGGGCCAATGTGCAAACTTGCTTGACCCGTCCACCTCGCGGCCGGGAGGCGATCGAAGCCGTCTCCGGTGGCCGGTGCACGGCGTCGACGGCGGGCCCGCGGGAGGCGCGGATGCTTCCGTAGCACTATTGCGGTGGATTTTTGCGGCGGCTCGAGGCTATCCGGGACGAACAACGGCGGCCGGCAGCCTAGGAGGAGGAAGATCCGCTGCCTCCTCCCACTTGCCATTGATGCTGTCAATTGGGTTCATGTTTAGAATCGTGAAGAGGTAATGTGATTTGATCCTTTTGCGTTACCATTTCGCCAAGGATTTGGTATTTGCTCGTTCCCACTCATCCACGGCTTCTCCTCGACGGAGATGAATGTTGAGAAGAAGTAGCTGAGAGCATACAAGTTCAGTGGTGAAAAACGGTTCAGAAAAAGATAACCAGATCATAAGTATACGCGTCGCGGGTTTGAGCAGTTGGTGTTTATTTGACACTTCGATTAACAACTTAGGTTTTTCAATGGCCAAATCATTGAAGCGAATTGAGGCCTAAAGCTGCACAAATATAGGAAAATTTTGAAGTGTCAGCGCTTACTGACTGAACTAGCAAAATACGCGGGGGTTGCTGTTTGCAGCAGCGTGTCCGCGTGCAGATCTAGTGTGTGTGCCAATATCTGTAGGACATATGCTTCTTACCATTAAAACTGTTCTATGTAGCTTCGGCTGTCCTTGCGTTTCATATTTTTCAGCTTCTCAGGACTCAAATTTGTCATGCTACAAGAAAGGGTACTAGATGTGTTTCGGTGTTACATGCTTTGCCTATTTTATATAAATCGCTGTTTATGTTGTCATCACTTCAGCATCTTACTATGTTCTATTCCACTGTGGTCTATTTGAAACACAACTTCATTATGTTAACCTCCCACCTGAGTTATCGTCTCATTCGCAGATAACTGATGATGCTCAAAAAGAAAAAAAAATGCAGATAACGTACTGATTCTAGTAGTGATGTGTGCACTAATCATGCAATCTGAGTATATGATCTATGTTTTTCTTAATACAAAAACACCTATGAGCCCAGCGTGAAAAACTATTCAGCACGGAATTAGTAAGCAAGTCAACCTCGGTTAAACAACTCACTCCCTTTTCACAACGGCAAACATCGTTTTCAGTGGGAGACAATGGAGAATGGAGGTCGCCAAAAGGCCAGCTAGCGTTATTTCCAAGCTACAAATCCGTGAAGCACTCACCATGTCCATGCGTGAACCCACCATACCAATGTAACTTATCGTGCGTGTGAAATTCGCCGATCTACCCCAACATCAGTGGTGCTTTTGTGGTGCCCCGCCATGACCAAAAGGCGAGCCAGCGATGGCAAAACATCTGGACGAGCAACCAGACGTGTCCCTCTCCTCTTTTCACCGGCGCCATCATTGAGACGTTCCTTCTGTCCACGCCGTGGCAGCCCCATATGATATCCCACGAGCAACGGTGCTTGCGTTCCACGTCGATCGATAACGCCAACATCTGTGGCCAAAGTTGTGCCGAAGATGATTCTGAACCATGATGAACATTTGTCTTTTGAACGAGATGTATGAACAATTGCACTCTGATTGTCTGACTCTGAATATATATACACACGTCCAAAAAAATTGGGTCGGTACGTAGCGCGGGATTCGATCGCTCCGGCTGTTGTTCCAAGACGCCGCACATGCCGCACATGCCCGCCGTTTCTTCTAGGAGCACTGGAACTGGCGTGCGCATCGATTCCGCTTGCGTCGCTCTGCTGCCACATCCAAAAACGAGTGTTTGTCTTATACTAGTACAAAGGTGCAGCATGATGGCAGCACTGGCCTTCTGCCGAATCCACACCTACTTTGAGCTTAATAAACAAAAACTCGTGGAGAAAGGAACGTGCCGAAATGAGCCATTAAAGGGTTTTACATTGATTTTCCTGCAACAAGAAACACTCATTTTTTTACGATACATAACATGCTGCTTTCTCGTTAAAGTCACCATGGGAATTTTGGACCTTGAGCTTGAACGGAAACCGCGGGCTGCGTCTCGGTGGCGTGGTCAAGAGCACACGGTATTTTTACGATTTTATATATATACCTCATCCGTCTTTAAATAAATGTCGCTTTTGACTTTTAGACATCATGTTTGACCGTTCGTCTTATTTAATTTTTTATACAAATTTTATTTATTTTTTATAATTTGTTTTATCATTAAAGATATTTTAATTTTGACATATTTATTTTTATATTTACATAAATTTTTTGAATAAAACGAACAGTCAAATGTGATGTCTAAAAATCAAAAGCGACATCTATTTAGAGACAGAGGGAGTACTCCTACATGCTATGATGATTGCAGATCAAACATCCTTTTCGGACAATTCCTCGATCTCCCCCATGGAGTAAAACAATTAATTGGCTTATGCGCAAATGGCTGATCCATTCTGGCTTTTCTGCTCTGAAAATGTCGGTCGTGCACAAAAAGCACGGTTTCAGATGATAAGCTCTTTTTTTTTTAAGATGATGATGAGCTCTTGAGGAGCCCTTCAGCCTTCAGGTCAACGTGAAACGAGCAGTTTCCCTGCAAAGAGCCCCGACTGCAAATATAAAAAAACGCAGACGACACACACGGCTCCTCTACTGAATCCTGTTCTGCTCCTACTAGTTGCTGCTGCTTGCTCCAACCATCGCAAGTTCGCAACGACGCCAACCACCTCACCTCACTAGCCCCCACCTGCGCGACGCCAAAACCGAAGATCCGAGGCTCCCAGTGCTATCGCGACATGGCGGCGCCATGCAGGGAGCTCACCGGCCTACGGCGGGCGATGGTTGCTGCGAGGCCGCCACCAGGCGGCCAGGGCGCGAACGAGCTCTGCCTCGCGCCGTTCCACCACCCGGTGCTGCGGCAGGGGAGGAGCAGGAGGAGCCAGCACAGGGGGTTGAAGGTGGTGGCGGCCATCAGCGAGGACCTGCCGCGGCTGACGTCGCCTCGGAAGGGCGCCGCGGCGGAGGGCGGCCGGCCGGAGAAGGTGGTGGTGCGGGCGGCGCTGACGGTGCGGCGGAAGCAGAAGGAGGACATCAAGGAGGCGGTGGCCGGCCACCTCGACGCGCTCTGGGACATGGTCGGCCGGAGCGTCAAGCTCGAGCTCGTCAGCACCAAGATCCACCCGAGTAAGCGGCGCAGCCTCGCCCCCTAGATCCTCCCTTCTGCTTCCGTTTCTTGAACTAGAGTTCTTCTCCTCGTTGACTTGCTCTCAAGCTTATAGTAGCTTTCAAGCTGCTGCTAGATTTTTGCCGTTCTTTTGATCGTTATTACAGCTATAGCGAGCAGAATATGCAAAGTTCTTGCCTTTTTGGTCTTCTCCGGTTGTTCCTTGACCGTCGTAGTTGGTAGGTGGCACTGGCACTATCAAGATGCTAACTGGAGTAGATGCACATGATCATCAGATCTTCAATAATGGAGATATGATAAGCCCGTGTGCGCGCTCCCCATAGTAGTAGTATATTCTCACCACATTGTCCAAGAACTTTTTTTATATGAAGGAACTAAACAATTAGAGCTGCTCAACCTTTTCATCTTCCAAGATTCCTTTGGAGGAAAAGATTAAGAAATGGAGCAGAGTTTTCACTGAACTCCTCACTTTCTAATCCAAAACACTGCATAATCTTCAGAGCACTGCAGAGCATTATGGCCTCCTTTGAGCAGTAGTCCTGATCACTGAAGAATATTTCAAGCTGAAATGAGTCATCGTGCATATCTGTAGTGTAAACAAACATGTGTTCCCCGCGTGTCCATTCTCCTCGTCTGACGGCCAAAGCTTTTACAGTCGCTTTCCGTGTATCCTTATTTGACTTTTCTTCTTCCTATAAGATCGTTCTAATTTTTCCTGCTCGTGCGATGGAATCATTGACAGAGACCAAGAAACCGATAGAGAGCGGACAGGCATCGATCAAGGACTGGTGCCAGAAGAGGGGTGTCAAGGGAGAGAACGTCGTGTACACCGCAGAGTTCACGGTGGATTCAGACTTCGGCGAGCCAGGCGCGATCACTGTGACCAACCGGCACAGCCGGGAGTTCTTCCTGGAGAGCATTGTCATCGAGGGTGGGCTGCCATGCGGGCCGGTGCACTTTGCCTGCAATTCCTGGGTGCAGTCCACCAAAGAATTGCCGACCAAGAGGGTGTTTTTCAGCAACAAGGTAGTAAGCATTTAATTTTCTTAGTTCAAGAAAAACGTGCTGTGACCCTTCAGCCTATGACTAGACCTGGACTTTCTAGTACTGAATTATATGTGCCTGTTACATCAGTACTGTGCCAAATGATCGCATATTTGTTGATCGGCTGTTTGTGCATCCTTATCTTCGATGTCAGTGACCACATTAACTACAAAATGGGGAGCACAGTCTAATGACATGATTGATAATAGTAATTGACATGTCGTTGTCTATGAGCTGTTCATGGCCAACTTTTGAGTAGGCCTCAGTAGAACATATCTGTTGTATGTTCCAGAATATGCTTTTGTCTTTAAGACAACAATTAACTAAGGACATCAGTGCTTTATATTGTTTAATGCATTTTAGTTGAATTTTACTAACATGTCTTACAATGTACTGGATAATGAGCCAAGAACCATTAATATTCAGATTATATGTATTGGCAGCATGTAGTCTGATTTTGATTTAATGCCCATATGTTGCCTTCTAGCTTCTAAAGGTTTACCTTTCCTATTTTAGAAGCCCAGTAAGATACAAATCGTTGGTTTATCTTTCGCGAATTTGTGACATCTTGCTTCTCACAATACCTGGATAATCTATTGCAGCCGTATTTACCATCTGAAACTCCACCCGGGCTTAGAGATCTCAGGGAGAAGGAGCTGATGGACCTAAGAGGAGATGGCACAGGAGTACGAAAATTATCTGACAGAATATATGATTATGCAACATACAATGATTTGGGAAATCCAGACCGGGGAAAAGAGTTCATTAGGCCGATCCTTGGAGGCGAAAAGATTCCTTACCCCAGGCGATGCCGGACTGGTCGTCCACCAACGGATACTAGTAAGTTCTATAATCCTTGCAAAATTCTTTTTTCAAGTATAACTGGCACAAAATATGTGCAGGTCCAATCCTGCTTTGGTCTGATGTCAGGTCACATTCGACATGACAACCTGACCCAGAACCACCTTCACCTGGGTTGTTGGTGTCCCAACTTGAACTAAAAAAACAATGACTTTAAAAATTTATTAGAATCCTAACTTGAGCAAGACCAGAAAGTTAGATCTGGTCATATGCTTGCAAAATCTATTCCATACACTCCATGGAAAAAACAGAGTTGCCACATTGCTGCAGAAGAATAGTTCAACAGGCCCAGGTCAGATCAGAATCAAGGGAATTCATGTTGGTCTAGAGTCTTGACAAGTACTGAACCTTGCAAATAGTTAGGTTGGAAGCACATAACCAAATGTCAGTAGTAAGATTCATTGTCTTTATTTCTTTTAATTTTGTTGTGACGCAAATGGTCCAACGTTGCGTAAAGAACATAAGTGTTCGTCTTTGTTTTTCTCCATTGATTTCTGTTATGCTTGAATGAACTAAATTTTAGTTTGTAATTGTTCCCATGCTCATGTGTCTGTTGGGCTTGTCCTAAATCTAAATATAGTAGTTCATTGGATCTGATAGGTCCAGTTTATTACTATAATGGAAAGAATAGAGTGAGGAATGAAGGCGATCGTGTTTTTCACAGGATTTCTCGTTACTCATGTCAGCATTCTCACTTCTGATATCTCCAGGTCTTGTCACCAAAAACTCTATAAGAAATGTTGATCAATCGATGTATATGCCAGAGAAGTGAAACTAATCTGCATAATTTGGTGCTATCCCTAGGAATCATTGGGCTTCAGTAGGAGTTTATCGTTCCAGTTTTTTTTTCTACATTCTTTTAAACCAATATTTCTTAGTACATTTAAGGCAACCAATCAAACAGTTTACTGATAATTGATAGCTCAAGCATATATATGTCTTTCATCTCATGTGCAAACATAGAGCTAATGCTGTGCAATTACCTATGGTGTAGACATGCTGGCTGAGAGCAGAGTGGAGAAACCACATCGGATATACGTACCTCGTGATGAAGCCTTTGAAGAGCTTAAGCAGGGAGCCTTCTCATCTGGGAGGCTCCGTGCGGTACTTCACACCCTTATCCCGTCACTTATCGCGACCATCTCTGCTGATACTCACAGCTTCCAAGGCTTCCACCATGTTGATAATCTCTACAAGGAAGGCCTCAGGCTGAAGTTGGGTCTGCACGAGCATCTGTTCCAGAAGATACCCCTGGTTCAGAAGATTCAGGAATCTAGTGAGGGGATGCTTCGCTATGATACACCTAGCATCCTTTCCAGTAAGTAAAGTTCATTCAATTCAAGTACCTTAGTGCGCAGAGAACTGCTGCTTCAGTGTTCATATTCAAAATGTGCAGAGGACAAGTATGCATGGCTCCGTGATGATGAGTTTGCTCGGCAAACTGTGGCAGGAATAAACCCAGTTAACATCGAGAGGCTCAAGGTAATGAACTAAAACATGTTGTTGTTGTTTTGTATGTGTTGTCAACGGAACTAATCCAGAGCTGTCTTTTCACCTTAATGAAACAATTATTTGGAAATAGGTTTTTCCACCAGTGAGTAAGCTGGATCCTGCAATATATGGCTCACCAGAATCATCAATCACTGAGGAGCACATAGCTGGTCAGCTCAATGGACTCACAGTACAGCAGGTACCATGATATGATGAGGTCGAATTTAAGTTGAGTTATGTATTGTTAATTTTTCTTCTGTTGATCCTGATCATACTTCATGAATGAAGGCAATGGACGATGCAAAGCTGTTCATATTGGACTACCATGATGTGTACCTTCCGTTCTTGGACCGGATTAATGCGATAGAGGGGCGGAAAGTATATGCTACGAGGACAATATTGTTTCTGACTCCGGCTGGCACACTGAAACCAATTGCTATTGAACTTTGTCTTCCTCCAAGCAAGCCAGGCGAGCCTCAGCAAAGGAAGGTCCTCACTCCTCCCTGCGATGCCACCTCCAACTGGCTCTGGATGCTTGCCAAAGCTCACGTCAGCTCCAATGATGCCGGCGTTCATCAGCTTGTAAATCACTGGTATGTGTTCCGGAATGAACAGACATTGCTACTGTCATTTACAGTTATTTCTGAACAATATGAATCCTGAAGTGCTTGCTCTGTGTCAAATTCTTTCAGGCTCAGGACGCATGCTATAATGGAGCCGTTCATCTTGGCAGCGCATCGGCGAATGAGCGCAATGCACCCAATCTTCAAGCTCCTGCACCCCCACATGCGTTACACGCTGGAGATCAACGCGCTTGCGCGGCAGAGCCTGATCAGCGCGGACGGCGTCATCGAGTCCTGCTTCACCCCTGGCCCTGTCTCTGGCGAGATCAGCGCTGCCTATTACCGCAACCACTGGCGATTCGACCTCGAGGGCCTCCCTGCAGACCTCATCCGCAGGCATGCCATTGCCCTTCCATTTCCAGCTACCATTGCCTGATTTTCAAATGACAGAGCTTTGCATTATTGTGTCGTGGTCACTGACATCCTCCTCCTCCGTTATTGTTCTTGTCAGGGGAGTGGCTGTGGAGGACGCGACGCAGCCTCACGGCATCCGGCTCCTCATCGAGGACTACCCTTACGCGAACGACGGGCTTCTGCTGTGGTCGGCCATTCGCAACTGGGTGGAGTCCTACGTGCAGCTCTACTACCCGGACGCCGGCACGGTCCAGTCCGACGACGAGCTCCAAGGATGGTACCAAGAGACAGTCCACGTCGGGCACGCCGACCTCCGGCACGCACCGTGGTGGCCGCAGCTCTCCACGCCGGAGGACCTCGCCGCCATCCTGACCACGCTCATCTGGCTGGCGTCGGCGCAGCACGCGGCGCTCAACTTCGGGCAGTACCCGCTGGGCGGGTACGTCCCGAACCGGCCGCCGCTGATGCGGCGGCTGCTGCCAGACCCGGAGCGCGACGCGGCGGAGTACGCGGCGTTCCTGGCGGACCCGCACCGCTTCTTCCTGAACGCGATGCCCGGGGTGCTGGAGGCGACCAAGTTCATGGCGGTGGTGGACACGCTGTCGACGCACTCGCCCGACGAGGAGTACCTCGGCGAGGGCCGCGACGAGCCGTGGACGGGGGACGCCAAGGCCGTCGAGGCGCACTGCATGTTCGCGGCCGACGTGCGCCGCGCCGAGGAGACCATCGAACGGCGCAACGCCGATCACAGCAGGAGGAACCGGTGCGGCGCGGGGGTGCTGCCGTACGAGCTGCTGGCGCCCAGCTCGCCGCCAGGTGTGACGTGCCGGGGTGTGCCCAACAGCATCTCCATTTGATGCGCATCGCATGGAATTCAATTGTATACCTGCTCCTCCTTTTTTTTTTCCGCGAGTCTTATTCTATGTGATGTAGTACTGTTTGAGTAATTAACGGGAAGTGCAAGGATTCGAAAAAAACAACAGCCAAGCTTGAATTCAGAATTTGAATGCTACACTGCACGTGTCCCATGAGACGGTGCAAACCTGCTCTCGATTAGTGGAGGTGAAGCAAATGGGAACGGTTCCTGTAATTCTGTAGCTCATCACATTGCTCGTTGTGGTTTGGGTAATTGGGTTGGGACTCATTTCGTCGTTTGGGATGATCCCCTCTCTGAATTTGTAACAAACCTTGTGGGTCGCGATATGTCTGATCCTCGGCTGAATGAATAAATAGAGCGAGCTTGAGAATAATAATAAAAAAAACACACCCCATGGCCGTGGCAGCTATCTCCGATCTGTCAAGGTGTTCCGTCTTCCGTGGCCTCCAGGCTCCAGCCCCGATCCAATGCTGCGATCGCCATGAAAACTGAAAACACCAGCGCTAAAACCCCACTACCATCGCCACAGATGTGGCGTAGGAAGATCACGTTGGTGTTTACATTGTTATCAATTATCATGAATCACAAATTTTGAAAATTTGGAAAAGGGTACAGTACTGTACAAGTAATCAGTGATTCGCTAGTTCATGAACGACCAGATCATGGTGGTGTTTACATTGCTATTGTGGATGATATACAAATGAGCACACCCATTGCAGTAATGCTTTTTTTCGAGGTCCCAAATCTAAAACATACATACAACCTGACACAATGAGAGAATAAAAGTGCACCTTTTATATCTCCATTGCATTTGTATAAACGACAGCCAACGGCAAGTAGCTTGATGTGCATCCGCATCTCATCTTTACAAGGCAAGTAACAAATCTAACTCAAGCCAGGTAGTGGCAATATCCCCATAGCATTGCTCACCCTAATAAAAAGAAAAACTGAGTAAAGAGCAATGAGGCCAACTCCAAGCATCTTGCTAGGCCGCATGTCACCTCGCGGCAGCATAACAAGTGCCCATATCAATCCAGCAACAAGAAAGCTCATTGTATAAATAAGAGAGCGGTCTTGGGGAAGAACATATGAACTGGGTGCTGTTGACCAAGCTCCAAGCAGCATCGATATTCCCAAACCAGCAAGTGTATTGAACATAGGTCCTGCATAACATCCAGACATAGCAATCTGTACACCATCTCCTCCATTCATCGCCAAAGCAACATTAGACATTAAGTCACCCATCGAATTCCCCCATGCCAACACTGTTAATCCAAGAATTGATGGATTGATTCCCAATATCACACCCAAAGCAACCAAAAGCGCAACCAGTTCATTAGCGATGATGTAGAACCAAATGATGCTCATCACAAACCCTCCAAACACCCATGGGAACAGAAACCTTCGTGGAGGGCGCTCACTACTGGTGAACTGGAAAGCGAGAGCAGCAAGCACGATTCCCAACATGACAGCTATGACATATGCTGCTATGGTAGCCTTGGTGGACACTCCATCCTGACTGCTCCACAGAAATGCCAAAAGAACAGGAGCCAAGCATGCACTTGCAACAGCATACTCTTTCGACCAGCGATCTTCCTCAACTATTGGAATTGTCAATTTTCTCGGAATCGTCAAGGGCAGCTCCATAAACAGGAACAGCTTGGAGATACTGAATGTGGAGGTATCTTCTTCTCCTTCACTCCAACCCCACAAAGGCCTGGAGCTGTCAGGGGAACCAACTCTATTTCCCTGATTTGAGTAGATAGCCACATGAGACGCCCACATCCACTGAGGCAAGGATGTGTTTATTTGGGCCACCTCACCATCTGTATCCTCCTCAAGAAGTGAACTATACACAGACTCGTCCTCCTCTGTTCCTTGTTCAAATATACTTCCCCTCACAGGTAGCAAAGGTGTAACCACATCAAACTTCAGCATTCGGGCATGTTTCCTCAAGACCTCATTTGCAGCCACCACAAATGCGTACAACGCATAAATCGACACAAACATCATAGCTCCCCAAACAGTCACCTTCCCAACGATCAATACAACAGACAATGCAGCCAGAGTTACGAGAAAGAACCCAACATCCCTAATGAAGCACCTCCTATCAATCTGCACATTCTTCTCCGCGACGCACAATGACACTGCCCCAACCACAACACAAGTCACAAATACGGCTCCGCCCAGCACGCTGTTCAGCCCCACATCACCGGCACCGCTTCCCATAAATGCTGCTATGCTCGCAAACACGTCAGGAGCACCATTACCAAAGGGGAGCAGCGTCACGCCGGCCACAGTCGGCGGCAGTCGCAGCAGTGCCGACATCTTCTCCAGGCTGCAGCAGAAGTAGTCGGCGGCCGTGTTACCAAGCATGTAGAACAGCGCCGCCAGGCACAACCCGAGCACAGCATAGCCCAGCAACCTGAACCTCTGGCACTTGCAGTAGAAGAAACCTAAGTAGTCCACGAACCCGCCGGAGCTGCACTGGGGATGGGCCCGGAGGAACTCGCACTGCGATCCGAACCCCTCGTGCCGCGCGATGCCGGCGCACGCGACCGAAGGGTCCTCCGGCTGCTCGCCGTTCAGCCCAGCGACCTCAGAAAGGTTCGCACCTTTCGGGGCAGGGCCGGCAAGATCGGCATCAGAGAGGAATCTACGGTGCACCGGGCGCAAACTGGATCCCATGAGCCGCGGAGCACGCGCCGAGTCCCCATCGGAGCGGCTGTACAGGAGAAGTAGGAACAGTATCAGGGAGGCGGCGGCCAGCGGCCGGACCCGGCGGGGAGGCCGAGGCTGAGACGCGATCATCTCCGGCGTGGATCAGGGCGTAAGCTTGCGCACGCGCGCATGCCGAATTTGAGGTTGGATTTGTGGAATTTGGCGGGGAGGGTCGTGATTCGGGGGTACCGGGTTAGGGTTTGCCGTGGAGATGCTCGTGGGTTGGGGGGAATCGGGAGTTGACGGGAGGAAGGAGACGACGGGTTCGTTTGCCTTGCCGGGTTGGACTCCGCGCGAAAGAAGGGTAGTTGGTTAGTGGGCTGGACTGTGGCTTGAATTGGGTTGGGCCATTGTTCTTACTCGTACCTGGTCGTGGGCCTAATCGTTTCGGATGGAACTTGTTCAATATAATCTGCTTTTTTTGCTCAAAAAAAATGTAATCTGCTTTTGCCTGTTCTTGTGAAGCTTGTATTCTGCCATCTTCCCAAGAGAAGATATTTTACTAACCTAAAAAAATATTATAAAAAATCTAAAGAAGAATAGATTTCACTTGTAAAAAAAATATTTAGGTTAAGAAAGAATAAAGTAATTATCATCCTCCCTTTGCATTCCCACAGTGGCTAGATATAGCTTCTCTATGTATGTAACGATCAGTTTGTGTAGACTGCAGTGCCCTATTTTTTCCTTATTGCTTTTTGTTTTTTGCAATAACGTAGACCATGAGCCTCGTAACAGCTGGAAAAGTGTACGAACGAAGCATACAACGGGAAAGGCAGATTATATTGAACAAGTTCCATCCTAAACGGTTAAGGCTGTAGCTAACTATGGGTGTAAAGCTCTCATTTCGTCACAAAATGATAATACTTTAGTTTTTTTAAGAGAGAAATGGAAATCTTTCTCAAAAGTTGCAACGGGCTGGATGGACCTGCCCCGCTTTGCCCATGACAATATCATTGTATAACCCTAATTAAATAGTTTTCAGAGTATATGCCCTTATTAATCTCAGTAGACTGTTCCTCGAGAGCGAAAAAAATCAGTGACTGTCCTTGTTAACATAAGTTTATCATGCAATTGGGCAACTTGCGTCGACCTAATATATCAAAGTAGCTCGATCATATATAGACACATCAATGGTTGCTTTCTCCTCTCGCGATGAAAAGAACGCTTGTGAACAATGATCATTGGCGGCGTCCTTTGTTCAGTTAATCAAACATGGTATATTTTGGAACATTCCAAAAATATTCATGTTGATGACTTGATGGTACTATGACAACACTACTACTGAGTATTGTTCTCTACAAAGACGTTACTACTGAGTAGCTAGCACTCAAATATACTAATGACAACGTTGATCATCTATACAAATTATAAAGATGTTAAGCAACAGCTAAGTGGCGATAGTGTCCAATGCGACCGGCGTATGATCTCACGCTTTGATGCATAATCTAGATACCAATACCCTGACAAGCGAGCCAAGTCATCATTTTCTCCCTTTTCCCGAAAAATGGAGTCGAGTCATCATGAGAAGCGAATATGCCACGAACACTATGAGCAGGAAAGATCCATGATGTGCATGATAGGTTCGAAAGCTACACATATATTGGTTTTAATCCAGTGGGCCATATTCCTGACGAACAGGCCTATAAACTTTGTCTGGTCAAGACAAAAACTTGTACGAAATAGTGTTTTAAATTGGGAAAAAAAGGATGGCAATATCAGTGCAAATCGGTGGCCACATCATCATCTCCACGTAATTAAGTAGTATTACACTTGTCTAATGCTCCAAAAAGAAGCGATCGATGATTACGTCGCGCATGGAAAATTAGGCCCGGTTGATGAACACCGTCAGGAAGCTGCCAAGCAGCGGGGTCAACAGTACTTATCTTAAGAGTTAATTTCACTTGTAGTAAATCTCCGAATTCTCATAGAAAAAAAACTTTCTAGTTGAACATCAGATACTCTCGAATTATTTCAAACAAGTTTGAATAGCGTAGGTCTGAAAACTTCTGAAGGAATACATTTCCGCAACAGGAAAACGATGTTCAGTAAACCATATAGACAGAAACTTCATAAAGCTGGAAATAACACGCCGACAAAAACTAGTGCATAGGATTCGAGACAGTTTGTAGTCACTCAATTGCATGTGTCTACGATAACGACCGCTGCCTGATTACACATTTAGGACCAGACCAGAGCCCTGAATCCTCACTAAAATCTCGCAGGAATCGATTCCCCGTGTCGGCCCTGATAGAAAATTTCAAGCAAAAAAATTATGGATCCGCTTTGCGTGGATGATTTTCAGCTCATTTTTGGCGCACGTGACGATGAGCCGCAGCCATACATGATTGATACTCACTCCATTAAGCCCAACAAGACCTTGGAAGATCGCCATCTCCCGCGGCCAATCAACGGTCATGGAATCAACATCAAACGCCCCTTAAAATAGTTACAATTATTGTTTGATAGTTTTCAACAGTTGCAAGCTTCCCTCCAATTATCTAACAGAAAATTATATGATTGTCCGGGTTAGTTTATTTTTCAGCAAAGTTGACTTCATTAATTTTATTTTTCTTCGGATTAAAGAATCAGTAGCAAGCTGCAGCAAGGAACCTGAACATGGTTTCTCTTGCAGGCCAAAAGATAAGATCAAACCTTACTTCAAAAGACCAAGCATATCATTAGCAATGGAAATACTCTGTGTGCGGTAGCTTACCTTCGTTTCTGGGTAATTTTGTATTCAGTAGCTTCATTTTAGTGCAATGTGCAATCTCTATATCAGTCTTCCTTTGCACTGAACTTTAGTGGCTGGCATCGGCCAGTTGCAAGTAGTGTTGCTATTGTATGATATTGTGACAATCAAGGATACCTGTATCATCCTGCATTATCTGTTACTACTTAAACTTTTGTGAAGCTTGTAACTAACTCTTGCTATAGCCAATTAATTTCTCAATCTAAAAACCTTTGTTCCACCCTGCACGAATGTTTGCCGTGTGCCAAAAGCCTACTAGATTCTTCAAAGTTTCAGTAAGATACCCTGAAGGTAGCTTACTGCATTGGTCTCAAATTTTTTTCACTTAGTTTCTCTAAATACAAGTACTCAGCTATGAGGTAACAAACATGCAGCATTTAAGGGTAATTGGTCCCTCCTAGTTAGCCTAGATGAGCACCGCATTGGCGCATTGTATCTTCAACAATGCTAAGAAGAAAAAAAATATAAAGTGAAAAAAATGAATTTCTAAATTGCATTGAAATGCAAGGGGAATGGGATTCTTCCAGATTTTTTTTTTATAATCTCCCACAGCTCCTTCAAAACTAATTTTTCTCCTCAAACTATCAAGAGGCTGTGGAAATTGCACGATCCATGTTCAAATCAAGCATGCGAATATGCTGAAATGAAAACTGCTAAACATATGAAACGAAAAGGAACAGAGCTAGTAGCTAGAGCTAGCCGGCGCCGCCTGCAAGACGAATCTTCGATCCGTCTCAGGCGGGTTCATCAGGCCTCCTGGAATTCTACCACCACCACGGCCTTCTCCTCCTTGCCGCTCCCGTTCCGGAGCAGCCGCCGCACCGCCGCGATGAGCCGCTCGGCCGCGACCGTCGTGCGGCGCCCGCCGATCGCGCGGCAGAAGGCGGCGTGCCTCGCGATCGCCGCCTCCACCTCCAGCACCGACCCGCCCCCGGCCGCGACCTCCTCGCCGACGGCGTCGCCGCAGAGCCCGCACAGCCACCGCCCGCCGTACCGCGCGCGGACCCCGGCCGCGTACGCCGGCGTGCACTCCTCCCTCAGCCCGCAGCACGCGCACACCTCCCACTCCTCCACCTCGGCCGCGGCCGTGATGGCTGGCGCCACCTCTTGCCCCGCCGCCGCCGCGGACATGAGGATTTGCCAAAGAATCCGATAAAGGAATTAGCTGCTTCTTGGTGCTGGGTGGATCAGAAGAAATTGGGAATAATTCTTCTTTCAATCTGAATCCGGCAAAGGAGGGAGAGGAGAAGACAGGGAGAGGCTACTCCCCTGCGGCGAGGGGGTGGGGGAGGAATGGAGGACGGAGCGGTGGTTCGTCCATGGAGGAGGAGGGCAGAGCAGGAGCTCCGATTGGTGGAGCAGCTTGCTCTGTGCGGTTGCCTTTTGTATTCGGCGAGCTGGGATGGGGAGTCAGTGAGGCGTGCAGCTTCGGTTAAAATGGCGGGAGGAGCATGGTGTGGCCGCTTGGGGTGGGTGTTGGTGTGGGGCCCGCACACAAATCATTGATGAGGGATTTGCTTGGGGGTTTCATCGAAGTGAGATTAGAAGCTGTGGCTGCTGATCTGGCAGTGACAGCGATGCATACTGGGTGATTAGGACCTTGCCGTTGATGGGTAAATGATGATGCAATACTCTAAATTTAACATCAAGCATGGATGTAAGTTCTACCTGGCTAGCTTCTAGGAGAAGGTAGGTTCACCAGCACAATGTGGTGGTATAGAACATTGTCGTAAAAAAAAAAACGGTTGGTCAATACCACCACATTATACACCATAACTTTGTGATGTTCGTGCAACATATTGCCATGCAGTTTAGTCAGGGGCATGCAGCAACTCCTTTGCACTCTTGTTAGCTCCGCTCCTGTGTTTAGTTGGTGAGATTCCTGCGTACACCTAGCTCATAAAGTTCGGGCAACTTACTAGAGGATCATCAGGAGATAAGCTGGCATTAGATGCCAGCACTGGACAGATATGACTACATACCAAGAATTGTCGTAGCACTTTCACCACCGGTACTGATTGAATGTGATAATTTAATTACCCGAATCGCAAAGCAACAATATCATTAGAAAACAGAAAAAATTGTCAACTCATCTCTTGAGCCGAAAGCAACATACCTTGTTGTTTTCTGGGCCACTAACAAATGCAAGCAAGCAGTGCGTTTTCAACGACCTGGAGCAAAAGAAGTCGAATCAAATTGAGGATACACAACAGACGCGTGCTTGTCCACAGAGAATCAGAGATGCATGGACGACCGTACACAGCCTACAACTACAAGGACGCACCGAGGGCCACACGGCGCCTTGCTACCGAGAATCATTCGTGGTACGGAATTGAGCATCAAATTATTCAACCCCATCAGATATTGCAATGCTACGAGCAGAAAAAAATTGTTCGCCACGCATTCTGTACGCAACGATACCCGTTGTTTTTGGACCCACGAGTCAGCTTCGATTTGCTTCAACAACCAAGCTCGGGGCCTCGTGTCGTCACATCACATGGTGCCCCACGGCTTTCCTCACGAGACAAACAAACATGGCAAGGCAGCACGGGGACACGGGATTTCTAGTTCCAGAAAAGCATTCATATTCTCTATCTAAATTTTGAAACGCTCGTATTTCATGTTAATATTTGACTTTGAAATTCAAAAAATGATCGATGGCTGAATTCGAAATCTTCAATTTGAAACACGGAGTACTGTACAACTTCTCTGTTGATGTTTCTTTTTTCAGATGAACTCTCTGTTATGTTGATGCTGATGCAATTCCCCTGGTTTTGGGCGGGTCCTAGACGAAAATAAGAAAATGAAGGGGACGGTAGGGGAAGTGCGTGTTCTTATCTCTTCTTTTTTCTTTCTTCCACTCACCCTTTGCCCCTCTCTCTCTCCTCTCTCTCTCACTCCCTCCTGGCGGCGACGACCTTCGCCGGCGACGAGCACCCACGGTATGCCTGCCCTTTACTTCCCTTTACGCTGTGCCAAAGAGTGCACCATAATCCCTAGTATAAGCTATTTCTCCAACGCGTTTCCATTGGAAGCCAACTTCCTAGCAACGCAGCTGTGAGCTGAATCGTGCCCGTGAGAAGCTCCTCTTGCGTCCGCGCCGCCCCGGTGGCCTCCTCGTGCCAGCGCCGGCACCGGCTGCCGCGCCGACCTGCCGCCGCCGATTCCTGTCACGGGAGGCCGATTCCTTTCACCGGCTACGTCCAAGCGTCACCCTCGTTCCGTTTTGCTAGCTCCGGGCGGCGGGGGCGGCCAGATTTCGCCGGATTTCTTGGGGGCGGTGCTAGGGTTCCGTGACTTGGAAGAGGGGCGCTGGAGAAGACGGGGGCAGGAGCGATCGATGGTAAAAGAAACGAAGCGGTATGTGTGTGATCAGTGGCATGGTGGGTAATTTTCTGCTTGCGTTCGATAGAATCCGGTCAGGCTGTCGATTCTGCGTTGCAGGCAAAATGGGGCGTTGAAGGGAATCATGTCTGTGGGAAGCGGCGTGGTAATCAGGCCGTTTGGGGCCGTTCGCTGCTTAATTTCAATGGAGTAAGAAGCATTTGCTCATAATTGGATCCCTCAGGAATTAGTTCTTCTTGACTTGGTACTTATTCTAGGAGAAGTAGCTGCGAATTATGTCTGCAAAGTGTTAAGTATGGGCCGTCTTGAGTGATGAGGGATATGTACCTCTGCTACGTAGTTTCGTTCATCTATGCTTGGGTCTGGCACCTGGTGTCCATTTTCTTATTCTCAACTTCGGACCTTTATGGTTATTTCTCCAAATTTAGTTTTCCAATATTACCTCACATAAAACTTGCAGGAAGCTCATTTTTGTGTGACGTGGGGCTTTTTCTTCCACTCACGCCCCCAATTCTTCTTGCTAATTTTTGGTCATTATCTGGTTTATATAGTTCCACTTGAATGTAGTGTGGTCAAGATCATTGCCTCATTCTTCGAAATTGTTTTTGCTTCTTCTACTTTGCATTTGCAGGAATGTATCCTTTTCTAACTTGCAAAATTATGTTTAACAGGCTGACAGACATTCTCTCGAAAATTTATGCCCCTTGGTCTGCGGTACTTGTCCCATCAATATATTGTTCTTGATTGAGAAGAGATACATCAGCTCATCAGCAGTATGTCCATAGAAGAGAGGAAATTAAGTATGATAAACAAGACCACGGTGTTAAATCCAAATGCAGAAGCTTTTGTTCCTTCATCCCTTAGATCTGTCAGTGATGCCTCCAAGAGATCAGATGCAACTCGGGCCGTCGCCTCAGGGCCTTCGAAAGAAACCAGCCCACCAGAGTCCATTATAAGGAGTAACTCTGATGAAGAAGCACATCAATATTGGCAACAACAGCTCCCAGATGACATTACCCCTGATTTCAAAGTCGATGAGATTCCTGAACCTGACAGTCTGTCACTCACGGGCCTGTCCATAAATGATGACATTGGTGCCTCAATATTCTCTCCAAACCAAACACTGAGCATGCAGCACCGTGCTTCTCCTTTTATCAGGGACAAACTCAGTACACGTCCAAAGATTGAACTTCCTGGCCCACTATATGTAGATGAACGGTCGCAAGCTACAATTATGAGTCCCACAGCAGGTTCCATGAGTCCAACTGCTGCTCCGTGGATAAAAACAGGAAGGAATGGGGGACAGTATAGCACAAACAGAAGGGATGTTGGTCACTACGATGGAGATTCTAGCATTGGTATGGTATTCATTTGTGAACTCTCTTTCGTGAAGGTTGTTCTGTGAATCTAATAACTTCCCCTACAATTTCAGGAGCTTCATTGCACAATCTTACGGATGTTTATCATGGAAACAGGCGCAGCTTAAACTCGACTATGGATATCTTGAATCAGCTTGAGGTCTGTCTAAATTGTCTTCAATTTTTATTTCTGGAAGTTGCATACCTCTTACTCAGAAACAGTCACACTGTTGACAATTCAGATATTGCTATTCTGGATAACTAGATCTGAATTTTGAAAACACTGCTTTTATTTTCACTTGATTTCCAAAAACATACAGGTTCCTTGTAGGCAGATTGATCAATGAAACTGACTAATAACTCTATTATATATTGGATTGATTTTTAGGTGTAAATTTCTAGCACTTTATAAGTATTACTTTGGCATACCCCCTAGAAGGCATTGAACATCTCTTCACAAGCAACTCAATATCCATATAATAATAAAACGAGTTTTTCATTGATGTATGTACCTACTGTTAACAAAACCACATGTTCCACATTTACTGCTGATTTTATTCCATTTTTGGGGCATGCTTCATTGAAATTGTTATGTCTGTATTTGCCTGCATGAAGTCTCCTTCAGATCATTTCCTTAGCATTGTTTTATGTTCAATAGCAGAATAAAGTTGATGGACGACTCAGTCAGAACCTCAGGTCACTGTCATTTGGACATTCAAATCCTCCATCTCCAGCACCGTATGCCCAAAATGGTCTTATGAACTACAGCAAAGAAGCTTTTGGTCTGCCAAATGGTCCATATAGATCTCATTCAGCTATACTCACAGACGATATTCTCTCACCATCAACTGGACGTGAACATGTATCCTTGGATTCTCCTAGAGGAAGGTACAAGGCGGCTAGTTTGCCTGTTTCTGGTCTTGGTTCACTCAGAGGTTCTCAGCTATTTGGTGGCTCATATAATGGACATGATGGCATCTCAAACATAGCTGGAATTCAGAGAGGACCAGCTTGGCTTGAAAGTGACGCTGCAGGTAGTATTCTCGAACTACAATATGATTTTTAATGAACTGTTATGTGTCTCATGGTTTGAACTTGTTTGTGATGATAGCAAGCACATATTTGGACTCAAAGGTTGAAGCTCATGATTTTGCAAGCCTGCGACATGCATTTCTTGAGCAGGTAGATATTCAACTATGAGATGCTATTAGAAAAATCCAAGCAAAAATTATTGAACGTGCTGTTAGAAAGAACTCGATCTATCTAGGAGGAACTAGATGGCATTGCATATAAGAGAAATAGACATCCAATTTTGAGTTCATGAGGACTTGGACCGGTGGTGGGGGTGCACACCCACACCACCGACCAGGCACAGTTATGATGGCGCTGCTTTCAGTATCATGACTTTGTAACTGTAAGAGAATTCATATGATCATCTGTCAATAGGAGCTGTAAATTATTGAATACAACTGACGATTGTAGTCATCCTGCATACTGTTTAATATTTCATTTTTAATTATTTTGGGCGTATCACGTTACTCAGTTAAATTATGAATAGTCCTTTTTCCTTGTCTCAAAACCGGCAACAGTTTTACTGCGGAATAAGGTGGTATCTCTTACCACATAATGAAATTATGAACTGCGTGAAAGCCAGATCTGATTATTTTATCTTTTCTGTTCTTGTTTTCTGAGGAACAGAGCTGACAAGTCGTATGTGGTAAATAAACAAATCTTCAACCTGTTTCACTTAAAATATATGATAGTTTATACTATTGTTTAATGCTTAAGATTTAGGATCATAATTGTTTGGAAATACGATCACCTTCTATTGAACGTTAAACAATCAGGTAATTTTGTTTAGTAACTGATTTGGTATGTATATTTAATTTTCTTTTCCCTGATTTGGACATTGTGCTCAGTATCACGTCCAGTGGTTTTGATGTTGGCATGCCTCTGAAAGAAGTCTTGAATTCTGAGTATTATTTGTCCCATCAGTGCGAACTGTTCTCTGAGAGCCCTGTGTTTTATGCTGAAAATTTGAGCAGGATAGGCCAGCTTTTCTCACGGGCAGCAACCCTGTAACGAAGGAACTAACATTGAAGGAACTATACAATGTGCAAAACAGGTTGGCTCAGGAGAAGGCTAGAGAAACAACATATCGTCAAAGGTCAGTAATAAGTATTCCTTGGTCGCATGTGTATAATATATACATGGTATAGCTTCCTTTTGAAAGACACCCTGTGCTATGAGTGCATCTATTTGCACAACCGCTTAAGGTTCTACTATAACATTTCTTTTATGGATGTCCAAACACTGAGTTAGGCTTGGCGCGCAACTGGGCATATTAAATTTTTTTAATAATGCCTAAAAAACATTTTATTTTTTATAAATGATATCTATCTGGAAGCAAGTCATTTCTTGTTTGAAGTTAAATTGCGATGTGTGATGCTATTGCAAATTTCATTTTAACGCACCGGCCAAGCTACAACTCCGTAACAGTTACTGGATATTGACTTTTTGAGCATTTAATACACTGGCCAAGCTATTTGCAAACTTCACATCTTATTCAATGGATCAACCATACTACCTGTGCCATGACTTAATATCCTGAGATAACTCCTACACATCGAGTTATCTACTCAAAGATATTTGGCACCTCACGAAAGCTAATTGATTTCCTGGGTGTCACCAGATTCCAAATGCCAGAGCTGCAAGGTCTTATCCAGGAGCAAAATCCCCCAATCGATCTATGTGGTCTTCATGTCAGCGAGGCGATACACGTCCTGAACTACGAGCTCAACAACCGGAGGAAGATTGCACGATCTACTGGGCGCCGGCTCCAGGTCATCATAATATCGAGCACCCGCCACCCTGTGAGGCTGACCGTCGCAGTCGAGCAGTACCTCATGGAGCACGGTCTTCAGTACACACAAGCACAACCAGGCATCTTCCGCGTCCTGCTTCAGTGATAGAACGGATGTGAGGCTCTAGGTGTCCACGAGCATCGATCAGATGAAAAAGGAAAAAGAACAAAAAGTTAGACTTGTACTTTTGTATATGGCAGAGGTGACTACCAGAATAGAAGCTTTACGATAGCTCCTGTAACATCGGTATAGCAGGCTTTTTGTCAGCAAATGTATACATTGTAAAATTTGCGGTTAGGCGATATGTTCTTTTCAAAATTGTTCATGGTCCCTTAATCGTCATATTGTTGATTCATGATGCCAATGCGTTGGCTTGCTATACAGCTCCTTATGCCTAGTGCATCGGGAATCTTCAACAAGCCATAAACCCACCTTAAACAAGAAGGGAAGGAACCAATATATCAACGAGGGGCCAATCCATTCCATTCCTCATCCATAAGGGGCGTCTAGGTTCATACCGTGCAAGGAACAGGCGTCTAGGCAATACGATTCGTCAGCAGAGCTGAATAACTATGGCTGCTGTCGGACTTTAACTGGATCGGGAGCAACTAAGCAGGATTAAGTACTTACTCCAAGTTCAATGATGCATACAGCTTGTAGAAGGGCCTAGTATAAAACAATTTGTCGCATCGAACAGGATGTAAACGCAGCTGAGTACGGGTGACGTTGAACCACAACAGCAATCCCCAACAAGGTACAAGAAAATCATAGCAAATTCAACCACATCGAGAAAGTTGAGCGCATGAATGAGTACATCGGAGGAACTTGTTTTTGGTGTTAGACATGAAAAGATCCACTTTCTTTGCTGGCTACGAAATGAAATAACAGTGCTGAAGCAAAGTGGCGCAGTGGGCAAAGCAGTGGCATGGTAACTCAATCCCGCTCACTAATTGCCGTCAGGTGCTGATCGATCTCTTCTGTCGTGAGTGCTCTGAAAACGCGATCTTCTTTTCTCACAACGCCAACCTGCCAACACAAAGTTCAAAGCATCATAATAAGTTGCAGAAATTGAGATGTGATAGTCTATTATCTTCAAACAAGCAAGCGTGATACCTCAATCTCGGTGGCCTTGAAATCTTCCTGCAGGACTGATTGCAAAGCTGAAATTGCAATCTGAAAAAGGATAGGATAGGAATTAGCAAGGAATGGCAATTTCTAATTTTACATAGCATGAAAGCTGAAAGAAAATGAACAGCGGGAGTAAAATAAGTAACTGAGTATATGCAAAAACAGGACACTATGGCACACCTACTTAGCATTAAATGGTGCGTCAGTTTCAGTGCTGTGGTGACAATATACATGCATGCTAATATCCTTCCAATTATTTGTGTGAATTACTAACTTCTGCAACATGTATGCAGGTTGCATGATAGAAAATAGAGGTCCTTGTTTGGTTGAAGACATGCAACGTTTACCTGAACAGTTTCATCATAGGTGAACTGGGGGTCATCCTTCATTTTCTTCTCCAGAAAATTTATTGCTTCCTGCTCCTTAAGCCCGGCACTAGTTGCCTGAAAGATTATGCTAGAGTGTTAATCCTGCCTAATAGTAACAACCAACGAATACAAATAAACAAGATATTCAGCAAACTTCATCAAGAAGAACGGTGGACATCATTAGCATAGCAAAATGGTCCATTTACCTTATGACCAAAGAAGTGACCAGCAGGGTCACACTTGAAGAGTTGGGCATTTTTCTCTTCGTCGTAGCCCAAGACCATTGCAACTGAAGAATAGCCAAAGAAAATGAACACTAGAACACCATAGTAGGATGATAGAAGCTTGTAATGAAATAACTAACATGTATCATAAGATGATACTAACCTACTCCAAGGGGTCTCATGTAGGCATGTTGCGTGTAAACTTGTGCTTTGTCCGCTATCCTGAAACATATCAGATAAGTTACCAACATTGTAGCTACTGTTTCCCTAAAAAAAATAAAAATAAAAAAATTGTAGCCACTGCTTAGTTGTACACATAAAGCACAAGTAAAACTTGGGAACTTAATAAGAAAAGGGTCAATACCATTTAGCTAAAACATCGACAGGTATCTCATAACCCCATTTGAAACGAAACTCAGCTGCTTCGTTCCTTGCTTGGGAAACCAATGACCTTGCATCAGCTGGGAAACAAAATAACAACATATCCATTATTGGTAAGTTGTTCTGGCAGACTAAATAGGGCAGTAAGAGGAAAGAGAAAGGGAGTAATTTTGCATTAATACTCCAAGTGAACTGATGAGATTCCTTTGGGAGAAATATAGGGTCAATAGATTAATTCATAATACGAGCAACGTTTTTTTACCATATTCCAACGGAAGAATTAACATAGTTCGTATGATATCCATACAAGTAAACTAAAAATTTATCAGCAACTCACCGCTTCCATTGTTTCCTCAATTAGCAAGAGACAAGTTCGCAAGTCACAGAAGTGAAACAGACTCCCTATTTCCTCTATGTCAAAGGTTAGCAAGCCTCCTTATTGGAGATTCAATCATGATGAAGCTAAAATATTTGTAATTTTAACAGTCAGACCCAGGGATATAGCCAACACAAAAGACAAAAATCATTGATCAGAAGGAGCACCAAAAAATTGAACCATAAGCTCCCATCCCATCTCCTGTTACCATATCCTAGCTACCCAGCAATACCATCAATCAGTTTCTACTTATGTAACTCGAAACGAACATCTAATAATCACATATACTATTCACCCACAATTCAACAAAAAGGTCAGCACTAGACTAAATAATGATGTGTATACCAAAGCACAATAAGCGCACCTGTGAGGCCAGTGGCAAGCAATCCGATATACTTGGTGATTGCGAATAGATGTGTCACGCTCGTCTGATCCAACAATTTATCCTGCACAAGCGACGCATCAGTGAGCCAAAACAAACTCCGTCTTCCAGAATAAACGACCACAGCAAAACACCAAATCGAACACACAGAAGGGCAGGAAATTGCAATCTTTTCCGTCCTGCGCGTCGCCAAAAAATAGAGCAGCAAAGTAAAAAAGGACCCACTCGGATGGATCAAGGTGAGCTGCGGGCGAGGAACTCACCGGCACCTTCTTCTGGGTGACGACGCAGACGGAGTCCTTGCCGCGGACGCCGATCGACGTGACCCCCGCCGATTTTACGGCCTTGAAGGCATACTCTGCAAGCAACGCAGAAGACGGGTCAGGCGTCGTTCAGATCTAAGCAAGTGAGGCTAGGGTTTTGGCGGAAGGGGTTACACGCACCGACTTGGTAGAGGCGGCCCTCGGGGGAGAAGATGGTGATGTGGCGGTCGTACCCCGCGCCCGTGCCGCGGCTCATCTCGCTGGTCGCTGGAAGATCTCGCCGGAGTTGGGTGCGGTGAGCAGAGTAAGGCAGAGGATGTGTGCGCGCTTGAGACCTTGGGCACGCGACTGCACAAGACTATACGACCGCCGCAGCTTCTTCTTATTCCGCAAGAAGAACAGAGCCCAGCCCGTTGGGCTCCGACCCGGACTCTGACACTGCGAAGCCCACGGCCCCGGCCCGCTCCGAAATACTCTGAGGTGCTCTCGGTGTTGCGTTCACCCTCGCCGTCCGATCAGGCAACTAGCGGTTCACAACTGAGCTTGCTGGATTCCGGAATTCTGGAGCTGGCTAGAAGGCCTAAAGAGTCACCGTGGGATTACGGCTGTGTAATCAAACAATTTGAAAGCTTTAATAGTTTGATTAGTTTCCACCTTCAGTTGTTGGGAGTTCTGCAGCTTTCAGTAGCAAAACGGCCTGTCCACAATATTCAGTTTGTTGTGCCATGCTCATCAGTCTAAATCTCAACTTGACTGTTTTAGAATAATAGGGTATTACCCCGGTCCATTATGCAAAGAGCAACAAGACCAGATTCAGGTTTTACAACACAGGTTTTCAGCTCATCTCACTCTTTTAACCACGACTAAAAAAACATCACACTCTCCCTTAACCAGAAGTAAAACAAAGCACAGCTACCTCCTAACATCTATTCCTCGTTGATCATCTTACTCGGCACCCACTTTATCTCAGGCGTCCTGACCCTCCATACTTCTGTCAGAGCCTTTCTGGTCTTGAAGAGATTTCCTCCAACAGCTTCAGTTTCTGCTGAAACTCCTCCAGAGGCTTCCCCGGGCACAAGATCTCCCAGTTTTTTAGCATCGTGATGATCCTCTTCCAGAGGGACCTCACATCCTTCCAACTTTCGTCCTGAAAACATAAACTGTTCCTCAATTTTCAAACACCCCACAAAGCTGCTGTTGTGAACATATTATACACTACAAACTTCTTACTGCTAAGCCAACAAGTAGCCATGTGTTCGAAACTACTCACAACATAAGATTTAAAGATCAGTGCTATCTCTGTCCAGATCCTTTGTGCTACCACACAGCTGAAAAACAAATGCACCACAGATTCATGTTCACAGCAATACAGACAAGAGGGGTCATCTACTTTTCTTCTCTTCCCTAGATTATCTCTAGTCAGCAATTTATTCTTCGACAGAAGCCACAAGAAGATATGGACTCTAGGTGGGATTTTCAAGTTCCACACTGCAGGGGTGTAGACCTGTTTGATTCCTCTATCATTCACTATACCATACATGAATTGCTATCTCAACTTGACTGTGACTCATACTCTGATCTCTTTGCTTATTTGCTTGCAAATTGGCGCAGGACGGCACGCCTAGCTGGTCCGGTCCCGAGTGGCCAGAGCCTCTGGCTCCGGGAGCTTCGGCTCCCGTTGGCCCGGGATCGAGACCGCGGCACTGTGGAGAATATTTCCTGCGATATGGCTATGTTCTCTGCAGTGAAAAAAAAAATCTCCTCGCTCCTCTGGACCAAAGCACAGGTTAAGTACTCGCGCCGATTCTCACCGGCCTGCTGAGTCCCTGTGTATGGTGCGGAAGAGGGTTTGGGGGTTTTCTCGATCTGTGTGAGACGATCGTTCTCCTTAAAAAATGCCCGGGGCCGTCATAACCCCCGTAGGTCGAGTTTTTTTAAAAGCAAGGCGGCACAGTGCTTCAGAGTCTGTGGCCAAGTTTGTCACACGCCAATGTTCCTTGTAGACATCGAAATGCATGCAACTTTATTGTTTCTAACTCGACTCTCGGTGCATTTGTCCCTCTATTTTCCTTACTACATCATGTTTCCTGAAAAGGTTCAGATCTTCCTGGATACTAGCGTTTGCTTCCAATCAAGCCCAAGTTAGGAATGTGTGCCGTCTGAACTTACAAAATTACACCCCAGTTTGCTGGACATATAGCTGGCCATGAGCTTCTCATGACTTGCAGATTCCAGCTTTTAAGAGATTTATTTGTTCTGATGACTCCAAAATACAAGATCAACCCTTCCAAAAAAAAAAAAAGATCGGAGTCCACGTCTCTATATAAGCACCTCTATGAAGCATTGCCTTGCTAGCAGGTCAGTTCTTTTGCGTCGATAGTCCCAAATACAAGAGGTGCAAAGTTGTCATGGGGGTACAGTACACACGCATTCTTTTGTTCCAACCAGAACTTTCTTGCTAGATCATATGATTGACGTTGATTCATACTGCTGCTGTTGCAGGTCTTGAACTGGGTGCAGAGCAGGATGCATGGAGCGCATCAGAGCAAAAGGAAAACCGAGTTCAGTGCAGAATCGACTCGATGTAAGTGACTGCTAATGACAGTGACTAATAGTTTTTTTGAGAGAAACACTGACTAATAGTTTCAGTACGCTGAAAAAAAAAAGAGAAAGGCTCAAAGTTTCAGGCTGTCTCATAACCTGAAAACCTGAAACAACAATCTTTCAGTTTCAATCATAAGCTGAAACTCCCACATTTCAGCGCTTGCAGCTGCTGAGACTTCGATTGGACTTCCTCAGTCTGAAACCTACGAGCCCGACGAGTACTGGAGCACGGCAATGCTGTCCATCGGGACGTTCCGGGCGAAGGATGGGCAGAGACTGAAGAGTTTGGATGGTTCCAACGAATCGCGCATGGCTGGTGTCGACAAGCTGAAGAAGCTGCAGGAGGAGCTCATACTGCTCATAAGAGCCAAAGGAATTACCACATCTGAAGAACTGAACAGGTTACATCACATGCCCCTGGAAAGGCTTCTCAATCTCAACTGCACTTCACACACCCAAAATGATGATGGCATTGTCAAGTCAAGGTCGATCAGGAAACCTTTGACGAGTGCCTTCAGTGGTTTCATGCCCAGGCCAAGCTTCAGGCAAACAATACCTGAAATTGGATATAACGAGGTGCATCACAATAAAATTCTTCCGGGCTTTCATAACTGAATTGACACAATTCCCAGTGACTCATGTATATTTTCCATGCGTCACAGATTTTTTGGGGACTGCACCACAATACCACACCTCCGGAGAAGTCGGCATTCTCTGATCATGTGGTCAAGGATGATCGAGTGGTCCGGATGCCTCAAAACGAAAATGCAGGGGTTCACGGAGAGAGGAGCAAATGGATCAGAACAGATTCAGAGTGTAAGTTCATCTATCTGAATTCATATTCAGATGTGCAGCAATGTTACAATTACAACTGAACATAGAATCTGATATGTTAATTTCTCCAGACATCGTGTTAGAGATCTGATATCCAGGATGGGAGCAGAAGTGAAAGACCGAGTTCGTTGTAAAATATTTAGTTGGTATATGATCGCCTGCAGAATATCTTATCAGCTGGACCTTGGCGCCAGTGTTACAATATGATTTTCTATATTTTGCTTACCATGTATATAAAAGAGTATAAGTGCTATGCTACAGTTAGTTATACATCCTGAAAGAGTATATGTCCAAAAAGAGTATATGTGCTCAGCAAGGAGTACTTTGTGTCCAAAAAGAAACAGTCGGGTAGACCTAACACTGTCCAAATAATACATGGTGACCGAGTAAAAGACCCTGATGGCCTCAGTGGTATGATCTGCTAAGATTAATAGTGGTGATGTCCAGTGTCCATGGCATCAGTTAATATTGGAAGCACCTGATGAAAGCAAACAATGTCTTCAAATGCACTTCTGGTCATTTGAGGATGCTCCCTATTAAAACAACTCTCTGTCAGAGATATCTTATCAATTGTCTCATCCTACGACCTGCAAATTGGACAAGAAAGAAGATAACCTGTGCTGCTGAGTGTAATAACAATTACATATAGCAAACCAGAGTCAATCATTTACCTGGTTCACCACAGGAAGTGCGTAAGTTTCCCATTCTGTCGACCATTTGGATGATGACCCTGTACTCAAGGCACCATCCTTGAGGGATTTCAGGGCAGTGCATTCTTCAGGAAACCCCTTGAATAGCATCTGTATTGCACTTGAAAATTAACAAAGTTTCTGATGATAAGACTTAAGTCACAATGCAGATATTACAAATTTCAAAAGATATCAAGACAAGAAGAGAAAGTTGTCAGGTTCCAAAAGGAGCTAGATGCACACGATGCTAGCTTCAATTCACATACGACATGACTGACTGACCAACCATTTTACATAGTTTTGACGTTGTTTTCTTCACATTAGGGAAGGAGAAACCTCCAGTTTTTGTTTCCAAAAAGTTTCCACTATCCATACAATGAAAGACATGGGAAATAAATTGTTGAAGTGAGCCTGACCATAAGTTCATCAGCAAGCTCCGAAGATGTTGAGAAAGGAAGACCATTTTTGTTTACTTTTACAAGCTCCTCAATGCTGCAAACAGGACATAGATACATGATTGAGTGAAAACGATCCAAAGCAAAAGACTGCTAATCAAACATCTAAGAAATTGGGTTACCAGGAGAATGAAGCAGCACAAACTGGTAATCCACATCCAAACATATCAACCACCTAAACACATTCATGTTAAAATCCAGCTAATAAAACTCTTGATCCTTTAATGAAAAAAGAATATCAAAAGTAACCTTCATAGGCAGGTCCAGTCCAGATGAAGATGTATGCAACGACACGCCTAGATCAGCTGACCCTGCGATATTAAAATAATCAGCATTTATACTAAAGTGTGAAATGGTCTGGTAATCAGCTGGTTTACCAAGCAATAGAGGGTAATCCTCTGATGCAAGCCACATCGTCCGGAAGGCAACACGTCGCAACTTCAACCTTTTTATCTGCTCCTCATATTTCTTCCTATCAGGCCCTTTACCTTTTAAATAGAAATACAAGAAATCAAATAAAATTTAAAAAAATGGTTGTCCAAGTAATATTGCAGAGTGGATGATACCAGTGATTATGAATAGAAGTCTCGGATAGACAAATTGCTTCCCATTCTTGATATCAGTCCAAAGTTGTCCCTCATCCATCGAGTCCTCTTCACCTAAAGTTGCAGCGACACGTCTATCGTACATAAGTGCCGCTTCCAGAAGTATGCTGAAATCTTCATCTGGTGTCCTGGAAATATGTGGCAAATTTTCAATTATTTTCTCATCGAATTATCCTTTCAAAAATCATATGTAGTGAGCATAACGAAAACTTTGATTTTGATCACACGGTTCAAGAGAACGGACCAGCTTGTGCTGCTCACAACAAGTGCAGGTCTATTAGGCTTCAAGAAAATTTCACCGTCGATCTTACTGGTAAAGACAGTAGTGTTCACATCTTTGGCTTCTTTCTCTGTGTTATAACAACGAATCACAGAAAATAAATCAAAATGAAATAATCCTATACATGAAATATGTTTTGATTGATTAGAAACATACCAACAGAGATGCAGTCAGCATTGCCCATAGCACTACAAATGGAATCCCCCAATCTGCTAAACAACTATTCCATTCTTAAGGTCACATATATGGTACTGTAAGGAGGAGTAAAGCAGAAAATAGATGCTCACCCCATGTCTCTCCATCAATGAAGCAGGGTGGAAAAACTCAGGAGATTGATCATAAAGAACAGTTGCTCTGAAATTAAAATAATGTTAGTAAAAACTATAAACTGAACACCGTGCAGATCACCCTTTTCACATAAAAATACTATGATGAAGTTTGATCGGTGTACCTGATTCCCCAATTTTGAGCAAGCTCATGCTGCATTGCTTTAGTAACACAAAAGGCACCATCAGCCATCTTCCCAAAGTACTTCTCAAACCTAGAATACAGGAACATGTTGCTATATCAAAAATGTTCAAATAGAAGAACGCACCACTATAGAACAAAATGTTTGATATGCTATTTCTGTCTCAACATATAAACAAGAATGGCAGGGGATTACCAGAAGTAGATTTTGACTATTATATGACTTCTACCATGAGACATCCCAAGCAATGTATATCCAAAGTTATGCCAATCCACAATAAATTTGGCACCTCTTAGCCAGCTTGCCAGTTTTACAGCAGCGAGTGTTGGAACTGATGGTGGATTCTGTTGGAGAACAGATGATCAAAAAACCGAAATCAGGTCTCCCATTGTCTAGGAACTGTGACATAAAAAACTTGAAACTATTCCAAGCAAAAAAAAAGACTTCTGTAAAATCACACAAAAGGGGATGTTGAGAACTAAAATAAAATGTACAACATTCATGGCAAACAGTGTACACAAATATAATCAAATAAGACTAGGGGCTCTTTTGCAATCTGCAGCTAAGGAAGTGTGAGTCAGCATAGACAGATTCACAAATGCACTACACTAATCATCGCCTAATGGAAAAGAATCAAGAATAGGTCGCCACATTGTGCATACTATTGCATGCTCTAGCATGACAGATGCATGATGGATCTGAACTGATAGTGATTATGCCTATTGCTCATGTAATTATGAGTACACATAGTTCAGGAACCTGACACTAACCTGCACAAGGAATACATCAGGGCGAGGAATTTTGAAACAAAGGAACCAAACCAGCATGGCAAACTGGATAGCAGCCTTAAGTAGAAGAGCCAGGGCACCAGATATCTTTGAGATTCCTGCTAACTGCACTGATTTCTGAATAGAGAAATTCGAGATTTAATACAGCAATAGTAAAATATAAGACAACAGAAGGAAACATAACAGTCTATGACAAACAATACCATCTCGTGGATGTGAATTGAAGGATTCTGTCTCAATGACAGGTGAGGATCACTTCCTGTTCATTTACACAAAAGAGAACATATTCATATCCCCACCAGAAAAAGGAACAGTGGAATTTAACATAATTTGATCTAGCGAGATAGGTCCTAAGGTGTGTAACTGGTGATACAAAAAGCTTCCAACTAACGCATTTAAACAGCAATTGTGAAGAACAATATACCTCCATTTGCCACAATGTCCACTTCCATGCCAGCCTGTGAATAAGAATAACAGATGGTTAGTTAGAATTGTCTGCTTGATGATCCAAACAACTTGAAACATCTGTAAGATTCACAAAGTTTATGACGAATGCCAGGTAAATAAGATTCTTTCTCATTCCTGTCAGTCCAAATTGTTCCATGGCCAACATACACAAGTTTGCATTACATGCAGTAAGCTAGATACTTGGTCCAAAATCATCCAGCCCTCCAAACTAAACAAAGTAAATAGGAGGGTACTAATTTCCGAGCTGCGAACCTGGTTGGCGATGGAGAGGGAGTGGTACTGCATGCGCGGACTGCGGCCGATGTCGCCCAGCACCACCACTGCCGCGCGCTTCCTCCTCCCGGGGGCCGTCGCCGACGCCATCGTCGTTCGCCTACGGATCCAACCCTGATCCCGTGAGGCACCGAGCGCAGCGGGGCTAGTACGAGGGACGCAGGTAAAGTTTGGAAAGGAGGAGAAAACTAGGAGGACAAGGAGCTTGGACTCATCCGGCGGCGTAGCTCAACGGCGAGGCAGCGGAGGACGGCGCTGGTGCGGCGGCTCTGTCGCTGGAGGGAGAGAGGACGGCGGGCCAGGTCGTGCGTCCGCTGATGCATCGGACGGTTCTTCTGCGTCCCACCCTCAAGTTGACGGTGGATCCTGCATCCAACAGCCCGTGAAATTGCAAAACCGTTCGTGACCGGGCACCACAAGGGCCCGAACGAGTACGATTTCACGGCACTCGTCTCCGACAACGACCGGCGCCTCGCCGCGCCGCCGTGTCCAATGCGCAGGATCTGAAGAGCAGATTGTTCTATTCCTACGCAGGCTTCTCTGCTCTCGGCCTCAAGCTCAAGCTCTGCAGCTGAGCGCCTGAGCCTGAATTAGCTCATGACTTGAACGCGAAGACTCAACGTTTTTGCAGTGATGCTGTAATCTAATCTCACTGGCTCATTCCATTTTAGGTCACGTTTGGAACGCAGGAATTTCACAGAAATTTTACAAAAATTTCACAGGAAACAGTTTAATTCCCGCACGAACGAGGAATGGTTCCTCCATTCCAAACGGGACCTTATCCTTGGAGTCGTCTAAAGCTAGCCTCTACCTTCAAGAAATCTGTACAGGGAACATTGCAATGAGGCTGACGCTGCTGTCATCTCAGCGCACAACAATAGGCATGTCATGGTTTCAGATGGAATGTCTGGGAAGGCACTCGTTTCATCTGCCTGAGCTTTCAATGATCAAGATTATACTATCATTCTTTCATCTGAAAAGCCTGTTCGGCATGAGCAAAATCATCAGAAAGGAGAGCAGTTGAGTCAACTGCACCAAGAATGCGCTGAAGTTTGTTTCATCAGGTGGTTCAGAACTGAAGTGGAGCACAGGACAGTCAAAAGGGGTGTGTTGCTTCTGCTGGTGGCGAGTAGGGAGACTTCTTATTTAGTCTGCCGCTTCTTAATATTCTTTTTGGTTGGTTACATGGTACTAGTACATTCCAATAATCTTGACGGTGGCCGGCCCCCTCTCTCTCCACTGGCCGGCCCTGTTCTCCCACTCCACCAAGCCGCACGCGTCGGTCGCCACGGCCCTTGGCGGTGGCATCGACCTGCCTCTGCGTCCGCGACTACCCACGACAGCTCAAAACGAGCTTTGCTCCCTACGGGAGCTGCTGCAGGGCGTGTCCCTGCTGGATGGCCATGATGAGCGCATGTTCGTTTGGAACGGCTCTGCCTTTTTTTTTTTTATTACACAGTACAACTCAGACACTCACAACGCACGCACACTCACCCCTATGAACACACGGACGCAAACCCTACCCCTATGAGCATCTTCGAAGACTGAGCCGGCAAATCTAGAGATACGAAGTTACCGCTGGCGCCTCGCTGTCGACGGGAGCGTCGCCTACCACTGAAAGCACAAATGCCGTTAAATCCTTAGAAATTCGCTCCCATGGAGAGTCGAACCCAAGACCTGAGAGGTGTTACTCGGATGTCTTAACCATTAGGCTAAGACCCCTTTCACAAGAACGGCTCTGCCAGGTACTCCTCCCGCGCAGCCTACCACTAGTCCTGGGACTTGGGCCGAGCCAAAACCGTGTGGGCCGCGGCCCGAGCTTTTGGCACGGCCCGTGGCACGGCCCGGCCCGAAGGTTTTTCGTGCCGTGCCGGCCCGGCCCGAGGTGACGGGCCGTGCCGTGCCTAGATTTTGGGCCCGTCGGGCGGCACGGCACGACACTGTTGTTGGGCCGTGCTCGGGCCGGCACGGCACGGTGGAGGCACGGCAGCACGGAAATGGCCCATCGGCACGGTGACAGCCCGGATAGTGTTCAAGTGAAGTTCTTGTGCCACGGTTGGTTTTGTTCTTTTGATTCATATTTTAAACTTCAAAGTTGTATAGATTTATCATATGTCATCCAAATGCGATGATTCTTTTTTCTAATTTTTTTTAAAAATCAGCTCTATCAATAAGATGCTTTTGTATCATGCTGGTATAGTAAAAGTTTGTACTGATCAATCAATACATTAATGATCACTATTGACCATTGTCTTGACTTTTTTGTTAATCTTCAATAAATTTGAATTTTGACGTCATTTTTTGTGTGGATGTGCAACTTCTGCATGTGTACACATAGGAATTTTGTATAATTTTTTTTGAAGCACTTACACTTGTTTAAGTTCAACTTTTCTTGAATCTAACTCAAAACCTCATAACTTATATTCCAATGAGTAAAATTTGAACACACATTCATGCAAAATAATTCAAGAAAAAATCCCCAAAATTGTACGGGTGTGTATTTACTTGGTACAGCCTCACACCAAAATTAAGTTCAAAATTCAATATATTTTTGTAGATATAAAAATGTAAAAAATCACTTTTTGATTGTTGTTTTTGTTACACTCAAAATATAATGATTTTTGAACTCAAATTTGGTATACACAAGTAATATAACCTTTCTATACCAGTGTAATTTTGGTGGAATTTTTAGAATTTTTAAGTCCATGTAACACTATTAAAAGAATCAATTCGGACAACAAAAATGCGCTTTCTCTACGCTGAAAACGCATTCTTTGCAGGGCTTCACATAAATGGGCTGTGCCCGGGCTTGGCACGGCCTGATGGCGGCCCGGCGTGCCGCGTGCCGTGCTCGGGCCGCAGTTTGAACTTGTCGGACCGGTCGGCACGGCACGACGCTGCCCGACGGGCCGTCACGGCACGGCACGGGATGGCCCGAAGCACGATGGGCCTGTGCCGTGCCGGCCCGGGCATGGCCCGAGTCCCAGGACTACCTACCACTGCCTCGTGGCGACCCGGGATGATGACATCAACGCTAAATTGATCTGGGGGACATCGGTGCCGGCCAAGGTCAAATTCTTCGCCTGGCTACTGTGCAATGATCGCCTACCAATGCGGAGCAACCTACTGCACAAGAACTGCCTGCAGCCGGATGAGGCCTTCTGCCCCTGCTGCCCTGGGGTGGTGGAGACGGGGCATCATCTCTTCTTCGAGTGCCCTGCTGCACTCGCCATCTTCAGTCTCCTCGGCATGAACGTTGGGTCTGCGTCGCCGACCCAGCCATGGATGCCGCAACCTGCTGCCGCCGATGCGACCGGGCACTGGGTCGACATTCAGCTCATCCTCCTCTGGCGCGTTTGGACGAGCCGGAATGATCTTGTCTTCAACAACTGCGACACGGCCGCTGCCTCCCTGCGGACTATCCTCGCCGATCTAGACGCTTGGGGATTCCGCTATACGAAAACGGACGCCACCCGTGACATGGCGACATGGCGCAACTACCTTAGCCTCCGGGCGCCGTAGATGCAGCCTTGCCACCCCTCTGTTCTCCTTGTTAAAATCTGCCGCTTGGCATTGCGCGGGCTAGACTCCCGGCATCTCTCTAATGAACTTGTTCATTGCTCTTTTCGATTAATATATTAGGTGGGGAAACTCTCCCCTCAATTGCTCAAAAAAAAAGTACATTCCAATAATAGCGTCAACTGTGAATCACAGAACTATGGGCGCATGTATCACATTGCACGCCTTTGCTCCATGATTCAGATTTGCTATTGTGCCACAGGACACCACTGAACCCAGTGTTATCTAACCATGTCATCTCCACGTTGCCCCGTGTCATCAGAGAGATTAGACGTCTTTAACAGTGGTCATTGTCCTTGCTTGCCCGGAACCAAAATTGGACAGTGACTATTCTTTGCATGTTGATATACAGTGATATGCACTCTGGACAGCACGGATCTAGCTCGTGTGGAAACTATACGCCTGCCGGCTGCCGGAGGTCGGAGCACGCACGCTCTCCACGGGAGCCACACGGGGGCTCTGCTGGCTGCTGCAACTACGCGAGTCACGAGTTTACACACATGACAACAACAACCACCGACACCGCCACGGCCCACGAGCCCGTAGCGTTGCTCTCAGAAACGGGAGCAAAGCTCATGAACCGTCACCGTCACCGTCTTCCTTTACGTCGCGTTCACGAGCGCGCACGCCCTGTCGCCTGCCTTCATCGGATAAACGGGGCAGCCGCGTAAGCATGCGTGCGTATATTTGTTGGTTTCATTTTGTCACGGTACTTTAGTTCGGTGAGACAGCTGCCGTCACACGGAGCACGGCGCCGACGCGATGGCTTTATCACGCGTCACAGGAAACTTTTGCGTTGCCGCGTCATGTACCGTGTTCCTTGGAGGTGCTGCGCGATATTCACTACCTCGATCTGTTTGCAGCTTGCGCATTCTCGCACTGCGCACGCTCACACCAACGGTCTATATCGCAACCTGACGCTAGCTTTTCTCCTTTACCATTTATATGTAGTACTAGCACCACATGCGGGACAATGTGAGCTCAAGGGGCGGTTTTAGCTTTAGCTGATGCTCACACAATTCTGTCGTAACCAGTCTGAAACTTGGACAGCCGCATCCGCGTGACTCGAGTTGACTCGTCCATGCACTCACTAGTCCTGCCCGTTTCCCCCAAGTTGCAACACGACCGACCCAACTTATCACCAGCTGCTAGCTGCACCTTCGTCCTAGCAGCGCCCCAGGCTGATCACACGGACCTCGCCAGGTAACTAACCCCCAGCATTTTCTCCTCCGAGGAGGATGAAGCCCGGCTCCTTTACTCGTGTCACGCTCTCCTCCGATTGGTTTCCGCCCGTGCCGCGTCGACGCGCGCGGATGGGGCGTGGGGTTCGGACGTCGATCGGCCCGGGTCTGCCAGCCAGAGCCCCGTCCGTCACGCGGAACGCGTCGCGCAGCTAATCCTTTCGCGTGCCCTCCCGATCTGTGTGCGTGCGCCCGAAATTAAGCTGTCCCCGGCCTTGCCGTGCCGCGCCGCGTGAGATATCCATCCATGGACGCGACGTGCCGTGCGCCTGGGCGACCGCGACCGCGCCCGAATCTTTGTTAGGCTCGGCCTTGCTGCTGCACGAGTTGCATGCGCGATGATGGAACGAACGAACGAACGAACGGATTACCAGGCGCAACGGAGTCGGGGTGCGTGCGTGAGCCGTGTGCCGAACGAGTCGCGTCGATGGAGTGGAGTCCCTTGCGGCAAGCGGCCGAACCACAAGTCCCTGGCGCGCCCGGGAACTCTCGAAAGCGACGCACACGTAGGTTGTCGCACGTTGCGAGACCCGCGATCTAGGGTTTCCCCGTCTTCCCGTACGCCGCCGCCGCCGGGCCGTTCAAGAGGCCGGGGAGCGCACCCACCATGTTGGAGCTGAAGCTGGGTAAGGACAGCGTCTTCCTTAATGTCCTGGAGGCGATCCTCGACCTGGTCGATGTGGCCAGCGTCGACTGCTCCAGCACGGGTTTGAAGCTCCAGGCCATGGACACCGAACACGTCGCGGTCATCACGCTCTTCTTCCCCGCCGAGGACTTCCAGCACTACCACTGCGACCAAGGCCTCTCCATGGGCATCGCAATCGACGCCATGGTCAAGGCCATCCGCAGCGCCGACAAAGACGACACCATCACCATCAATTGCGACCACTATAACTTCGACACCATTACCTTATCATTCGACTCACCCAGTAAGTTCCGCACGTCTTTTGCGCTACCTGCTCTTCGCCCTGACCCTGTGCTGATTTTGTGTTTGTGGAAATGAACAGAGGAGAATATCACTATGGAGTACGATTTGCGGCTTGTGGACGCCCATATCCAGCGCTTCCAAATCCCGGATTGGGAGGCTTTGGATTCGAAGTACCAGGCCTTTGTCCAAATGCCCTCTGCGGAGTTTATGCGTGCCTGCAAGTACCTCAGCAACGTCGGCGGCGATGGTACGTAGGTTTTAATTACCTGGTCATTTATAAGGCTAACTGTTACTGGCGCATGGAGGATTCTAGTTCTATACAATCATTTCCATCTCCTGCTGTAGTAGACATCTCGGTGACTGAGAAGGGCCTCCAGTTCTATGCTTCGGGAGTAAGTGGGTTTGTGAACATCAGGCACATGAAGGTACTTAATGTAATGGTTTGACCCTCTTAACCCCTCAAATTGGAATGCGTGTCATCCTCTGAATATCTGTACGTGACTGTAACATGAAATGCAGTGAACAATCATATCAGTGATGTGTTGTAGATTCTTAATGCCCTAATGTTGTTAGCAAGTGTGCATTCTTGGTTCCTCACCTAGGTTACCTTTTAGCCTGTCTGGTGGATATATATAGGCACCATATTAGCAGAACATACATACATACTGCCTTAGAATTTCATTGTCTCACGTACTATACTGTGTTGAGTTGCTAATTCACTTTGTTTGCTAATGTTGCTCTTCTGTGTTTGGAGTATTAGTTTACTCTGCATAACTGGATATGTTAATTTGTCTAGAGCAGAAGCTACATATTTCATAAATCGGAATATGGCTCTTCATTTGGTTGATTACATTGGTATTGGTAAATGGGGTTGAATTAACGTTTTTTTAGTTATTTCTTATTTCCTCCTTAACTGTAAAATCTGGGTGAGGTGGTTAACTACTTTGCAGTGCAAATTAACATCTGTTTATTCTATAAATTTCAATTGGTTCTATCATATGGAGTAACATATTTAGTATCTTGTGCCATTCAACTACTATTTTAAGAAAATACTCAAGAATGGATCCTGTTTATGCGTATCTGCACTAGTTAATGGGTCATGTTTGTATCAATGCAGCCAGAAGAAGGTACAACTGCTACCGTTATAACCATGCGAGCACCAGTTTCCATGATCTTGGACCTGAAGTACGTTAACTCCTTCGCCAGGACGTCTACCCTGTTTAATCAAGTGAAGATCTGTCTTTCAACAACACAACCCTGGTGGGCGAATGCAAAATCGGACAGACGGGCTACATCAAATATTTTCTGGCACCAAAGCTAACAGATAGGGATGAAAACGGTCGGAAACGATCGAAAAATATCATTATCATTTCCTAACCATATTATTTAGTCGAAAGCGAAATCAAAACCGATAACTTCGGAAATGAAAACGATACCGAAAATGTCGGAATATCGAAAGCGAAACTATCGGAACGAAAATATGTCGATATCGGTCGGAAGTCGATAATTGTGATCGAAAACACCAAGCTCTAATATAAATGACAAACTAATACATGAATTTAGGCGTAAGTAATAGAGAGTAAAAGTGACAAGCAACATAAGTGTACGACCAACGTGAGCATATGCCACATGTCTAACTTGACTGTTTGACATAAGTCCAATAATGACACGATCAAAATGACCAACATAATATATATCATTGACATAACCAAAATAGCATAATGCGGTGTCTGTGCACAAGGCAACCGGGCTATAGTTGGATAGTAATCAATACCATGCCAAAATCTGGATGATTACTTCCATATGAGTATATTATTTCCACAGTTGGGCTCGTTTGGTAAGGAAAGATCCGATGGTATTGAGCTGAACGTTCAGCCTGTAGTGATGAATACGGTAATTTTGACGGAAAATTTCGTGATAATACGATATACCGGCCATTCGATCGAAAATTCTCTCTATCGTTTTCATTTTCGTTTCCGTTTAGTTTTTTCCATTTTCATTTTCGTTTCCATATTTCTCATAATCGTTTTCTCATTTCTTGTTTTTTTCGGAAACGAACGTCGGTAATCGGGAATTCCCGTCACCGTTTTCATCCCTACTAACAGAGATCGAAGAGGAAGAAGAGATCAAAAAAAGAAAGAGATCGAATGACAAAGACGAAGGGAGCGCATAGTAAAAGGAAGGGAGCAAAGAGATCAAAGGGAGCGGAGAGGAAAAGGAAGGGAGCAAAGAGAGCGAAGATGAAGGGATCAAAGAGGCAGCAAAAGATTTTGTTTTGACTAGCCAGTAAGTAATACAACTAAAAACTCTCACAAGTGATTTGTGAAATTCGCCAAAAATGCTAGAACCCAGATATCCCTAGGATTTTGGATGCTAAATCACAAATCTACCAGCAGGCACTCCGTAGCAACCTACACACTAAACAAATTAATCATGTAGCAAATATGTGGGACCCGCTTTTTTCCCAGCCTCGCTCGGACAAAAAGGGAAAGCGGGTTCCACGCGCTATTTGCCATAAAAAGGACGTTTCGTCACATTGAGTGACGCAGGAAAGGAATTTCGATGAAAACGTACGCATCATCAAGAACTTTCAGGGTCTCGTCCTTCCGGACTGATTCTGCTGATCACTAGTACAGTGTACAAGCAACAATGACACTATGAAACAAACAAATTAAAGGGCAACACAATAAGTCCATACAATAAAGTCAAGGAACAATATATTCGCACCGCTGAACATGTCTTACAGTTAGACCATACAGCTGGAACGATCGACGCAACAACTGGATGGCATCGCTCTCTTGCGCCTCTGCACGACGCATGCATGCCGTGCCATAATGACTGGCCTGATATATCATACAATAGTAGTTAATCGTAATCAGATTGACTCCTACTAGCTGGCCGGGTGAGTATTATCAACCATGTAATCGTACACCCAGACGGAGGAGATGGCCTCTCGACCTGGATCGATCTTCAGTTCACTTCAGCGCGTGTGCATGGTTGCCAGGCTGAGCCAAGGCGCAGCCTCCTCGCGGCTCACCGCCAGTTTGCCCTTCTTCGCCGCCGGTTCCGGCTCCACCTCGTCGTCCTTGCGCACGTACGGCACCGGCTCGGGATCGGGAACGGTGGCCTGCCTCTCCTTGCGCTTGGAGAGGAAACGACGCAGCGACAAATTCCTGGCGAGCTGCGAGTCCACCAGCGCCGGCGCCGGCTGCGTCGCGCCCTGCACGGGAGCCACACGGGGGCTCTCCTGCTGGCTGCTGATAGCTGCTGCAACTACGCGAGTCACGAGTTCAGACACCGCCACGGCCCACGAGCCCGTAGCGTTGCTCTCAGAAACGGGAGCAAGCTCATGAACCGTCACCGTCTTCCTTTACCTCGCGTTCACGAGCGCGCACGCCTTGTCGCCTGCCTTCATCCGATAAACGGGGCAGCCGCGTAAACATGCGTGTATGCTGTGCCCTGTGCATAGTTGTTGGTTTCATTTTGTCACGGCACTGTTCGGTGAAGACAGCTGCCGCTGGGTGTGGGGGTCACACGGAGCACGGCGGCGCCGATTCGATGGCTTTATCACGCGTCACAGGAAGCTTTTGCGTTGCCGCGTCATGCACGTGTTCTATGAACTTCCTCGATCTGTTTGCAGCTTGCGCATTTGCAATGGGCGCGCTCATGCACATCAAGGGGACGGTCTATTGCAACCTGACGCCAGGTTGCTCCTTTACCATGGAGTATAGTAGTAGCACCACATGCGGGACAATAACTCAAGCTGGTCATGCGAGCTCAAGGAGCGGTTTTAGCTTTAGCTGATGCTCACACAATATATAATTCTGTCAAAATTCAGCAGTAACCAGTCTGAAACTGGTGGACAGCCGCAACCGCGTGACTCGAGTTGATTCGTCCATGCACTAGTCCTGCCCGTTTCCCCCAAGTTGCAACACGACCCAACTCATCACCAGCTTGCTAGCCGCACCTTCGTCCCAACCCCAGGCCCAGTCACACGGACCTCGCCAGGTAACTAACCCCAGCATTAGAGGGGGCGAACGCTTTCTCCTCCCAGAAGGAAGCAGCAGGCGATCGAATGCGACGTGAGCCCCCGGCTCCTTTACTCGTGCACGCTCTCCTCCGATCGGTTTCCGCCAGCCAGGGCACGCCCGTGCCTGCGGACGGGGCGTGGGGTTCGTCGGTCGGCCCGTGCGCGGCTTGCGAACCTCTGCCAGCACCGTCGTCACGCGGAACGCGTCGCGCAGCTACTCCTTTCGCGTGCCCTCCCGATCGGTGTGCGTGCGCCCGAAAGCTGTCCCCGGCCTTGCCGTGCCGCGCCGCGTGAGATCCATCCACGGACGCGACGTGCCGTGTGCATGGGCAACCCATCGCGCCAGAATTTTTGTTAGGCTCGGCCCTGCTGCTGCACGAGTTGCATGCGCCGATGCGCGTGATGGAACGAACGAACGGATTACTACCTAACAGTTAGGCGCAACGGAATCGGGGTACGTGCGTGCGCGAGACGTGTGCCGAACTAGTCGCGTCGATGGAGTCCCTTGCGGCAAGCGGCCGAACCCCAAGTCCCTTGCGCGCATGGGAACGAGCGCGTCTCCAAAGCGACGCACATGCAGGTTGAAGCACGTTGCGAACACCTGCATGTACGCACCAGTTTTGGTTACACGTCTCGTCGCCCCATCCCAGTCGGTTTTTTTGGCCACTGGGGTACGGTGGTCTCGTGACGCCGGCGACCGTGATTTAATGAGCGGTGGTTTTGTCTGTACAACATATATTGCACCCGTTACCGTAAAAGATGCAGGGTGCAATAGGGCACGCGTACGTCATGGTTGCAATTAGGTTTTTTTTTTTGGTTGCAATTAGGTTAGACTGACCTGTCTAACAATGTGTACTGTTCTTCGGAAAAAAAAAGTATTGCAGCGAATCTGATGGATGTAACCGGGCTGCCTGAACGTTGTGATAGTGTCACGTAATAAAACGTGTAGAACATACTGTTCCACTCCCTCTGTTTTTTTTAAATAAAAAAATGGATGAATTCTTAATGTTTTTCATTTTTTTCTTAAATGTTTTCCAGTTAAAATGTTATCACACCGTCATAAAAATAGAATGGAAGTAAGTAAAATAAAAAAATTGTGATACGTGTGTGTTCCGCTGCCATCGAAAAATCAAGTGAAAACCGGGCGCGGCTAATCCGTGCACGCGCATTTTCCGACAGCCCGCCCGCCTTCTCTTTTTGGCTCGCTCGCCCGCCCACCTTTCTCTTTCTACCACGTGCGCCCGCCCACCTTTCTCTTTCCCTTTTTGTCAGCGTGTTCCGCGCGCGCCAGCGGTGGAGTTCCCTTTCCGCGTGTCGTGCTCATACTCACTTGTCTTTTGTTCGTACGTTTGTCGTCACAGTCACACGTCGCCTTGTTTCCCAACAAGTTTGATTAAACAATTCACTTTGTTTTGATGTAATTGTGTCATTTGCCTCTTGCCGTTGCAGAACTTTTTTTCTTTGTTGCGTGGGCATATAGTTCTGTACACATAAATTAGAAATAACAACAACAAAAAAAAACTATACAACAAGTTCAGCTTTCCCTTTTTTGCGCGAAGTGCGAATCATTCAGGGATGTGGGGAAAAGGGGTAATATAGGGTGGGGGAGTTGAAACCCACTTTTAATGGTTTGAGCTACCAATTTTAAAAAAGTTTAGCAGTAACTTATAAAAAGTTGCTGCAAAAGCTACCAATTCAAATACAACTTGTAACACGATTGAAACCCTACTAGCAGAATAATTTAACGCAATTGGCGGTGATGATGTGCTGCTTGTCACAAAAAATGGTTTACAATTAATGGTTGAATGCCACACTGATTGGTTTATAAACTACTACATGTCATATTGATTCCATTAGTCACACTAATTTGGCTTAAAAACTACTGCATGTCATACTGATTTCATTGGTTGGATGAATTTTGTTCTTGAGAAATGATCAGCGCATAGAATTCACCTATGGTCAAGCCTACATACATTCAAAATAAGAAGATTTCAGTAATTGTAAACCCCAAAAAAAATTCTAACTTGCATGAAAGAAAAAATGATGTGTGCATATTCAATCTCACTGTGAAAAAAGTTTATGGAAACTAGAAGAACAAAATTATAGAAAAACTTAGAGGGACTCTATGCAAACTATTAAACAAACTGAATTAAGAAGTAAATCTGCAATAATCTTACAGCGTAAGTTTGAATGTAAAAGGCTGTTGGAAACTTTGTTGCCACTCTGGTATTAACTTTAACATGAAAAGCAGACAATAAGTTTGTTGCAGAAATATTTGTACAAAACGTTTGAGTACATAAAATTCACCCAACTTTTGAATCAGAATATCAAAGACAGAGTTGTCGCAGAATTTGAGAGCGGAAGGTTCACAAAAACTGTCTGATTGAATCAAACACCTTATGGTGAGCCTTGGTCCACAAGAATTGCTCTTTCTCTTTGATTCTGAGCAATTGCCCCCAGCTCCTCAACCAGCCTGCTGTGTTGGAGTCTTGGAGATGAACCTTCTTAGGAATTCATTTTCCCAATCAACCCATAGCTTTGACGAGTGAGTCTGATATCAAGAATTGACAAGCGGATTATACGTATGTAAACAGCCTTCCCGCCTGGTTTGAAAGAGGAGAGGAAGGATCCGACCTCTAGCTCTTGACTTTTACTGCCTGTGCAGCTAAGGAAAGACAACTACACTTCCAAGTCCTAAGAGAATACTAGTATACGATCTCTTATATAAATAGGTAAATGTTCCTTTCCATTATGAAATCGCGATTACATCACCAACCATACATTGCGGGCATAATGCTAGATGCCCGGGACCACGTTACTATTGTTTCTTTCTCCTCCTTCATATTGACCTTTTCGATTTTTTTCAATAAATGACAACTTACAAACAAACTTATGGATAAACTAGCATAAAATTTGGAGAAAAAGTTGCTGAGTAAAAATGCTTTGCATCATTTTGCGAGCTATGTGGTAACTCTTTCTCTTGTAGTAAAAAAATCCGGTATCTTTCCTTGCCCCCGATAAGAAACACTAGCAGGTTATTAACGCATAATTCTAGCGGGCTGACCAGAACTTCTGAAACAGAACATATGAAAATCATTGGACTGTAACTTTGAATGAAAGTGGAACCAAAAAACGTCGCTGCGGAAGTTTAAGGCGAGAGCTTCTCCAGAACTTTTGAAGCAAAGTTATATAAAAATTGCTCTTAAAATTTTGTTTCAAAAGGTTAACGATAATTTATAAACAAGCTTATGGAGAAACTTGCAGCAAAAGGCCGATCGAAACTTTTGAAAGAAAACATAGAGGAACTTTGACTGTAACTGTAAAGATATGTGAGCGAGAGGGAGGGGGTTGAATCGGTCCACTCTAGAATCTTTTCCTAAGAATGCCACCCACACAACTCCTAGCAAGTAATTCTAGCCACAAGATAGAGCACGCTAAGGAGAGTTCTTAAATCCTTGAATCTGTATCCTAGACCACGAAACACCTTATCAATTGTCTATCTCTTTCGCAAACCACTTTGCATGTTTGAATTATTCAACTTTTTGGTGAGTATTTTCAAACCACTTGGCATCCACTGAAAAAATAGAATAAAGTGCATGCCAAATAAAAGTTTTTATTTCTTTTCTTTTTTAATTTAATTTTTAAAAATGAATTTGTGACTTATTTGGAGAAAATATTTTTCGAGCAAGTTCTGGAACTTTTATCTGGCAGGACACCCCAGCACCATCATCTATATGGCTGTTGGGGCGTGCTGGCCAAAGAGGGGGACAAGAGGACCCAGCTGCAGGTCAGCTGACCCTGCTCGCAGCTGCAGGCGTGTTGGTCAACTATAGCACCTTGATTTGTATACCGCAAGCGCACGGTGCTGTTGTAGCTTTCTCCCTGAGTATCCCAAAGTTTATATCGAATCCATAAGGAACAAGCGATTGTACTACTATTTAAAACAACTAACTGTGTGTTTAATGAGAGACTGTATTGAGAACGATGATGAATAACCAGAGGTTGTTGTGACGTGAAATTGTGATCAAGGTATAAAATGATTCCCTCCTACGGTTCAGGCTACTAGGAAGCAACTCACACTAATTAATTCACTAGACTGTTTAGTATTCTACAAGACATGACGGTTCCACTCACCCTGGCCCTGTCACGGCAGGGGCTATTCATTCCCCGCTGGTTTCTTACACTACGTGATTATCCATAAGTACGGCGTTAACTTACTAAGATCATACATGAATCACTGCAGCTCATCATATACGAAATAAGCACATCGCATAGACTATATTTTTGTTAGTAATGTCACCATTTTATTAAGTTGCAGATTTTAAAGAAATTAAAACTTTCACCGGATGAGTTCATTGATTTTTGCATCCTCTGTGGATGTGATTATTGTGATAGCATCAGAGGTAACCTGTCTAGATTCTATTTCATTCGACAATATGTCAATTCCTACACTCCCAAAAACAATGTCTATTTTTATTTGTCCAACAGGAATGGAGGCTTCGTCAATACCATCATATAGAAATTTTTTTGGAGATAGACAGGTTCGTCTATTTAAATATATCGAAGATTTATCCATTATCATGTAGGCAGGATAGTACTATGTTACCGTCGAGGCGCTGTAGTGTTGGCTGAATTATTAGCTTTGAACTTTCTGCATTTATTAGCAATGTCAAATTTTCTTTTTCTTTTCCTGATGACATTCCATATATTCGTCAAGGAGGTGCCAAATTCCTAATGGCTGGCATTACGACAAAGCTCGGCACTTATTCAAGGAACCTATTGTTACAGTGAATGTATTGTATGAGAAACATGATATTGTATTATGATGTTCTTGTGTCATCTTCTGTAGCATAAGCTGAAAAGTGGCCAATAAAAAGCAAAATTAGCTTAGTGCCAATGCATATCAATGTAAGCACAAGACATGCACACTAAAGAGACAATAGAACACAAAATTGGAGAGAAGTACATAGGACATTACATCGATTTAACTTTGAAAAATGATTTTAATATATTGAGTAGTATTCTTAATTATCTAAATTATTTTTTATTATTATTTCCACTAAAGGATTGATCCATTTTCAAATGTCACCTCTACAATGGGGTGCACTGCCTTAAAAAGAAGAGGAAAATGGCTAGAAGCATGAGTTAGCACTATTTTCCTAAATTGATTGGTGTTTAAAAATGGTTTCCTAGTTGTTTGGCATTGAGGCACATGTAAGCATATGCATGGTCCTAGTACACATGGTTCCCTTAGAATTCTTATACAGGGTCTCATGAGTAATCTAAGCCAATTCTCATCCCTATTCGCGACTAGGGTTTTTTTTTAGAAAAATGACTTATCAATTAAATTTCATTTGTTCGAAATAGTGAAATCAGTACGTCTCTCTCTCTCTCTCTAATTGTTATGTTTTCCCTATACATGTAAATTATATTAAAAAGCATAAATTTATATCTTTGTGTACTCACCTTTGGTTTTATCTCGCATTTTTTTCATCATAATGGATAGATATCTTGTCTTGGATAACGATGTGCTTATAAATGAGTGTGATAACCTGGAACCATTCACATTGCTATGTTCCTGCCATATATCAACCAAGGACATGTCCATGAACATTTGCTCTGATCCTGGCGTTTTCATCCTTTTGCAAAATTCAAGTATCTATGGATGGCCAAGGTCGAGGACGGCGGAAGGCTCGCCGCCGTTGTTTCCGTAAAGGGATCTCAGACGTGCGGCGCACCTGTGCTCGCGACGGGACAGGTTGCGCGCCAGCACGGCCATGGCGTCGAGCAGAGCCCTGTCCACCGAGGCGATGCCACCAAATAGGCCACAGCCGCGTCGTCGAGAGTTTTGGGCATGCTCGGCCAAGCATCGCCAGCACGGCCTCCAGCAGTCGTTTCCACCATCTCATTCTCGAGACATTGTTGACGTGGAGCGCGGAGCAGTGGCCGGTGCTCCCGCGGAACGCGTGGCGCCTCAACCAAGCGCACGGTTGGTGGCGCTGGCGTCAGGGAGATCGAGCTGCCGGGGCGCGGCTCGCGGAATGAGGCACGCGCTGCCGCGAACAGGGCCTTGTTATCCGTGGACGTTCAGGGAGGCCTCATCGGCGCCAGAGCGGTCGGCACTGACAGTGCTTGCCCCGTACGTTCCCGGTGCATTTTGGTCGGTTCATATTCGATGCTCAAATTACAGCGCACGTTGAGCTCAAATTGAAGTTCAGTTGGGTCAGGTAAGTCTTGGCCTGAAATATTCAAAATGTGCATCTTGTGCCGATCCAACATGTAAGCTAACACTCATCAGAACACTGATCAGTGAACCAGATACACGGCTACATTTTGATCTCGGTGAAAAGATACCGCAATCGAGATTGATTGCATCTCTCCTTTGGATCAACACAGCAACGCTTTTCTTTCATTCATTTTTTTTAACGGAGAGCATATCATTATATATCATTATCTATTCAGCGACTGAGCGGAGTAACATTGAACTGGTTACTCTGCTTATTAACGACGATGCGCCACCATCACCATGTCCATGTATCTTGGCCCATTGAACTGGTTCCTAGCGTATCCTTGACACATAGCAGAGCGAAATTGAACCGTGGGCTAGTCCGGGGATTGCTTGTCAGGCACAAGAAGATTGAAAATAAGATCAGCATAAACACTCTTGCAAACATTAATTCAACAAAAACTGTGAGAATACAATTCATTTGCTACAAAGCTATATGTCAAAGGAACACTGCATTATGCAATATCTATGTCAAATAGCTTTTGGTCTTAGAAACAATGCAATATCCATGACAAAGGAAGGAATTGACTCAGATAAACTGACTGACTGACTGAGGGTATGCAACCATAAAATAGAATTTCAGATGCAATCTCGTATTCAGGAAAAAAAATTAAAAATAAACATTAGTACAAAGGATAAAAGAAACATATTCGGTCACTTGATTGCGAAGCATTAGCTCCTCTCTTTCAAATGTTTACATGACCATTAAAAAAAATGTAGAGGCACTTTAAAACATATGTGAAGCTATAGGGAACACCACAAAAATAATAGTCAACAAACTTTTTACCTTATTCTGGGATATTGGTTGAAGATATGCGTCAATTAACCATACCATACAGTCAGATAACCCCAGAATAAGGAAAGCTTCAGTTCCTCCAAAAGTCAAGCACTTCGCCTGGCGAGTTGCTACAGCCTGCTTGCCAACGAATGGAAACAAGGTCAGCCGACACCTTGAACAAATAAGCACATGTAGTATATGTGGTACAGAACCGGAGACAGAATTTCATGCTCTAATCCGATGTCCCAAAGCACGTGAACTCAGAGAAGCGATGAGAAGAGAATGGGAGTTGCCGGTTGAAAATGTGATCAAAGAAGATGGCCCGGACTGGTTACTATTGATCTTAGCGAATTCCCCGTCAAATATGCGTGATTGTTTCTTGTTACTGCTGTGGAGAGCATGGTATGTCAGAAACCAGATCAAGCATGAAGGCGCCATTATGCCCACTGAGAGTTCCTTCCAGTTCCTAATTAGTTACCGTAACACACTGTTGCAAATCCGGCAACAAGCGCTGGGCGTGCGTGACAAAGGAAAACAACTTGTCTGTCTATCAGGAACAAGTTCGAACAGGGCTCAACCAAAGTTCATGCACAGAAGATGGGAACTACGTAGGCCTGGTAGGATTAAATTGAATGTGGATGCATCTTTCTTCAGTGATAAGAGTATGGCGGGACTTGGGATTGTTGCTCGTGATGAGACGGGTGCCGTACGTCTATTGTCGAGCAGGCTGGTTTTCAATTGCAATGATGCTGAAGAAGCTGAAGTGTTAGCCTGTCGTGAAGGCCTGCACCTCGCGGTGAAGTGGCTGGATCTACCGGTGACGTTGGAAACTGATTGCCTGTCAGTGTGCACGGCGCTTAATTCATCGAAGGAGAACAGGTCCCATTTGGCGGTGTTGCTTCCTGAGGCAAAAATGCTCTTTTCTGAGCTCCAGGAGGTCGAGATTAAACATTGCTATAGAGATTGTAATAGGGTTGCACATGCTCTTGCCCAAAGAGCAGTTAGGGAAATGTCCTCTGTTGTATGGTTAGGACATGTCCCAGTTTTTGTTGCACATATACTTGCAGATGATTGTAACCCTATTATAATTTAATAAAGAGCTCGATAAAAAAAAGATAACCCAGACAGCCAAAAAACAAAAGGTTTTGTTTTGCTCCTGCTGATGGGATCACTCAATAAAGTGCAAAAATATCATGGATTATCACAGTGATTGAATCAAAGCCAAAATATTATTTCTCAAAAGGCAAATGGCTCTTTCAAGTCAGTCACACTGTACTGACACGTATGCAGATTGCAAAAAAATCCTAGATGGCGGAGAACCAAGCGTAATTTTATTTGAGTGCGTCTGTACTTGCGCACGTACGGCACCGGCTTGGGATCGGGAACGGTGGCCTGCCTCTCCTTGCGCTTGGAGAGGAAACGACGCAGCGACAAATTCCTGGCGAGCTGCGAGTCCACCAGCGCCGGCGCCGGCTGCGTCGCGCCGTGCACGGGAGCCACACGGGGGCTCTTTCCTGCTGGCTGCTGCAACTACGCGAGTCACGAGATCACACACATGACAACAACAAGCACCCACACCGCCACGGCCCACGAGCCCGTAGCGTTTCTCTCGATCAGAAACGGGAGCAAGCTCATGAACCGTCACCGTCATGCTCAAAAAAAAAAAATGAACCGTCACCGTCTTCCTTTACGTCGAGTTCACGAGCGCGCACGCCCTGTCGCCTGCCTTCATCCGATAAACGGGGCAGCCGCGTAAACGTGCGTGTATGCTGTGCCCTGTGCATAGATGTTGGTTTCATTTTGTCACGGCACTGTTCGGTGAAGATAGCTGCCGCTGGGTGTGGGGGTCACACGGAGCACGGCGGCGCCGATTCGATGGTTTTATCACGCGTCGCAGGAAGCTTTGCGTTGCCGCGTCATGTACGTGTTCCTTGGAGTATTCATTTCCTCGATCTGTTTGCCGCTTGCGCATCTGCAATGCGCGCGCTTAACCAGATCAACGGTCTATTGCAACCTGACGCCGGTTCGCTCCTTTATAATGTATAGTAAATATAGTAGCACCACACGCGTGACAACTCTTGCAGGTCATGCGAACACAAGGAGCGGTTTTGGCTTTGGCAGATGCTCACAGTCACACAATGCAAATATGTCAAAAGCAACCAGTCTGAAGGTGGAGTCGCCCTGCTCGTGCAAGCTGCGGTGCACCCCCTGGCACAGTTGCAACCGCGTGACATCGAGTGGATTCAGGTCCTGCCCGTTAATTCCCCCAAGTTGCAACACGACCCAACTCACACGGACCTCGCCTGGAAACTAACCCCGGCAGGGCACACGCTTTCTCCTCGGAGAAGGCAGAAGGAAGACGGATGCCAGCAACGCGACGCGACGCTCCTTCACTCGAGTGTGTCCTCCGATTGGTTTCCGCCAGGCCGTACGCCGCGCCCGCGTCGACAGCCCGTATGTGTGAACCTGCCAAACCCCCCGTCACGCGGAAAGCGCCGCGCAGCTAATCCTCTCGCGTGCCCTCCCGATCGGGCGCTGCTCCTGCAGGTGTGCGTGCGCCCGAAAGCTGTCCCCGGCCTTAGCTTGCCGCGCGCGCCGCGTGAGATCCATCCATGGACGCGACGTGCCGTGATCCATCGCGCCAGAATTTTTGTTAGGCTCCGCCCTGCTGATGCACGAGTTGCATGCGCCGATGCGCGTGATGGAGGAACGAACGAATGGATTACGTAACAGTTAGGCACAACGGAATCGGTACGTGCGTGCGTGAGCCGTGTGCCGAACGAGTCGCATCGATGGAGTGGAATCCGGAATCCCTTGCGGCAAGCCGAACCCCAATTAAGTCCTTTGCGCGCACGGGAACGAGTCTCGAAAGCGACGCACATGTAGGTTGTAGCACGTTGCGAGACCCGCGGATGATACACCTGCATGTACGCACAGTTTGTTACACGTCTCGTCGTCCCATCCCCGTCGATCTTTTTGGCCACTGGGGTACGGTGGTCTCGTGCGGCCGCGCCGGCGACCGTGATTTGACCAGAGGTTGTGTTTTTTTTTTCGCAGTTACACAGTACAATTCAGACACACTCACAATGCACGCACACTCATCCGTGAATGCACATACGCAAACCCTGTCCTTATGAACATCTTCGAAAACTGAGCCGACACAGTTAATCTCGAAGATTGCAAGCTCAGTCTTCGAAGATGCTTATAGGGGTAAGGTTTGCGTATGTGCGTTTATACAGATGATTAAACGTGCGTTGTGAGTGTCTGAGTTGTACTGTGTAATCGCAAAAGAAAACGACCGACCTGTCTAAGGTTGATGTAACCGGGCTGCCCAAACGTTGTGATAGTGTCACGAAATAAAACGTGGAGGACATACTGTTTCACTCCCTCTGTTATTTAAGCTGCATCATCAATTTTTTAATGTTTTCCATTCAACTTTTTAATGATTTCCAGTTAAAATATTATCACGCCCTCGTAAAGAGTTGAATGGAAATAAATAGAAGAAAATTGCGACTACGTGTAACATGTAACATGTGTTCCGCTGCCATCGAAAATTAAGTGAAAACGCACGCATCATCCAGAACTTTCAGCGTCTCATCCTTCCGTACTGATCCTGCTGATCACGGGTACAATGTACAAGCAACAATGATACCATTAATCAAAGTTTCGAACAAGGTGACTGAAAGATATACGAAATCTCAGTCACCTCAGAACTAGCAAAACTTTTACAAAAATCCATAGATACACATGAAACAAACCAATTAAACAGGAATACACTGAAGTCAAGGAACAATATATATTCGCACCGCTGAACATGTCTTACAGTTAGACCATGTACAGCTGGAACGACGCAACTGAAATGCCATCACTCTCTTGTGCCTCTCTGCACGCACGAAGCATGCATTGCCATAATAACTGGCCTGATCATACAGTAGTAGTTAATCGTAATTAGATTGACGCCTTCACTAGAGGCCGGGTCAGTATTATCAACCACGTAATCGTACACCATGACGGAGCAGATGACCTCTCGACCTCGATCGATCTTCAGTTCAGTGCGCGTGCATGGTTGCCAGGCTGAGCCAAGACGCAGCCTCCTCGCTGCTCACCGTCGACGGTTTGCCCTTCTTCGCCGCCGGCTCCGGCGCCTCCTCGTCGTCCTTACGCAAGTTCGGCACCGGCTCGGGATCGAGAGCGGTGGCGTGCCTCTCCTTGCGCTTGGAGAGGAAACGACGCAGCGACAAATTCCTGGCGAGCCGCGAGTCCACCAGCGCCGGCGCCGGCTGCGGCGCGCCCTGCCCGGCCGCCGCGGCAGCGAGCCTGATCAGCTCGGCCGCCTTCTCCGGCGCGCAGCCGTCGAGCACCACCACCGTCCCGCCGTAGAGGATGGTCAGCTGCCGCTTCGCATTATTGGCGCCGCCGTCGACTTGCCCGGCGGCTCCGGGCTGCTGCTGCCGCTGCAGGAAGGACGATGCCGGCGGTGGCGCGGCGGCCGTCCTGGCGTACTGGCTGTGGCTGAACAGGCCGCACGCGGCGGCGAAGCGCCGGGTGATGCTGTCCGTCGCCATGGATCCGCAACAGGGGCGATCGATCCGGAGGAAGAGGAGGGGCGTCCTAGCTTGGCCTTCTTCTGATGAGTGGATGGATGATGGGTGTTGCATGCGGTGCTGGTTTTATATTTGGACCAGAGCAAGCGGGCTGAGAGAGAACGAGAGGTTCGTGGAGCTCAGGATCGAGCTGGCCGTTGGCTGGCGCGACAAGGGAGGGGCCTCACTCCTGAGTACAACGTACGTGGCCGCGGCGGTTGTGAGAGCAACGGGCCTTTCGATCGGATGCTGCCACGCCGTGCGTGCGCTCTTTCGTAAGCTTTTTTTTTTTTCGAGCGATTCGAGGGGAAATTCCCACCTACTTTTTATTTGAAATGCGCGAGAAGCGCGAAGCGTACATCATTACAATGTACCTTGCTTGGTTGAGCAAGCATACAAAGGATTAACCTCGGCATACCGAGTAGAAATTACAGAGAGAGGTACAACAATTAGAACAACTCCAAGAGCTATCACCGAGTAGAAAGCAGCCATTCACAAGTCTGGACCATCACTAGAGAAACTACTTGCCAAATTCGCACCAACAAAATGTGAGTTTCAACTCCTGTCTTTCATCTAACCAAGATGTAGGGAACTTCACCCTGGTCGTCTGGTCGCCACTCCTGTTTGTGCCCTCCAACGCCTCCAAGGTGATGGTAGATGAGGGGGCTTGAAGGAGGGAGGGGTCACATAAGAAGAACGAGCCCCCTGGCCTCGCTAACTCGGCTTCGGACAAGAGAACAAAAACACAAGTGCCGGCACCAATCGGACACGAAAACTTCCAGTCCACAAACAAAGAGAAACACCGAATTGGTATTCCACAGTTGTCTAGTTGGCAGCGGCTGCCGCACGAAGCCAGGACAGGGGCTGGCTTGTTCCATTTGCCTGAGAGTTCAGCACCCACCAACGCCCCGTGGGGGGAGGAATCCCCAAAGGGGGGAAAGCCGCTGAAGATTGCAATCGCAGCCAACCAAGTAGACGGGAAGAAGACGAAGCAATGAGCCTAGCAATGGAGCTCACCGGATCCTGGCAACGATAACCAATGCAAGCAGAGCAAGGAGCAACGGAAAGATAAACCTGTGGGAGACAGGACTGGCGGCAATGGTGAGGAACACCATGGAGAAGTGAGGACCCCAAAACGACGCCTCCAAGGAGGGGCACGACGTCGAGGACGCCGTCGTCAAGGCTTTCACCTAAGGAATCCCACGAATGAGGATAGCAAGAACACCATAGCGGCGTCTCCATGGAGAATCGTGGCGCCAAAGGCGTCACCACCGCCGGCACCAGCACGTAGCCGATAATGGCTTTCGCCAGGTCCTTGTACCCCATCACACTCCAGCCGTTGTCGATGAAGCTCCATCTCCGGCGCCTGTCGCCGCATCACCGGCATCGAAGCCGCGACGGGCAAGGGGCCTGGATCCCGGGAGCATCTCCAGCGCATCCTGGACGCGCACGGCCACAGCGCTCCGTCGACGCGCGCGGCCGCCGCTTCCCCGCTGGCCTTCACTAGCCGCAGCCACCTCAGCTTCACCGGCCCTCCTCCGTCGACGCCGGATCCGGTCTCGAGGACCGCGGATCTCGCCGCGACGACGCCCGATCCGAGCGCTAGGACCGCAGATCTGCGGCCGGACAGGGGCGAGGTTGTGGCGGCTGCCTGCGCCGCGGATTGCCGTCGTCCAGTGGGGGTACTCCGCTAGACGCCGGTGAAGGACCAGCGCGACCGCTGCCCCCGGTCGCCGGACGGCGCCCCCACGCCGCTTTCAACGCCGGACCATGGCGGCAGCCCAAGAAGGTCGTCCAGGGCGAAGAACGGAGGGGAGAAGCCCCGCCGCCGCCTTCATTGCAGGCCGCACGGTTGGCCGGCGTCCTGCTCAGGCGGGGGCGAGGTCGAACGGAGGGAAGGGGGCGGCGGCGGCGGCGGCGGCTAGGGTTCGCCCGTGTCGCCCCTGAGGAGCGACGCGAGCGGCTATGCATCTGGTTTCCTCTTTCGTAAGCTTGAGATCGATCCATCACGAGTTCACGACGTCGCCTCGGCTCGGCTCGGCTCTGCTGCACGAGTTGCATGCGCGTGATGATGGAACGAACGACGTGGTCGCCTAACAGTTAGGCGCAACGGAATCGGTCTGCCGAACGAGTTGAGTCCTGGTCGGCTAGCCTAGCAAGCTAGCTTGTAGCAAGCCGAACCCAAGCCCGCCGCGCACGGGAACTCTGGAATGCACGTCGCTACCTGCGCGAGGATGATATCTCATCTCTGTGTACGCACCAGTGGGTTACACGTTTCGTCGTCTCGGTCCATTTCGGTGGTTTTCGTGCCGCAGTCACGTGTGATTTAAGGAGCTACGCCGAACGTTACGGAACACTCGCTGGGTACCTGACCTCGTTGAAGATGGACGCGAGTAAAAAGAAAACAAAAAAAGCGGTACGTGTAACATCTGTTCCGCCGGCATCCAAACAGTGAAAACGTACGTACACATCTATTGTTATATGCATCCAGAAACATTTATCAGGGCCTCATCCTTTCCGTACTGATCCTGCTGATTTTCGCTGTATATTCCTTAATTATAATGTGACAGGACAAGTTAACACGGCACACGGCGCAAAAACAATGAAAGCCAAGCATGCAGTTGGCACCGCAGAAACGTCAGCTTGTTCGTGCGGTGCGTTTGGACCTGGTGACGATCATACGTACAGCTGGAACGACGCATGCAACTGAATGCCACCGGCCGCTCCCTAGCGCTAGCCATCTGCATGCCGTGATTACTAGCTCGATCATATTACAGTACAGTGATTGTTTACTGACACGACCGTAGGTAGTTATAGTGTGATAACGCCTCCGCTGGTTGCGGCCTGTATCGACCACGTACGTATACGTGTACACCAGACGGTCTTCAACCTGCTGGCAGCCAGCCAATGGGGAAATAAGCCGGCCGGCGTTCAGCGCTCGTGCATTGGTGCCAGGCTGCCCAGGCTGAGCCAAGACGCAGCCTCCTCCCTGGTGACCGCCGTCTTGGCCTTCGTCCCTGCCGGCGGCTCCGGCTCGTCGTCGTCCTTACGCACGTACGGCTCCGGCTCGGGGTCGGGAGCGGTGGCCTGCAGGCTGCAGCCTCTCCTTGCGCTTCGCAAGGAAACGACGCAGAGACAGTGCCCTGTTGATCTGCAAACTCAGCGGCGCCGGCGTGCCCTGCACGGCCTCGCCCTCGGGGGACGGTGAGCCTGATGAGCTCGGCCGCGTTTTCCGGCGGGCAGCGGTAGAGCACCACCGCCATCCCGCGGTAGGCGATTTTGCCAGCGGCTGTACGGACGCGGCGTCCTGGCCGAGCAGGCCACACGAGGCGCTATGCGTCGGCCGTCGGGTGAGTTCATCCATTGCCATTATTGATCGGCACGCAACAGGGGCGCCGCCCAGGGGATCGAGGGTCCCGTTGACTTTTGTATAGATCAAACAGAGCCGAGAGAAGGAGACGTTCGTGGTTCGTCAAGCTATAGATTGCTCTTTTCCGTTGGCTCCATTCCATCGCGGAGCAAGGGAGGGAGGGGCTCGAGGAAAACGTGGCCGCGGCGAGCGTGAGACACGATTGTGACTTGTGAGAGCAACGGCCTTCCTTTCATGGCTGTACAACCTAGCTCGTACGCATTTCTTCGTTCCAGCTGGCTGGATGAATGGACGAAACGGCTCGTTTCGTATTGGTTGATACCTGTCTAATCTGAGTGCCGTATCGGGAGCCGAATGGATGGCATGAAGCTAAAAGCTAGCTTTGCGCATACTCCTACTTCCCCTGCGCGCAGGCTCTGCGTTTATCTCCTGGCTATAGAGCTAGGTCGAATGGTCCATGGTCCATACGTCCTGTCGAAGCGGCGTCTATTTTTTTCCTGGGACGTGCACCGCCTAATTAAACTGCAGCCGGGGCACCGCCTAACCTTGCCAATTTGATACTCCTGGGAGTAGCAATCAGTATGGATGCACAAACAAACTTCGGTTTCTGGTACAAACCAAACCATAACGAGCAAAAAGGCCTGTGAGAAGATATCAGGTGCTCCTGCAACTTGTTGCCGCTTTGCCTTGAGAGAACGTGCATTTTCCTTCGAAGATTCGATAGTTCAGCGCCTTTTTCCCTCTCGCCGCTACACTTGCTCAACATACATGCATGGAATGAACCACACGCGTCTCTTCGTCCGCCTCCCCTGGGAATGAACGAACGCCATACCACGCCGGCAAAAGGCAAAGCTGGACCGCTCGGCGGCGACACGCAGCAGCTGCCTCGTCCTCCCGAGGCTGAATTCGCCCGGAGGCCGCGCGCGTCCCTTGCCAAATCGCCTGATGTCCCGGTTGCGTTGAGGCTAACCTAACGACATGGCAGCACGCTGCTTTCGCGATCCAGACTAGTAACTGATCTAGCGTAATTAACACAACGAAGCCAGAACCGATTGGTGGATGCATGCATGCTGACAGCATGTTTGTTGTATGCATGCACCGGGCACTATTCTACTCGGCACGACGCGCAAACGCGCTGACCGACCAGTCGATCACAGTCTTTGGCGTCCTTCGAGTTCTTCTTTTCTGTTTCTTTCCAACCACCGAAAGCAAGTGCGACGACGAGACGAGCATGCAGCCGGGACGTCGACGGAACGACGTCGAACAGCAAGAAATTAATCATCGTCGTAGTCCAAGGAACTTTCTCGCCCAGTTCTGCGATCGTCTCTCGGTGTACCGTGTGCGCCGTGGTCCATCGCGTGCGCGCGCGCAAGTCAGCTGCTGCACAACCATGCGATCGATCAGTGCTTGTGGCTGCTGCAGATTAATTAGTTTATGGCGAGTCGGCTGATCCATTGGACTTTTCGTGGGAACTTCCCACGGGGCGACTGCTTGACTTTCTAGCGCTCAGAGTGTTGTTCGCCGTCATGTCCTCGCCGGCCCCGCCACCTTGGCACGCCTCCTGCATGGCCCGTAGTGCACTCTTTTATGTTGGGAGTAGCACGGAGAAAAGAAGACGGGCTTTGAAAAGTAGCCTAGTAGAGGACCAAACTTTGCGGCAAAGTACAAATTAACGATGTACGAGCAGCGAGATATATATATTGCAAAAAAAATGTGTCATGCAAAAGAAGCTTTTCCACCGGCCGGTGACAAAACGTATTAGGAAAATAGTCGTTTGATATGTTGTGTAACGCGATACAACAATGTCACTCACGAACTAATCATGCCAGGGCACACCTTTGGAGTCCAGCTAGTTCACACACGCTCCGGTTGTTTCTAGAAACACGCATTAGGCCGACGGTGAGCTCTGAAAATTAGGCCGCCAGGAAAAGTAAACTGGCTATTTCAAGAGCGCGCCTAATTTTAGAGCGCCACGGTGCATTCGCGTGAATCAAAACATGTTTGTGTAGCTGCATGAGTCGGAGCAGAGGCACGGACTCGGAGCGGTCAGGCAGCGCGCGCCACGGCCGAACCGAACCGCGCCGCGCAGTGCACCGAGACCCGCCGGAAACCACCCACTCCGCGCGTTTCCAACATTTGTTTTCCGTTCCTCGGCAGTCGGCACCCACGCTACGCTCTCCCACCGGCACCGCGCCACACGCGACTCGGCGAGAGCACGCGCCCGGAACCGCGCGCGAGAATGAGAAAGGGGAGGACGAGGAGAGCAACCAACCGAAGCCACCGCGGAAGAGAGAAAAACAGAGAGGCGTGCGGGCGCGTCCCTCCCTCCCAAGTCCCAACCCTTTCCGCTCGGGCTCGGCTCGCCTTTCACGTGCCGCTTTCCATCCCGAGGAAACGATCGAGATTAGGAGGGCGTCCGCCCTGTCGTCTGCCTGCCTGCCTGCCTGTCAACCTCTCCAGCTGTGCGTCTATAAAATGCAGGGGCAAACATAGTACTCCTGCTACCTCATTTATAGTCGTTTCTGGGAAGGAAGCAACCAGGAGGCAGGCGGCCGGCGACCTTGGTTTGGATTCTCGAGAGTTTCACGCGAGCTGCTGAGTCGTCGATCGGTGACAAACAAACATGGCCGCCGAGCAGCAGCAGCAGCAGCGGGCCGTCGTCAAGGCCGGGAGCAGCAGGTTCGCCGTGACGTGCGGCCTGCTCAGGCAGTACATGAAGGAGCAGGGCGGCCAAGGCGCCGCGCGCCTCGCGCCGGCCATGGCCATGAGCCTCACGCCGCCCGGAGCAGATCATGTCGTGACGGCGACGGAGGCGGTGCCCGCAGTGCCGGAGGAGGGGAACAAGACCATGCTGGAGCTCTTCCCCCAACAGCCTGGCACGCTGAAAGCAGCCTCCCAAGAAAGGTGTGTAACCGTGCAAGTACTTGCTCATTTCATTACGTACACCTCCCTTGTGATCAGATCTTGAAACATTAATTTTCATGCTAAACCTGTGAACTCGCTGTTTTCTGATTAACTCAGGAGGAAGGAGCCTGAGAGAGCGCCGCTGACCATCTTCTACGGCGGGAGGATGGTGGTGTTCGACGACTTCCCCGCCGAGAAGGCCGAGGAGCTCATGAAGGCCGCCGCAGGTTCCTCCAACGCCTCTCCGGCCGCCGGACAGCCTTGCTTGCCAGGTACCAACACGTACACGCAGTACTACTTGTCTACCTACCGGCTGCCGACGGAGGCCCAAACAAATGCCATGCGGTACTAGAGTATAGTTCATATGCAACGAACTGACAACAAAACGCGTGCTTCTTATTTGCAGACATGCCCATCGCGAGGAAGGTGTCGCTGCAGAGGTTTCTGGAGAAGAGGAAGAACAGGCTCGTCACGGGTGACCCGGACCTGGCGGCGAGCGAGTCGAACAAGCGCGTGAAAGATGATGGCGCGCCGTGCCTCGGCGTGAACCCCATGCTCACCCTGAATTGAGTGATCAAATTAAAGAGACCTGGATGGAGACCACAAGGGGAACTAAACTAGTACTACTACTACTGCTTATTTCTGTCTTCCAACAACACACATCTCCGGATGAAATGTGTTTGTTTCCCCGTTGGATTTTGCACCAGCTATTGCCGGTCGCCTCAGGGATATCTAGCTAGTAGTTAACTAATTTGGTGTGATTCTATCTGTTTGAGAATTCTTTTGTGAGGGAAAGAATTCTTTCCACGCTGATACTTATCTCTACGTCCGTGTATACATTGATTGTAAATTCAGATAAACTGATGAAATATATTGGATGTTATTTACATTCACCTTGCGTCATCAGTACACTAGTTTCACGATTTAGTTTGGTTGGTCTGTGGAAACAACACCACATGTTTCTGAAACGGTCTGTTCAAATCTTTATCTGCGATTTTGTGGAAAGCAAAGGACATGTCCGCTGATACGTTCAAACGTCCAAAGTCTTTGTATGGACGAACTGTAAACAAAATGGTCAGAGAAAAGTACACAACTGTCAACCACAGGCAGCAATAGCCGTCGTTGGTAAAGGCGACCACATACATACGTGTTTCATTCTAGCTGTCATGCTGGTTTAATTTACACGAGCCAAAAGTTAAAAATTTCATCGGCGGCGACCCCTGGCCTGGATGGAGTAGGAAGCAGGAACACGCCGGAGGAAAGCAAGAAGATACGTGCATGCGTGCTCTTTTAGTGCAGTCGTTACACGTCGCCCTCAGTGAGACTTGGGGTCCAGGTTTACCGTGTCAAAGCCCCGACAAACCCTGGAAATTAGCGTATATCCCGCGTGAACTGTCGTACTGATCCTAGACGTCCTGTTGAATCGTAGCACGTCCTGCTGGAGCCCGGAGAGAGCAAGTTGAACCGGCCTTCTCTCTGATGACGCTGAATATTCCAGTTCACAGGTGCACTCAAGAAACTCGAATAGACCGTCGCTGTCTTGATTGTACTAGCCCAAGTGGCGAAACTTACTTAAGAAGCAATTAACAGTAGCTATCATCAGAGAGTAGTTCTGTTTTGCAAGGTTTTACTCCTCTCTGCTCTTAGTAGTTCCTTTACCGGAGCTTGAGGTAGTAGTCGTTTTTTTAACAATTTTAATTACAGCATCTCATTCAGGAGTTGACTCCAGTACGTACGAAAAAGAAGCTGCGTAGTTCAACAATCAATAGGCAAAGCCATGTGTAACTACTCTGTTGGCTATAGCTGTCGTAAGTTTCAACCGTTGATTGAGCCCATGATTTGTACAGCAAGCATTGCGTTTAGAACTCGACATGTCAGTAAGACTACGTGCCTTTGCTTGTTGATAGTTCTTTCTTCCATGATTACTTGTTGACACGTACGCCTACGTCTACATCCTGGTCATACTCCGCAATGAGCAATTTCTATGACTCATATGTATGATCACATGTTCTGCTCATTCATTTTGACTCATCCTAACCTCTGGGAATGGAAAATGAAAGACATCTGACTCATTCAAAAAAAAAATGAAGGAAACACTTGACTGCCTCCTAGTAGTTGCGCTCCTGGAATTCTATGTGTGGTTGTGATAGGCGTACAGAGAGAGCTGACTCTAGTTCCCGTTTACTTTTATTTTCTACTCCGTATTCCAAATCATAGCAGAAATGTCAACACACGAGAAGAATCAAATGAGAGAAATTAAAAAAAAACGTGAAGGGTTTAACGAGAGAAGTCAAATGTGCTGCGGCAACACCAGCACGTCTGCACGAACCAAAGAATCAAAATCAGTTTAATCAAACCGTCATCAAATGGCAGCAGCTGGTGCAAGAAAGCGAAATTCCTCCTTTTTCTTTCATTCGTGCTTTTCATTTTGCATTTAATAACTCGCCTGAATGCCTGATAAAACAATTAGCAGTTGCAAATCTTTATCCCTCCCCGTTGCTGCACATGTGACTAAATTAATTTCTGGCCCATGTTGCCGGACCCCGGACTCACGCGGCAACTTCCGATCCGTGGCTGATCCGAAATTGTTATGAGGGAGCTCCGATTAATCAAGCGAGCGACAGGTGGGTTGTGCGCCCGTCGCTGTCCTGCTCCCCGTCGCCACGAAACAGGTTTGCGCACATGACGCATCTCGACCGCAGGACTTTTGATGAGAAGATAAAGACGTGCGGTATCGCTCCAAATCTGACTTGTTGGATAAACACACAACAAATCTCTTATTTTCTCTCCTCGTGATTCATACGCCAAACGAAACGATGGGCACAGAGGAGTAAGGATTGTGGCTGGTATGGGTTCGTGATGCCCCAAGATCTTTCTCGTGACTCGTGAGCAGGCAACAGGGGAAAGGCGTGCACACACTTGCCGTTTGCAAGTTGGCCAAATATTTGAAGGCGGTACGGTTTCCTCTGCTTTTCGACGTGCAGCTGCCGTACTGTGTGCAGCACGCAAATACTTTACGTAGCCATCACAAGAATCCCGTGGCGGCAGATGGCGTGCTCACCTGCAGTTTGATGAGCGTTGAGCGTATTACTAATATGTTGTTTGGAACTTTCTTGATATTTGAATTACTTGATATATGTTATTAGTTAAAGTTGAAAAGATTGAGTTCGATCAAACAAAAAAATGTTTACATTTCCCCCCAAAAAAAATGTTTACCTTTTTTATGGAGGGAGTAACTGTGAACTTGTGAAAGAGGTCTTGGTCTAGTGGTTAAGACATCCGAGTAACACCTCTCAGGTCCTGGGTTCGACTCCCCGTGGGAGCGAATTTTCAAGGATTTAACGGCATTTGTGCTTTCAGTGGTAGGCGACGCTCCCGTCGACAGCGAGGCGCCAGTGGTGACTTCGTATCTCTAGATTTGCTGGCTTAGTCTTCGAAGATGCTCATAGGGGTAGGTTTGCGTACGTGTGTTCATAAGGGTGAGTGTGCGTGCGTTGTGATGTCTGAGTTGTACTGTGTAATCTCAAAAAAAAAAAACTGTGAACTTGCTTCGATTGCCAGACCAAGCGAACATCGTGAGCTCATCGATCCGATTACTTGCCTATTTATCGGGTTGTGTTGTTAACATCCATGGACGTGGTGTCGATGCTGAACACGTGCGACCGCTAGCTGGAGCCGCGCGGACCGCTTGCTACCCAACAACGACGTTACGTACGCCACCTCCACCTCATCCCACACGAGCAACTGTCGGACTCCATTTCTGGAATCCTCTTGCTTACCGTACCAACCCCTAGATCAGTAGTTAGTACACACAAACAAAGTGTTCTATTGCATATACACGAATAATTATTACATCCCATAGAGTTCAGATCATGATCTTAAGTTACAAACCAGAAAGAGGCTAGCATACTAGCCTGGGTACAACAAACTTCAAGAAAACACTACGAAACACCACAGGCAAACTTGAGCAGACGTCAACCCTACTCGTCATTATCGTCTCCTGCGACTTCTTCGTCTTCTTCTTCTGAAAGGATAGCAGCAAGAATGAGTACATAAAATATTCAGCAAGCCTTATACTACTCAATGGTATATATACATGCATATTTGGTCTTAGCAAGGAAGTAGGCCATAAGTTTTGTTTGCAGAAAGCGAGTTTTATGCAGGATTTTAGCAATTCAAGGAATCATAGATGAAAACAGGAGTTTTGTTTGTTATATTTTAGTTGATTGGCCCTGGGGGAGAATAATTCCATCCCGCCAGTTCCTAAGTTTTAGTTGGGCCTTCGGACCACAATGGCCTTACCGACCCAGCACACTTGCCATCACTTCCAAAACACGGGCGTCTAATACACCAACTCACACGTCAAGGAATAAGAGGGTGGCTAATCAATGTGATCCCATAACATAAATGTGTCATATGCCGTGACAACGTCCAATCGATTGACTTTTACACTCTGCAGAGGTTGTACACTTTTCTCACAGGCTATGCACTCTTGCGCGAGAGAGCATCACAACGCTTTGGCCATCTTCTCCGAGTAGTCCCGCAAGCTCACCACGGAGGGTTAGAGGCTTAAGATAAGGATTAAGCACGACACTATAGTCATAATTATGCGGGGATTTCACTCCTAAATAGCTAACAACGAGCGTTCAGTACCCGATGTGTTCCCCTAACCAGTCCGCTGCCACTATCAGCCACCAGGTGAATCTTACTTGCAGAAATACCAAAAAGGTAGGACAAAGTCCTGCCCAAGACAGGTTCCATGGTTGTACGAGAAATCATTATGTTTACAGTCACAAGAACCGGTCTTTATGTGGCCAGGGCGAGCACCAAATATTCCACATAAGGTGGACTATCACACAAGCATCAACTTCACTACTTGGTCCCGCCCTCGATCCATACCCTTCCCATGCTCATAACCATCACGTAACACCAGTTGTACTACTCCCAACCCTATATAGTACACACACCACCAAACTCATTTTAACGCATTTATAAAAGCAAGTATGTGTATAATCGTGTAGCAATGTAGAAACATTGCGAGGGGTCCTAAGCATATATACTAGTATCAAGGTAATTACACTTATCATTTAATTGAGCCTAAATGATAGTATACCCTAAGGTTATCAAAAGGGACGGTAATCAAGGGTAATCAAGGACTAGATATTCATGCCTAAATAATTTGCATCAATATCACTAAGCAAGTAGGATAATAGCTACTCAAGCAGTAAAATAACAAATAATACATAGTAATTAAGATGACCACATAGGTGCATTGCGAAAACAATAGGATCAATCATGATCAAGGAGAAATAGAGCTTGCCTTCAAAGTTCGGGTCTGAATCCTCCTCGTATCCCTCGTCCTCGGGATCGTCCTCGTGCTCCTCGTAGTCTACACAGTATCAACGCCAAAATAAATACTAACGTGTAAACAAATAACCCAAATAAAACCAAATAAGAATCAAATGAAATAAGAGAGAGAGATATCCGAGGACAATATTGAATGCAGGGAGCTAAGAGGAGATGAACTCAACAAGAATCGTTAAAAACGGAGTTAGAATGACGAAGATATGGCCTAATGAAGGTTAGGGGGGTATTATTGGCGAAAGTGAGTGTAAACGATGTTTAGATATTTTTCTAGAGTAACCAAGGGTAGGATTGGGTTCTATGATTTATTTCCTATTTTCTGGTATTTTTGGGGATTTTTCCTACATTGGAAAAGGCTCGAAATAAGCTTCTGTGTACACTAAGCTGGGTGGACCTAGCATTTTGCTTGGTGTGTGGCTGACGGCCGGGGCCCGCGGTTCACGGTGGACTGGGCCCACGTGGCGGTGTATGTGAGTGTGGTCCATGGACCGGGTGCAGGCGCGCGTGGGGAGCGAGTGCTGGCGTGGCGGTGGGCTCCACGAGCGACGTGGCGCGCGCGGATTGGCGGCGGCGAGGCGCGCGGCGGCGCGCGGTGGCGCGGGGCGATGGCTCTCCGGAGGGCTCGCCGCCGGCGGCTGCAGGGCTCAGGGAAGGGCATGGAGTTGCCGTAGAGGTGGTTCGCGGCGCGGCACAGCTGGGCGGCAGGTCGCGCAGGCGCGCGGATGGGCGGAGCGATGGCGACGAGGTCGCCAGAGTTGGAGCGGCGGCGGCGTGGTGGAGGAAGTGTGCGTGGAGCGGGTTTGGTGGACTTCGTGCTAGCGCGGGAGATGCGCGGGAGTGTGGCGAGTGCGGGCGGCATGATGTGGTCGCCGGACTCGCAGCGACGGCGCCCGGCGACGAGCGGAGGCGGCGGCGCATGGCGGCGCTCGGCGTCAGCGTTGCCGCGGGCTGGGGCTCGATGGCGCGAGGCTTCGGGGAGGTAGAGGAGCTCACGGCGGTCGCGCTGGGCTAGGAGGCGGAGGGAGAGGGGGCTCGCTGGAGGGAATTTGCTCGGCGGCCGGATTTGGGGAAGAAAGGGGGAGAAGAGAAATTGGGCGATGCTGGTGGGGGAAGCTCACCGTGGAGCAGTCGCTGGAGGGCGCTGGGTTGTGGCGAAGCTCCAGGGCGGCTTTTATAGGCTCAGGGATGGCCGGAGTGGCGGGAACGGCGGTGAGGTCGTGCGGGCGCGTGCGCACGCGCACTCGATGGCGCTGGCGCGGCTGCAGGTCTCAGGACGCGAAGGCATGGCTTGGTGCTGCATGTCGGGGTGATGATGAGGGGGACAATGCAGCGGCTGCGGCTGCGGCGAAGCGACGGATCGGCGGGATGCCGCGACAGCCAGTCGGCGACAAGGGCGGCTCGGTGGAGCAGCGGCAAAGCGGCACGCGGGCGCGAGCTTTAGAGGCTGGGGCGCGTCCGCGAGCGGCTGGCGGAGATGCGCGACGCGACGGGTCGGGGCTCGGTGCGCGGAGGCAGGCGGCGCTCGCCACGCGGCGCGGGAAGGCTGCGGCGGGCGGGGGAGGTGGACGACGGCGTCGTCCGCGCGGGCCGGGGCCGGGCTGGGCTGGACGTGGCCGGGCCGGGAAGGAAGGAAGGAGGATGCGCGGCCCAGCGAGGAAAGAAGAAAAAGAATGGGCCGTGGAAATCGGCCCAGGAGAGGAGAGGGAAGGAGAAAATGTTTAAACATTTTCTGAACTAAAGAATTCGAATAAAATCCAAATCAAATCCAAATTGGTTCAAATAAATTCGAATAAGTATTGTAAAATCAAGGCTTTTCACTATCAATCATGTTGTCAAGTTCCACTTTTAATTCCTACTTCAAAAATTCCCTTTTTCTCTACTCTTGAGCTTAGCAAGTTTGGGTTTTTATTTTCCAAAAATTCTAAATGTAAGTCTTAAAATCTACGAAATTTTTCGGGAGTGATTTTTGTTAATCCATTGTTAAAATTTGGGATGTGACAGCTACTGACCACCGATGCTCGTGTTCAGGGTCGCAACATCCTTTCATATTGCTATACTCCTCAAAAGTATAGCACCATGGGATGCGTCACACACGAGGACCTCCTCAAAAGGCTAGGCGCCTTACATGACCGTTACGATCACCATAGCATATGTTGTCTACCACCAAAGTTGTTTTTTGGATGTGAACAGGTCACGAGAGTTCAGCTCACTCACAGAAATAGATCATTGGCATTTGAGCACTTATACAATAATCCTATGGCATTATCACAGCCACAACACCAGGACATTAAGTGCAAGCTCCAGATGCGTTCTATATGGACATCATAATACTACGTTCCAGATGAGTACTATGTTTGAACATTTTGCGTTACTATAAATGACTGTCTTTTTAACGATGTAGATACAACGGTGAAAACCCGAAAAAAAAAACTCGACCTGCGGGGGGCAAGCCGCCCCCGCGGCATTTCATTAAGGAGAAGACCTTCTCACAAAGGTCAAGAAAACCCGAAAAAAAAGATTTATCAGACTTTTGTTTATTTTATTATTCGTTATCTCCATGTTTTTATTTGTTCATTTACCTATACTTTTGTGAAGCTCCCTTTAGTTGTAATTTATTACAATCTATAGGGGTTTGCGTTGTCAATTTTATAAAGAAATAAATGAATGCCGCGGGCGCACCAGTACCAGCGCATTATTCAAGGTATATGTCCGTTGCTAAATTTGTTGCATCTTAAATCACGCGTAATCGTGGAACCATCTTCATAGACGTACATAACTCATGGACAAAAAGCTTGGCATTTATAACAAGCAATTAGATTGCTTTATTTGTTATAACAAGCAATCAGATTCACGTAAATTTATAACAAGCTTGGCATTGACTCTCTTGGCTGTGAGGAGTTCTTCTTTAACCCCATACTGCCTTTCGCATTATTGCAATGTAAATTCATCTATAATCCAAACTAATTTAGTTTTTTGAAATAAAACGATCGATCTCTATTTCCGATGGAATGATTCTTAACCAAAATTCGGATATTATAAAGCAATCTAACGAATTTATAGCTAGCAGATGATCTAAAAGATGAAAATAGTGCACGCAGCGCCCACCACACCTAAGTAAGCAATCTTTTGCAACTACGGATCATGACATGCAATGTTTACCTCTTTATTACAACTTTACTTGTTTTAACTAGCCATTGACTTAGTGGAAAATGCCTTGTGTATTTCTTTTGAGGGACAACCAAGTGTTTGATCTTGATATATACGTCTCATGTGAAAACTTGAGTGGATTGTGAATTTCCTTACGGTGAAACCTCACAATTTTTGGCACTTAAAATAGTGTAGAAACATAAGAAATTGAAGTAGCCCACCACTATATAATATTAATCACATGAATGAGTCTAACACACGCGGACCACAGCTTTGAAGTGTACAAGACATTCAGTAATAAATATAAAATTGATGTTCGGTTAGGGACTATTGGACTATCTAGATTATTCTTCTCCCTCAAGGGCTCAAGAGATCATAACAATCATAACTAGAGGGAGGAAGATGAGAGTAGCGAGAGTAACGAAATACTCCTAAAACATTTGGAGTTTGGAGGCACAATCTCTCTGTCCCATCAGCTCCTTTTACATATGTGGATGGACGAAGTACACTTCTACATCTAGATATTTCCACAAAGTGAATAGATAGGTAAATGGGTTGAAATTGGCCTCTCACTAACATAATCGAAGGAACGAGATTAGTATTGTGTAATGTGTGATCAATACTTCTTTGTTGTGCTATTGCAGCTGAAGCTATCCTCTTTCTTTCTCACAAACGAGATCATTTATCTCGCACCACATGGATATACAACTTGTTTACGGTGCATGTTATAAAACAAAAAGGAATCCAGCGATGTTTTGTGAATAATTAATTTGCAGAACTTGCAAAATGTAGGAGTATGTTGTTTACAGCTTCTATGACCTCACAGACAGTACCCCGAACTCCCACCGTTTGATGCATCTCTCCAAGCGGTTTCCTACGAGCAAAGAAACCACGTTTTGCACAAAAGCGAAGGGAACAACTGGACATTAGCTAGCCTGTGGTCGACAAGGGGAAAGCCGGCCGTGCCACTCTCTCCACCGAATTATAAACAATAAATAAATTACGCACTTCCTCTCCCCACGTCTCCATCCGCCAGCGTCCACGGGCGACCGTTCCCACCCCAACCCACCACCCCTGCTCCCCCGCCCACAAAAATCACGTGTTCTTCGTGCCCAGCACCACCGCACCTCGCGCCCCTCCACTCCACCCGCCGCGGAATAAACAAACAAGGCCCCGTCTCCTCCCCTATAAAACAAGGCTCCCCGCGTCCCGTCAATCCCCACACAACCTTCAACCGAGCAGCATCGCAACCAGAGAGCAGGAAGAGGAAGAATAGTCTTTGTCTCTTGTTCATCGACATGGCTATGGCAGCAGCGGAAGGGATGAAGAGCCGGAGGTTCGCCTTGGCCTGCGGCGTGCTGAGCCAGTACGTGAAGGCCGAGCAGAAGATGGCGGCCGTCGCGGCGGCCCCGCGCGCCCCGGCGACGACGCTGAGCCTCATGCCCGGCGCCGACGTGCAGGAGGAGGAGGCCGCGCCCGCCGCCGCCGCCATCCCTGCGAGGGGGGAGGAGGCGGCCGGGCCCGCGTCCACGGCGGCGGCGCTCACCATCTTCTACGGCGGGCGGGTGGTCGTGTTCGAGGACTTCCCGTCGGAGAAAGCGGCCGAGGTGATGCGCCTTGCCGCCGGCGCCGGCGCGGACCGCGCTGCGGCCCCGGTCCCGGCCCCCGCACCGGCGCCGCGCGACGAGATGCCCATCGCCCGGAAGGCGTCGCTGCAGCGGTTCCTCGCCAAGCGCAAGGACCGGATCGTGGAGCGCGCGCCCTACGCCCGCCCGTCCCCGGCGGAGTCGGCCAAGGGCGACGCGGAAGCCGAGAAGAAGAAGCCGGTCGCTTCCTGGCTCGGGCTCGGGAGCACCGTCGCGCTGTGAATATGATCCGATGGGGATCGTGGATTAGTTATTACTCTAATTAATTTGGTCGGTTCTTGAGTTTGATTGGATCACGAGGAGCCGGAGCAGTCGTGCTCTCGCATTACAGGGATGACGTAATTGTAGAGTTTGTATTCTTTTTGTTTTTGAATCAAGAGATGAGTTCTTCTCTTGTGAATTTCGATAGAAAGATTGAGATTGAACAATTTATTATGCGTTCCATTTCCATTTCGTTCTTGCGCGAATCATGCATGCGACGCAATCTGGTGCTTCGAAATTTCTTCGCCGCTCGCTCAACATTTCAATCAAGAAGGGGAAAACAAACACAATGAGAAAAAAAAATCCGAAAATAATGCTGCAACCACAGCCTCAAATGGGGCCGGCCCCTCGAAATAGTTTACGGCTCAGAACTCTGAAACGGTGGTCCAAAAGGGCACCACTAAAACGTGCCTCCAAAACCGCATTCGCGTCAACGCCTCGCCCCATTCCGCGTGGGCAGATTCATTAGCTTTATGTGTGGCTCGCTAGCTGGAGCTGGCACGGCACTAGTCCAATTTATGGCCCGGGCCGGCGGCCACCGCTGAATGAAATCCCACATGCTACATGATGCGAACCTTCCCGAGTCCCGACCCAACCACCGCAACTTGCCCCTTGTTCGGCATGGCTGGATTTAAGCCGGCTGGTTACTGTAGCAGCTGATTGAATAGTATTTTGTGAGAGGATTCGAGCACTGTAGCGGCTGATTAGGTACTGTAGCGGCTGGTACTGTAGCGGCTGGTGGCTGTATAGACTCAAATACATGTATTTCGACATAATACGTAGGTACTGTAGCTACAGTAGTACTGTAGCTACAGTAGTACTGTAGCTACAGTACTTCAGCCAGCCCAGCCGAACAGGCTGTTGGACACTCTACCCGTCCGCGTTGCTTTCCCCCTGCCGCGCCCGCGCCGCGCACCGGCTCGTCCGCGTCGCGACACGGCCTCTCGCGCGCGTCGTGCGCCTGTTCATCGCTTCTCCCGGCTCGCGCGCCGCGGATGGACGCGCTCGTCGCACACGGGCGCTTCGATGCCCCCGCCCGTCCCGTCCCGTCCCGTGCCGTGCCGTCCTGCCCCCCGCAACGTGCCGAACACGCCGAACTGTCGTCACGGTGGTGGTGCCGGTAGCTGTCCTCGGTCCTCCCCGCACAGCATCGGAATCGAAAGTAGCTGTGTCTGTACTGTACGGGGCCCCGAACATGACACCACGGCGATTCCCGCACGTTGCGGACAGTAACCTGCACGCGCCGAGGCTTTGTGCTTTTGCGATTCGCGCAGCACGTTGGTGTCGTACTACCTGATCAACAAACAATATCTCGGTTTTTGGTTCGCGTGATGATTAAAGGATCGCGCCGGCCTGATGGAGCCGTTGTGTTGTCGTGAGGGTCACGCTACTGCTAGTTGAAAGCGTCGGGACGTAGTGGAGCCAGGATACTGCACGATCAGCTGCCTGAAAGAGAACAGAAAGGCACGAGGACTGGAATTGGATCGTTCCGGCCAGGCGAAGGAATCAGTCTGGTTAAAAGAAAGTGCAAAGTTTAAGCAGGTTTTTTAAGTCAAACCGGCAGAGACAACAGTGCTTCATTGCCGACAAGAAGGTGTTCCGTTCCGTCCGTGGACAGTAAGCAAGTGCTTTGAATTATGGTGGACGTAGAATTATGGAGTCCTGCCAACGCGGGGCGGTCCCGAGTGGCCAGGGCCACTAGCTCCAGGAGCGTTGGCTCCTGTTGACGCTGTGGCCGGTGGCCCGGGTTCGATTCCCGCCGCGGCATCGCACTGTAACGACTATTTCCTGTAACATGGCTCTGGTCGCTGCAGTGCAAAAAAAATCCCCTCGCTCCTCCGTTGGACCAAAGCATAGGTTAAGTACTCGCGCCGATTCTCACCGGCCTGCTGAGTCCCTGTGTATGGTGCGGAGGAGGGTTCGGGAGTTTTCTCGATCTGTGTGAGACGATCGTTCTCCTTAAAAAATGCCCGGGGGCCGTCATACCCCCCGCAGGTCGAGTTTTTTTAGAATTATGGAGTCCTGGTTAACAGCCTGCACGCAATTTACCGTTTCAAAAGATGCACGCGGTGCGAGCAGACAAGGAGGCTGTAGCTGCATGTGTGTGTTGACGCCTAGTACGCTGCTCGAGTCCAAGGATCCACGGCGCCATCTCCGCAAAGTCCAAAGCAGTTTGAAAAACCGAGCCACCGGGGAGGGAAGCAGGTCAATATGCGCAAGCGCAGCGATGGCCATGGCCCCCCTTGCGTCAAGTTTATTTCCCACGCGAAGCGTGTGGGCTCTCGCCATGTGCTAAGCTACGACGAACGACAAGGAGAGGAGGAGGAATCCGTCGTCCGTCAAGCGGTTGCCGTCCCCGTTAGACCATGTCGTACGTCCGTCCCCGCGCAGCACGGCAGCCGAATTGAGCTCGTTGCTTGTTGGTGGCAACTGGCAAGGAGTCGCAATCCGGTGCTTTGATGGGGAAGAGACAAAACAACGACCCGGTGGCGTCCTGCGTCGACGTCGTGCACGCACGCGGGATGTACAGGCGGGCGTACTGGCGTCTGCGTCGCGTCTCGTTCAAAGGCGGCAGCACATGCATGTGTTCAGCTTCAGCCGCCACCACGGTGGCTTTGAGCGCCGGCAAGGTTCGCATCGTCGTCGGAGGCTACGTGGAGGATCAGGCGTGGCCGGTTACGACTCGTGACCTGTTGGCTGTTGCACAGGTGATAAGCGCAACGACTGATGACGTGTTGCGATTTAGTGCACTCAACATGAAATTGTGCTTGCGCCTTGGTTATTTGTTCCAGGAACCTGCCGGTAGAAGCCTGCAAACGTAAGTACGGGGTGTTCGTTGCACCCCTCTAAACTTTAACACCCGTCACATCAAAGAGAATCTTACTATTTAAACATATTTTTATTAATTTAATGACAAAACCTATGTCACGACCACTCTCTAAATCACGAGACGAATCTAATGTGCCTAATTAATCTATGTTTTGCTATAGTGATGCTACAGTAACCATCGTCTAATCACGCCTCAATTACCCTCATTAGATTCGTCTCGCGAATTCGAGCGGAGTCCTGAAATTAGTTTTGTAATTAAACTTTATTTGTAATCACATTATTCGTTGGAAAAACCCTCTAAAGTTTAGACCCCATGCAACGAACACCCCCTATGTCTACTTTGACAAGAACACGTGCTTCTACTCTTTTTCCCTCTTTTTTTTTTTGAGAGAGAGAGAAAAGATCTTGCTTGTATGATAGAGCACTCAAACTTTTTTTTTTTTTTTGAGGAGAGCACTCAAGTTAGTACTATCAGATTTTTCATTTACACGAGCACGGCGGTTAGCAGTTTATAGCACTTAGCAGCCGCAACGACTAGAACAAGAACTCGAGGGAATGTTTGACTGCTGGGCGGGCCCAGTTTTATCTTGGGCTCAGATAGAAGGCCTAGTAGAATGGGCCCTGTATAGGTACGGGCTCTTGTATTCAGGGCTCAGATGGAAGGCTTAGTAGAATGGGCCCAGTATAGGTACGGGCTCTTGTATTCAAACCTGTCTCTGTTAAACGATCAGCCGCTGGCCTTTCTTCTTCCCCTCTTGTCTCGGCCAGTCGGCATCGCCGCGCCGGCGCTCCCGGCCGCCGCCGCCGCCTCCTTCTCCCACTACTGTTAATTGCCGCGACTAGCTTCTAGGTCCACCACACCCTCCCTCCGGTGCTTTGACGCCATCTTCTTTCCACTACTGCTTAAAGCATACCTGGCCGCGTCGCACGCGATGCACGCCACGCGTTCGCGCAATTGCCTGAATCAGCTGCTCCGCAGCCAAGACCTGGGGCAGTGGCAATGCCGGAGCCCTTACCAGCTCTCCTCTTCTCGCAACATGACGCGCGGTCGCAGCGTGAAGGAGCGGAGCAAGAAGAAGCGCGTGCACGCGCTTGAGGTGGCCACCGAGCGCTGGAAGGTGCTGTCCAAGGTGCTCACCGTCGTCGACGCGCTCAAGAAGGAGGAGGAGCACGTCACCCCGCTCAAGCGCCTCGAGATCCTGCGCCCCCAGCTGGGCCTCACCAAGCCGCACAAGGTGGCCCATTTCATCCGCCGCTCGCCGCGCCTGTTCGAGGTCTGCCGCGACAGCCGCGGCGTCATGTGGGCGGGACTCTCGCCGCAGGCCGAGGACCTCGTCGAGGAGGAAGCGCGCCTGCTGGACGAGCACGCAGCCGTGGCGGCGCAATACGTTACCAGGATGCTCATGATGTCGGTCGACCGGCGCCTGCCTGTCGACAAGATCGCGCACTTCAGACGCGACATGGGGCTTCCGCATGACTTCCGGACGCGCTGGGTGCACATGTTCCCCGAACTGTTCAGGGTGGTCAGATTGGAGGATGGCGATTACCTGCAGCTTGTCTCTTGGAATCCAAACTGGGCAGTTACTGAGCTTGAGAAGAAGGCTGCAGCATTGGCCGGCAATGCCAATGTGAAGTCCAACCCTGGTACACCAGGCGAGCTCTCACTTCCATTCCCTATGAAGTTCCCGCCAAATTTTACAAGTTACTACAAATTCAGAGGGAAAGTTCATCACTATGTGAAAACGGGCAATACTGAGCAGTTTCAGAAGATCACCTACCTATCCCTTATGCGGAGGCAAAGGGATTGACACCTGGCTCTCCGGAGTTTGATAAGAGGGCTGTTGCAGTCATGCACGAGATACTGAGCTTCATGTTGGAAAGGAGGCTGGTGACCGATCACCTACACATTTCCGTCGTGAGTTTGTTATGCCGCAGAAGCTGATGAGGTTACTCTTGAAGCATTATGGCATATTTTATGTTTCTGAGAGGGGGAAGAGATTGAGCGTGTTCTTAACAGAGGCATATGAGGGAACAGAATTGACAGAGAAGTGCCCGTTGGTTCAGTGGAGGGAAAAGGTCCTTCAACTTACTGGTTACAGAGGGAGGATTAAGAATCTGGGAAAACTTGGCGCGTCTTCTGATTCAGAGGACTACTTTCTTGGTGATGATGGTGCTAGTAGTGATGATGATGCCATATTGGATATCGAAAGTGAACATGGAGATGATTTGTTAGATGATCCTTCTATTTCAGATGGTTCTGAGATGGATTTAGGTGATATGAGTGAATTTGCAGACTGAATGGGTGGTTGTGCATGTGTAGCATAAAAGAATAAATTGGTATCTTTATGTTCACTAAAATCAATTTCAAAAGTAGCTTGTGACACTGTGATACAAGGGCATCTAGTTGAATGCCCAAAATTTTGTCAAAACAATCAAGGAATATGTATGTGTATTTGATATTGTATCTGTATGCAAGCAATTAGGATCACTTAAGAAAGAAGACCATGATCAGATATTTCATCCTAGATTTTGAAAGAAAAATATCTCTTAACTATGGAATTTTGTCAATTAACTTCGTATGCTTCACATGTTTGAATGTCAGAATTCTGGGTTTGCCACTGTTGTGACCATTAAGCTAGGGGTATAAATCTCTCTTGATGCAAAATTATGGATTATTCCCTTACCATTGGCATATTTAAAATTCCTGATTTGGCTCCCTACCAACATCTTTTGGACCCCCGAATGTTAACTTTAAAAATATCACATTGATTGGATATGGCTGGCTTGCATAGTTCTTAATCATGTCTTCATATTATTTAAGGCGAATCAGTTGGCTCTACCATTTTCTTTGAAAAGGTGTGGATTCGACAAGTGTGCATCGTTTGCCATACTCATGTTATGATATCTTCTTCCACCAAACAGTCTTTCAGCTCTCTAGGAGGTATGACGCGCTCGATTCGATGTTCTGATATGAACACTATCTGACTGTTTCATTTGTAATGTTTGCACACAAGCAATCCTGTGCAGTAAAGACAGAGTAATCATTTGAAACCGCTTTCTCTTTCCCTCTCTGGTCTGCCACAGTGCAAAAAAACATGCATATAATACATCCTTTGTGTTTCCTTGTTACATATTACATGTGAATGGTTTTCTTTTAGCTTGGCAGGTACACACTTTCAGCAATTTGGCTGAATAATGAATACCTGAAGTTATGATATTACCTGTCATCTTTCTTTTTGTCCTCCTCTATGATAATATGCCGTCTCTTGCATTGTCCAGCAACTTTGTGACGGCTTTAAACACAGTATTAGATGCTGTCCTACTGTACCGGTCATCACTTGGATCTTGTTGAAACTTGCAGTCTAACCTGTTTATGTGGTGGAAAGAGGATCTGTGTATGCCGCCTCTTGTGCTCTGGTGTCACAAATAGAAAGCACAACCAACTTCCATGTTAGATGATGAAGCAACACAAATGCTGTCCCTCACTGGCTCTTAAATTGCTGGCATTGTTTTATCTTTGTTATGTTAGCTTCAAAACAACAAATTCTGAAGCATATGTATTCTGCTTATATGTAATCCTCTTCTCACTTGTCTTTGTATTATTTCACCAGGAGATTTTTCACTTTTCCATTCACTGGTCAGTCCATTGGAGAGATCCAGCACCTCTGCTGCAAACATGCTCACATGGCGATCAGAGGCCCTGCTTAATGCAACCACATGGGAGCAAGACGTCCCCATTTACTTCACTTCTTGAGTCGTTGGTTGCAACCATGAATGTTGTTCCTGCACTAGTAGAGATCTCCCGTCCGTCGATGCTACTGATTCTTATTTTGATGGGAGCCATGATCCTTACTTATTTAAGGCCGGCCTCACACGGGAACAAGTCATGAAGGCAGAAGGACCCTATTACCATGCTGTTGACAGTTGCATTATCGTCGGCGTGCTCCATGTATTCTGCCATTGTTCAGTTCCATGAATTCATGGGAGGTATGGTCCGCCACGACCATTTCTCCATGGCTGCTTGTCGATGCAAGGAGATGTAACGGGTATTTCTTCCCCCATCAAGGTGTTCTTAATTTCTAAGCCATCTCCACACTCCTTTAATTAATGAAATTGGCACTGTCTCGTGCAGGTTCCTTTCAAAAAAGAAAAAAGAAAAAAGAAGCCATCTCCACACAGTTAGTAGGTTCTTGCATCTTGGATTTTACAGAAGGATAAGTTTCATGTGCAAAAACGGTCTGCCTTGCTGGATAATGTCTGGATCAATCCACTTTCTGGACCATCAAACCCATCATCAAATCGGGATTCCTCCTCAGCTGAAACTGCTGCAGCAGTACCATTATTATGACGCTGCACAGCCTGAACCGCCATGTCAATTTAGGGGGCTGGAAGTGGTTGCTGAGCTCCAATATACACATTAATTTGCAGCTGATTCATAAAAAAAAAGTACTGCAGGTGACCGGGCAAAAAAAATGCATTCAAGGTATTCAACCATCTCTCTTGTGGTGTCATCAAGTCATTGTTATCTTCCTTATGGTGACAAAAAAAGATTATGTCAAATCTGAGAACGAAATATGTCCACCACGAGAGACCAAGCCAAGATTCAGAGTGATGTCGCAAGTTGAACCCCCAACGTCTCGTATGTACCAGAGGATAAATGTCACTAGCAGAGTAGTTAACCCTAGCAGACTGGGGTCAAGGTGTTGCTTTCGCTATGAATAAGCTACTTCTCTTGGCCCCGTCACTGTGTCATATTCTGAGGCCTTCCCGTACCGACTTGCATTGTTCTGCATTCTTATTAAATGAAAAGGCCCGCCCCATTTGTATGAACAGATTGAAGACCATTTCCGATATTTTTGTAAGAAGTAGAAATCATGAAGTTCGCCTGTTCCAGGGAATCAAATGGACGAGGCGCCTAGTTAAGAGGTCGTCCGTGAGATCAGATCATGGTTCCTTCCTTCGTCCATCAGGGAATCAAATGGACGAGGCCCAGCTGCTAGCCAGGCTGATCCAATTGATTTCACCCTCGAAGTGTTTGGTGCCGGCATTAGTACGCATAGTCGTGCAAATGACAAGCAATCCACTGGCCCATCCGCCATCTCACTCCTAATGTACTTTAGGTTTAACTCGGCACATGCATATATAGGGCATTTCGGTGCAGTGTATGTGTATCTTTATAGAGTACTACTAGTAGAAGTACGGTACTAGTATGTCTAACCGAAATTACGTCTGATCTGGCGATGTCCAGTCCGCGTCCTACTGACGAGCAGTGTGAGGCTCTCAAGAAATTCTTGGAATGAATCCAGTATAGCACCACCTTCTGGGGTATTCGCCCGTCTAAAAAACAATTTCGCAACAAAATTATCAGTTTTTTCAGCATCCTGTAGCATACTGCCTGCATACTACCACGAAACGCATGCGATTCTTGTTCCCACAAGTCACAAACATGTAACTGCCAAAACGTTAGAGTGCGCTACTCAATTTTTCTCTTCCGATTCTTGTTCCCACAAGTCACAAACACGTAACTGCCAAAACGTTAGAGTGCGCTACTCAATTTTTCTCTTTCTTTCAAATAAATAATGATGAAAAAATTCGCTTGCATCTCTCGGCTAGTATTATTAACATGCGAAAATAAGCTCTTGTGGCGTGCAAGGACAATTTGTCAGCCTCACACCAAATAAGCATGCATGGCATGGGTGCACCGTGCATCCACGAACGAGGCAAGGCGTGAACACCATGCCTGAAGTTGAAGAAGCGATCGTTCGATCTCCCCCTCCGCCACCGCCCTGCCTGCTGGCCTCTAATGCCATTAACTGCCACCCATCCACCCACCAACCGTCTCCTCCCCTGCCAGGCTCCTCTTCTTCTCCGCCCTGCAGCTATATCAATACTGGCCGGACCCTTTCACTCCCCCATCCATCTCACTGCCTTGCGACTGCGACCACCATCCACTACAGTGTGAGCTGCCGCAAGAGAGCGAGGCAGCCATGGCGCGGGAGCAGGCGCTGCTTTCGACGGAGATCGTGAACCGCGGCGTGGAGCCGTCGGGCCCCGACGCCGGGTCGCCGACGTTCTCGGTGCGCGTGCGTCGCCGGCTGCCCGACTTCCTGCAGTCGGTGAACCTCAAGTACGTGCGGCTGGGGTACCACTACCTCATCAGCCACGGCGTGTACCTGGCCACCATCCCGGTCATCGTGCTCGTCTGCGGCGCCGAGCTCGGCAGCCTCAGCCGGGACGAGCTGTGGCGCAAGGTCTGGGGGGAGGCCACCTACGACCTCGCCACCGTGCTCGCCTTCCTCGCCGTCCTCGCCTTCACCATCTCCGTCTACATCATGTCCAGGCCAAGGCCCGTCTACCTTATCGACTTCGCGTGCTACAAGCCCGCCGACGAGCTCAAGGTACGCACGGATCCCATGAAACCACCACACCCCTCTCGCAGATCTGTACTGTAGGTACGCATCTCATGCGTCTAAGAAGAACAACTTGTCTTTTCATGCATCACTTATTGCCTGTAGCTAGCGTAACACGGTTTCTTGCTTGCTCTTACTACTATTTAGTCTTTATATATCTATCCGTTTCATAAGATTTCTCTAGCAAGTGTTTGGTATCTAAATTAGATGTTGACGAAATTACAGTTGGCATGATATACTTAACTAGGATCTAGGAGTGCAATACATGGAGGAGTCATGCGCTATATATCATGCTTAAACGTATACTGGTCAGTGCATATAGAAAGAGTTGGAAACTTTATGGTTTGCTTCAGAAAGTGTGTGACTGACTGTACATTGCTGTAGCGGAGCATAGCAGTTGTAGATTGACGTTCTCATCGGATGTTGGTTCAGACGTTTAGGATGCAACACAAACATACTCTTCGAAATCGGCAACATGGCCAAAACTTGTCGAGGAGTAGTACTAGCCCGTTAGCCACCCTACAAGCTCAAACTTGTACTCGCACCTGGTAGCAAGCACTTTGGATTGGCCCGCTCCTTTATTTTGGTCAGTGTCTTAGCCAGCTGCCACCAATCGGAACATAAATAAACACTGACAGATAACATTCACATGACCCAAAAAGGCCAAAATCTTGCTAAATACGACTGTAGCGGTACCAATCCTCCGTTACACAAAATTGTCTTACTAATTAATGTGAGTTTTTGAGTTAACGGAAGTATCACACTCGATAGCGAAGCAGTAGTAGTTCTAGCGTGAAGTGATTAGTCACGCGCAAATGATCATTTGCGATACATGAGCTACGCGCCCCTTGGACCTGGGGTCCACCGGTATGAATGGGCGGGCCGATCCGGGGCAGAGAGGAAGTTATGACGAGCAGGTAGGAGTAGAACGATTTCAGGCCGCGATCGGGGTCATCACTACTGAAATACGGTTGGCCGCTCACAATCAATGAGCCGTAAAAAGACCGTTCAACTCGTATACGGATACATACACCTTGGCGTAGATGTAGCTGTACACTGTTGTACGGTCTGATGGGCATGCCTGTCTCTGCATCGAACAGTCGCTGTCACTTGAAGTACTTTCAACTTAATGGAACCGTTAAAAAAAAAAATCAATCGATGGTTTTGTGTGCAGGTGTCCAAGGCTGAGTTCATCGACCTGGCTCGCAAGTCGGGCAAGTTCGACGAGGACAGCCTCGCGTTCCAGTCGCGCCTGCTGTCCAAGTCGGGCATCGGCGACGAGTCGTACATGCCGCGGTGCGTGTTCGAGCCCAACACCAACTGCGCGACCATGAAGGAGGGCCGCGCGGAGGCGTCCACGGCCATGTTCGCGGCGCTGGACGAGCTGTTCGACAAGTGCCGCGTCCGGCCCAAGGACGTGGGCGTGCTGGTGGTGAACTGCAGCCTGTTCAACCCGACGCCGTCGCTGTCGGCCATGATCGTGAACCACTACAAGATGCGCGGCAACATCCTGAGCTACAACCTGGGCGGCATGGGCTGCAGCGCGGGCGTGATCGCCGTGGACCTGGCCCGCGACATGCTGCAGGCCAGCGGGGCCGGCCTCGCCGTGGTGGTGAGCACGGAGGCGGTGTCCTTCACGTGGTACCCTGGGAAGCGGCGGTCCATGCTGATCCCGAACGCCTTCTTCCGGGCCGGGTGCGCGGCGGTGCTGCTCTCCAACCGGCGCCGCGACTTCCACCGCGCCAAGTACCAGCTGGAGCACGTGGTGCGCACGCACAAGGGCGCCGACGACCGCGCGTTCCGGTCCGTGTACCAGGAGGAGGACGAGCAGCGGATCAAGGGCCTGTCCATCAGCCGCGACCTGCTGGAGGTGGGCGGGCACGCGCTCAAGACCAACATCACCACGCTGGGGCCCCTCGTGCTGCCCTTCTCCGAGCAGCTCATGTTCTTCGCCGGCGTGCTGTTCCGCCACCTGTTCCCGTCCAAGGCGAGCTCCACGCCGGCGCCGGGGGAGGAGGCGTCGTCCGCCGCCGCGCCCTACATCCCGGACTTCAAGCGCGCGTTCGAGCACTTCTGCATGCACGCGGCCAGCCGCGACGTGCTGGAGCACCTGCAGAGCAACCTGGGCCTCCGCGACGCCGACCTCGAGGCCTCCCGCGCCGCGCTGCACCGCTTCGGCAACACCTCCTCCAGCAGCATCTGGTACGAGCTGGCCTACCTGGAGGCCAAAGGCCGCGTCCGCCGCGGCGACCGCGTCTGGCAGCTCGCCTTCGGGTCGGGGTTCAAGTGCAACAGCGCCGTGTGGCGCGCCGTCCGCCGCGTGCGCCGCCCGTCGCGCAGCCCGTGGCTCGACTCCATCGACCAGTACCCGGCGCGCATGGACGCCTAAAAAAGGGACGACCAAGCCAAGTGAGCAGCTTCTTCTCACGCCCTGCAAACTGCAAGCTACGAAATATACTATTACTACTAGGAAGCGATATATCTGCATGCATGCCCTGCTCAAGCAAGTGTTTGTCATCAAGGTAAGTGGTTTGTGTTGGTTTAATTAGCAGTTGTTATTAAGGTTTTACTACTAGTATTAAACAGACACGATTGAGAGACTACCACAATGATGTGTATGCGCACGTATGCGCCGTGGATCGATGTTTAATTTGTTGGGTCGTGTGTGAACTTGTCTGCGTGCAATTTTAATCTGTTCAAGACTTACCACTTGGTAATAGATGTTGCCGCTACTGTTACATTACATATGGTTGTTTGATCAAGCTTGTATGATAATCTGGAATCTATATGTATCTATGATGGCTATGGACCGGCATCCATCGGCGTCCTTGTTCGTCGAAAAATTCTGGTCGACTTCGTCCGTGCCATTCTACCTTTGCGTATTCTTTGTCCGGTGTCCGTGAAATGCTTGATAGCTAGGCACGTTATGAGTGTTTACATGAAACTCTGGAAGCTAAAACACGACAATGCGCGCAACATTGTTTGACCAAGCCAACAACAGAGGTTTCCGATTCCTTGTTCTGCATTGTGGATTGACGATTTCAGTTCATGCTCGCTTCTGCTCCTGCAGCCTGCAGGCATCATATTTAGAGTACCATCAAGGTTTCTTGTTAAACTGATGACATTATGCCGGTTGCTAATTTGTTGTTAAACAGAGATCAATTCACGCTGTGTCTGTTTATGTTTACATTCAGATGAGTTTGCATAAACCAATGGGCCTTCCACTGAGCATTGGGCGGTCCATCTTGCACGTTCTGTGTCAGTGAAGTTCTTTCGGGTGATGGCACAGCCTACATCGCGCCAGTTCTGGACAGGGAGGTGGCCGAAGCCAGGGCCGTGCGTGGTCGACCCCATCGGCGAGGTCGCGAGGCCGGCCGTCCCCGGAAGCTCAGCAGGCCGCGGAATCAAATGTTCATGCATCCGGACGCGCGCGGCGGGGATAGGAACGTGTGGTAACATCAGGGAAACGGTGAACCACGCTCGCAGCGGAGATGATGCCAGCCAATGCCGCAGCGCGGTGACCGCGAGGAGCTGTTGGAAGATGGTGGCAGCCGCCGGGGGCCGCAGCACAGTGTCTATGCACCGAGTGTCTCTCGTAGCCATGGAGGTTGCTAACGTTCGCGAATACGACCTCTGACGAAGGCGGAGACGAACTGGGGCAGCGCGCCGGCGAGAAGCCGTCGATCGAGCGGCACAGCGCCCATGTCGGGGTGGTCGCTGTTTGAAATAGCGACCGCCCTTGAATCATTTCTATCCGTAAGATCTGAAGCCTGCGGGCCGGATTCGATCTTCGCGTGTCGAGTAATAACGTTCCGGACCAAGCGGAGGCCATCGAATTGGGGTGGGCCGCCCGTTGTTTGTCGGCTTGCCGCTGACCCAACAGTGTGGTCTAGTCACTCCTCTTTCGTCCTCTTCACCTCCCCGGCAGTCCGGCGCCGCCGTGGCGGCCTCCCCTCTCGCCGGCGAGCCACCGGCTGACGCCTCTTTAGCTACCTCCTCCCGGCTAGCCCGGTTGCCGCACCGTCTCGGCGGAGCGCGCCTCCGCCACCCTCGAAGTACGCAACGCCACCCCTCTTCCTTCTCAAGTCTCCCCGCTGCTGCTGCTCCCCCTTCTCTTCCAATCCAAATCCCCCTCCTTTTCTAGGGAAGACGCTCCAATCAACTCCGCTATTGCGGATTTTCGCTGCAGGCAGCTGGCGGAGGACCGAAAGCAGTTCATCTTCCGAATTTGGGGTTTAACTGAACCCTCCATGCCCAAAGTTCAGTCCTGCCCGATTGGCAAGTCATGCAGTTCGATGATGAGCGGGACACTGGTGGGGGTGTCGGTAGCGGCGAGATTGATGACAGGGCGGACGAGCCTACAAGGTGAGGAAATCATACTACCTGAACTGTAACAGCGAGCATGCCCGTTCAGTGATAAGATTTTGATTTGTGCAACGGGTTTGAACACGAATACTTTAGTACTTGGGGAGCATGAGCCTGTAGAATTGTCCATTTTTCTATTGAACTTATCCATCTGAACAGGGTTTTTACTTGAAGATTGTGGGGGTGCGTATATTGCTTATTGTCATTTGTGCATGCAAAGCTCGATAAATATGGTAAATGTAAATGTAGCTAAAAATCTCGCGTGGGGCCTGAAAGTATTTCTGTATTTCCGCAGTAAATGCTTGTTTTGGACTTTCTATAATGACGGTAGGTAAGCAGAGCTGTGGATAACTAGTCTTCAATATGTAGCCAAGATCCATTTAGCCTTTTGTAGGTTTGAATTGTGTTGTAGTGCGACCTGCATTCAGATAGATCGACGGTGCACATAATAATGTACAATTATATTCTCTGAAAGTAATGTGACAATGATAATGGTTGTCCCATCCAGATGCATAAGTGGCACATTATTGACTGTTGACTTGCTATTTTGGCTACTATATCAGTACTCGTAGTGAAAAAAATTACAATAACTGAATAGAATGGGGTAGCTTTTGTTTATATGTCTGGTAATAAGGAAGACAATACCGCATGGCAATGAGATAATTTCTAAGTTTTCTGTTATAGCTTTTCAGGTGCCTACGCTGTGGCATCAGCGCTAATGCAACGCCTCATATGCGTCGTGGACCAGAGGGACGGAGGACTCTATGTAACGCATGTGGCATAGCCTGGGCAAAGGTAGGTGCTTGTTGATCTTCACTCCTTATTTTCTATACATGTTTGTGTTCACCAGTGGTGGCCATAGCCTTGTTTTGGACCAAGTTTCTTGCTTCATTGGTTTATAGGAACAATTCCTGTTAATAGACTTCAAATTTAAAAACATTTGGCTGCTAAATTTGTTCTATAAATGGCATGGGCTGTTTTTATGCTTCTTCATAACATAACACTGATGTTTATGTCGACTATGTTGCTTTTTATTAAATTACAGTGTTCAGTGAGGATCAGGATAGCTTCTGTGCTCACTTCAATTTCTCCGTTCAGTTCCAAATTATTTTGTCGTCGGTCTATTACTACCAATATACCGGACACTGTGTGTGAATACAATATGGTTGGTGCCCCAAACTCGAAAACTGTTAGTAGGAGATTTTTGATTTACAATTGAAACAAGCACCAACGGATTAGTATCAGATTTTGACCATCTGCTTTAATATTAAGCTCTGTTTAGTTTAACATACTAGCTGATGAATTTTGAATTTTCTTCAAGCAGGGTAAAATGAGAAAAGTTATTGATTCTGATGCCCACATAGATGATGCTGCAAAAATGGTACCAGAACTTGGCATGGAATTTGACAATGAAGACAAAGCATATGAATTCTACAACTGGTACGCTGGACATGTGGGATTCAGTGTTCGTAAGAGTTCATCAGACAAATCAGCTGACAATATCACAAGATCAAGAACTTTTGTATGCTCTAGAGAAGGTTTTCGTAAGGACAAGAAAGGAGCTAAAGAAGTTAAAAGGCCAAGACCAGAAACAAGAATTGGGTGCCCTGCGCGGATGACAATTAAGATTACGTTTGATGGGAAATATCGTATCGCAGAATTTGTTGCAGACCATAACCATCAGCCAGCACCCCCATCAACCATGCATATGCTGAGGTCACAGAGAGTATTGACCGAGCTGCAAACAACTGACGCGGAGTCCTCAGAAGATTCAACAACACCTTCAAGGTTTTCTAGTGGTTTGTTAGTGCGGCAAGCAGGGGCAACTAGACATGTTAACCCCCTCCCTGGTGATTATAGGAGTTCCCTTTGTTCAAAACGTATGAAAAACATGCAACCCGGCGACGCAGGAGCCGCTGTAAAATACCTGCAGAACATGCAGATGAATAACCCATCATTCTTTTATGCTTTCCAGCTAGATGAGGATGACAAACTGACCAACATTTTCTGGACTGATTCCAAATCTAGAATTGACTTCAGCTACTTTGGTGACGTAGTTTGTTTGGACACGACCTATAAGATAAATGCACATGGCAGGCCATTAACACTTTTCCTTGGAGTGAACCACCATAAGCAAATTTCCATGTTTGGTGCAGCTTTGCTTCATGACGAATCGATGGAATCTTTCAAGTGGTTGTTTGACACATTCAAGGTTGCCACAGATGGAAAGCAGCCAAAAACAATCTTGACTGATCAATCAGTGCCAGCGACGGCTGCCATAACAGCTGCATGGCCAGGTACAATTCATCGTCTTTGTCCATGGCAAGTTTACCAAAATGCTGTTAAACATCTGAATCACATCTTCCAAGGCTCAAAGACATTCGCAAAGGATTTCAGCAAATGTGTTTATGAATATGAGGAAGAAGCGGAGTTCTTGCTAGGATGGACAGCTATGCTGGAGAAGTACGATCTTAGAAACAATGAATGGCTTCGTAAATTGTTCGATGATCGAGATAAATGGGCTTCAGTGTACAATAGGCATGTATTCACTGCAGATATAAAAAATTCGTTGCAGACAGAAAGTGTCAGTAGTGTCCTGAAAAAGTACTTGAGTCCACAGTTTGATTTGTCGTCTTTTTTCAAGCATTTTGAAAGGGTACTGGATGAGCATCGATATGCAGAGCTACAAGCTGATTTTCATGCAAGCCAAAGCGTCCCGAGAATACCTCCTTCCAAAATGCTTAAACAGGCTGCTAATATTTACACACCAGTGGTTTTTGAAATTTTTCGCAGAGAGTTTGAGATGTTTGTGGATTCAGTGATTTATAGTTGTGGGGAGACGGGGACTGCATCTGACTATAGAGTAGCAGTTACAGATAAACCTGGGGAGCACTATGTTCAGTTTGAACCCAGTGACTTCTCTGTCGTTTGCAGTTGTAAAAAGTTTGAATCTATGGGTATCCAGTGCTGTCATGTGCTCAAGGTTCTTGACTTCAGAAATATCAAAGAGTTACCGCAGAAATATTTCATGGGAAGATGGAGGAAGGACGCAAAATCTGCAAACACATGCAATCAAGAAATTATGAATGATGGAGCTTCACAAACTACATGCTCTTCTTTAAATGCCCCAGGCCCATTTATAAAGTCATCAACACATGCAATCGAGTAATCAGGCAAACCATGTAAGCATATTGAACACGCCCTTTAATTAAGAAGGTTCTATGTTTCTCACTTCACATTCGGTTTGTCTATGTTTCTCACTTCACATTCGGTTCGACATGTGATAAATTGCAGGATTCTTCAGTTTCTAGCTTCCACCAGAATGGCTTTCATGGAGCTGCACAGAGAAATCAGGTATGACACATTGGTTGAACTGTTAGTTTGGCAGATTTAACTTGTCAATCAACCTGTCAGTTCAATGTGAGTAATCAAATTAAATCCATACATGTTAAAAAGTTCATTGAAAAATATTCACAATATTGCAATGATTGCATGCCATCTTCAGAAAAGATCATATCCCAACAGATCCAAGGAGTGTAATCAGCAAAGATACCCTTGATTTTCTTCACTTCTGATATTTTGTTATACTATACAAATGACTTCTTAGACCCCTGTGGTTATAACTGTGCGTGTTACTTTCAAACAGTTTCAACATGATGCTGAGGGTTATTTTTTTTCCTAATCTGACTTGCTGTTGTTTCACAGGATTATACTCCCTTAGCTGGAATGCAGCAGCAACAGTTCCTTGGAAACTTTCACCTCAGCAATGGAACCAGTTTTTGATGAAATGTTTCTTCCGCGTGACAGAATGCTATCTTTGCCAATCTGCTGTGAATTGAAACGTGTGTTTTTGTAGTATCAGAAATTCACAAACCAGTTAGTTTTCTGGAAAATATAGTTCGACGCTGTAGTTGGACTGTGCAATCAGTATGTTCTTTGAGCCAGGAATGTGTGTGTTGTTATAGAGAATGAAAGTTCGATTTGCTGCTGGATGGTGGATTTGATGTCAGATGTGCTTCAGTATTATATCTGTGCGGTTTGGCTCATAAAAAACTACTGGATCACTCCCGTTCCCGAAATGTGAGTAAAGTCGTCAAGTTTGGCAGCAATTTGGACGGTCTGGTTGCTTATGCATGTTGGTAACATGTCATTTGAAACTTATCAGCAATCCTACCTAGACCACTGCATGAGTAAAATAGGCACAAACCTTCAAATTAGATGGAGTGTCCACGTTGACATTACACAGCCCCGGACTTCTGACAGTGATACGAACAAATCAAGGTGGGAGAAAAAATGAAACGGAGAAAGGGAAACGTTGTAGGAAACAAGAGGAGAATTTTTGTTTGATATGACCGGCGGGCTGCTGTTTTCGATGGCATTAGTTAAGCGGATTGATGTGGCCACGCTATCGCCCAGAGGTGGATTTGGTAAGAGCTACCCGGATAATTGAACTGTTCTAATGATTGCGTAATTTATTTATTTATTTGCTTATTGTAACGCTGAGCACTCGGTGGTGGGATTTGGAGAATGAAGAAGCATTATCATACCTGCATTGGCGCATCAGTGTGATGTTTTGGTGCACATCATGGAGTTCATTGGAAGTTAGGTCCATGTCAGTGTAGTTGTTAATGTTCAGTACTAACTGCTAATGTTCAGTATAAGAGCATCTCCAGCAGGCCTCTTAAACAAGGGCCTTATCTCATTTTAAGAGCCCGAAGCCAAAAAACGAGCTCCAGCAGGGCTCTTATACGGGTCTTTATTTTGCTCAGCCCCTCAAATCTTCCCTTCGGGCGCTTTGTTTTCAGGCCAGAGCTTCAGGCCCCTATATGCCAGCTGTTGTGGGCCCCGCCGCCAACCACCCCTTTCTCTCTCTCGCGCTCCCCTTCCCCGCCGCCGTGTGCACGCTGCCGTCGCCTGGAGTCCATGCGCGCCGTCGTTCAGCCGCTCTGGGCGCGCGCTCGACGCCACGCCCTTGCTCCGCCCCGCCCCTCCCCTTCCCGCCCGCTCCGCTGCAACCCTGCCGCGCCGCCCCCACTGCCTTTCCATGGCCGCGCACTCTTCCTCTCCTGCGCCGCCCTCCCACGCGCTTCGGCTCCACGCCGTTGCCTCCGGATAGCCACAGACGCGCCGCCATAGCTCGCGCTAGCCACCGCGCCAAGCCCGGCAGCCCGCCGCCCGGCCCGGTGCTCGAGAGGGAGAGGGAGAGGGAGAGGGCGGCGTGGCGTGGGGAGGGGCCGTCGCGGCGGTGCGCGAGAGGGAGAGGGAGATGCTGGAGATGCTCTAAGGCCCCAAAAAGTGAATCGAGCTGGGTGTGTTCGTTGTATGGGGTCTAAACTTTAGAGGTTTTTTGTAACGAATATTGTAATTACAAATAAAGTTTAATGACAAAACTAATTTCAGGACTCCGCTCGAATTCGCGAGATGAATCTAATGAGGGTAATTAAGGTATGATTAGAAGATAGTTGCTGTATCATCACTGTAGCAAAACATAGATTAATTAGGCTCATTAGATTCGTCTCGTGATTTAGAGGGGGGTCGTGACATAGGTTTTGTCATTAAATGAATAAAAATATTCTTAAATAGTAAGATTCTCTTTGATGTGACAGGTCTTAAATAGTAAGTTTTGCCTGGCATGCATCAGTGTGCTGCTGCTGTTTAGAATGAAATTTAATATGGCAAGTGAACAATCATTTTCGTCAGAAGTTGACATTTCGTGTGGTATGGTTAGACGTCAGAGCTTCAGACCCTTCTAACTTCCAATTTCTTCAGCATTGGCCTGAATTAGTAGGACAGGTTAACCTCTGAAGAATTCTCAGGGGAAAGCCTCTGCGGAGTAATCCGTTTCGATATTTTTCGTAGGCCGCAACAGCACATCAGCAAGCACATTATGTTGAATCAGCTCTGGCGGCGTATCACTGTCGCCATCGATCCCCGTAGATAGTAGATACTGCGCATTGGAGCACCGGCCGCCGCCGCCGGAAGTTGAGGAGAACGCGGGCATGAAGGACTGTTCGGAGGAGACGAGAGGAAGAACGGGAGGAGGATCATAAAGAAGGCGGTGACTAGGGTCTGGTGCTACCGGGGAATCCGCTTGCGCCACCGTCGGCGGCTTGCCGGCAAGTCCATGTCGCCGGCGGCGGACGGGGGAGGGGAGCCGTGAGGCGCGATGGAGAGAGGGTCCATTTGCAAAAAGTAGGATCGCGTTGAGGGGTTTTATGTAAATATTTGAATCGCGATTAATAATCGAGATCCAAATTAGGGGCCGGTGTGAAAATAGTTGGATTGCGATTAATAGTCGCGATCCATATTAGGAGGTATTATGAAAATAGTTAGATCGCGGAGAATAATCGCGATCCTAACGAGGGATTAATGTGTAAACTTTGTGTTGACCGTCTTCCACCTGCGGGCAGGCTCCTGCAGCCGTTATAGATCTGACCTCTGCCGTCTAGATTGATCTATAGCTCAGACTACGCCACGGTACCATGGTTTTTGTTCTGCGACCTCCCCCGCTCCCCGCCGGTGGCTGGCGGCCGATCGCCGGCGTCGACAGCGGGGCGAAGAGGCTTCTTACGGCCCGATTCAGGGCGTCCGAACCGGTGGGCGTGAAAGTGCTCCAGGAATTCACAAGCTCGATACGGCGGAAGACGGCAGCCGGAGGCAGCGACGCCCAAGGTCACCGCTGCGTCACGTTCGGTGCAGGTCCTGTGGCCCTGGCTCGCCAGTGCACTTCAATTCCTTCCTTGTCCATCGACGCCATCGATTTGGCTCCAACTTCCCGTGTTGAATTTGGTTCTACCTGTCAAACGAGCGCTTTTGCATAAGCTTGATGCCTGTCAGTATTCAGCACAAAGATCATTCTCAAAGGCCTTTATTTGGATTTTACAAAGCATGAAGAAAAATATACTTGCCCTTGATGGAGTTCATTCTAGCAAGTGATGGTTATTTTACAGTCGCTGTCAGTGTTCACGCGAGTACTATGTCATCTCAGCTAGGAGCGGCATTCCAACTCACCATCAATCGTTTGTCCATCCTGGTAATCACTAAGCTGGTAATCACTAAGTGAATTTGTGTCGTGTTTTCTGTAGCAGGCTTCTCTGATTGCTGCTGTTGTTCAGACGCGAATAGGAAAGGGAACGGGCAGTCGTTTTCGTCAGAAGTTGACATCTCGTCACTTGCCGGTTCAAGACCTGGGCCTCTCAATTTCGTGTGGTCAGACGTCAGGGATCGGCATCCCACAAACTTCAAATCCCCTCAGCATTATCCTGAATTTGGCGGACACTACACAGTTCACACATCAATTCTGGACTAACCTGTGTTTGCATTGGCTACCCGATGCCTAGCTATATTCTTGACGTCCTCTGTGGAGTAATCCGTGTCAACACTTTTGCTAGGCAACGACGGCACGATGAACCCATTACTTGTTCCAGGACAAATGCTGATACTGTTTGTGAAGTTCAGAATTGCAACAGCTTGCACGCTACCACTACCAAACCCAAGCCATCGCACCACGTCACTATGAAATGAACTCCTCGTGCCCTCAACTACTAGCAAATCCCAAAGCTGGACGACTGGGACAGATCAGCCATCGAGCACAGGAATATTTGCCTTTTCCTCTTTCCTCTCGATCGAGATTTAAAACAACGCCAGGCGATCGGCAAAGTGTTTGTATGGCTTGGCACGCTGCAAACATGCGAGGATGATCTTTGAACAGTGTCGAGGCCCGTTCGGTCGGTGAGGTCAACCCGTCGACCGCACGCGGCGCCGAAGGAGCGGATATACAAATCCTACGCGCGCCGACGGAAGCGTACGCCTCGCCGAGGAGAGGAGGCCTGCTCTGACTTGTTCTGCGCGCACAAGCCAAGCGGCGGAGGCGTCAGGCGAACCGACGGCCCATCGGCCGCGACGCCGACGCCGCACCGGTGACCCGTTACCCCGTCGGGGTTGGAGCTGCTCGCCTGCTCTGCTCTGCTCTGCTCGTCGAGCGAGTCATTTCGTATTCGTCTTCTGCTCTGTCTCGGTGCGAACGCCGCTGTCGACTGTCGTGTTCGGCAGTTCGGCTTCGGCCGCCGGGGGTCCGGGCTGTCAGAGGCGGTTGGCGGCAGTTGGGCTTCTTCGTCTTCTTTTTATTCCGCCCGCATTGGGGAGGCCAACCGCCGGTTGGGCTCCCCGCTCCACGTCTTCCCCGCACCGAAAGGTACTCCTCTCTCTCTGGCTCGCTCCCGCCGTTTCTTCTCCGCCACCTGTTCGACGGAATGGCGCGGCGGCAGGAAACAAGAGTTTTGGTTGATGTCTTCTTCTGTGCTGCGGCGGTTATGTTGCTAATTTGATGCTTGTCCTGTGGCAGAAACTTCTTGCTCGCTCGGCGTGTTGCTCAGTTATTCGAGGAATTGGGCTGAATTCTTCTCCCGGCTGGCGTCCTGGTTCTTGTGTCAGGCATAGGTAAGTTTCTTGAAGCCTTTGCGGATTTTCTTTTTCCTTGGGTGTTCTTCCCCGTTCTTGATGGCAGTGCCTCGTTCCTTTAGCCTAGCTGTAATCGCGGCCTGCTCTTTGGCGTTGTTTCTGCCGAAGAATAGTATACCATGTTGGGTGCCTTAAGTTCAGAGGTTGATCAGCAGGATGAATTGGTTACCGTTCAGTTTCTACTGGCTGACATAATGTTCTTCAGTGAACCAATCCCATAGTTATGCTTATGAAGCCAATTCAAACTTGCCGTTGAGTTTCTACTGGCTCGACATAATGTTCGTTAGGGAACCAATCTTCAGGGACTGTATTACTCTCCTGACCGAAGCTTATTGCAAGAATTCCTGTTTCCTGGGTCGTTAGGTCTCTCATTTCCTGGCTTCTAAGCCAAGAAATCGACAACGGAATATTTATTACAAGATTTGTGCAGGCTGTTACTTCCTCTCAAATCTCAATCCCTTTGTTTGGGACCGAGGCATGAAGGAATTGGGAAAGTTGGTGGTGTCTGTGTGTCCTTGTTCGTGGCCATGGAGCTAGAGCTTTTCAAGAATGATTTGTTTGCTTTTTGGTTGATGGGGTCTACTAATGTTTGCTGTAAAGCTAAGAAACATCAATACAGCCCTTTTTGCTCTTTTCTTTCCTAATATAATCACTTACTCATAAACCACTTTTCCTCCTGCAAACAGCAAATTATATATTATTTCTTTACCGGGTATGGTTATGTTGTCAATGGATTTTGATAGTCGTATGAAAGGACATTGTTTGGTGTTGAATAACATTGTTGACATATGATTTGTCTTTTCGTCTGTTTGGTTGTTGTTTCCTTCTGTTTCATTCTTCTTCGGACATCTGTATAAATTTGGACTTGGATTGTTTGGTGTTGGGTCTTCAGAGTTTCAATAATTAATTGACTACGCAGCTCCTTTATGTGATATCGAAGCTATGTGCACTCCACCTTTTCCCCTCTTATTTTTCTGATGAATTATCCAGATTTCTGTACCTAAACACAGGCTTATTCTGATCGAGCTTAAGTATCAATTCTCAAGCTGATTTTCATTTATACCGAGCCACCATCAGGAAGCCGTTTCTCTAATGTACCTATTAATACAGTTTTCCGATGCTGCATTTAGTTACCCGTTCTTACACAAACATGATTGATGCAACAATTTCACGTATCAGAGAATAGCACATGTAGCAATTAACATACCATTATCTTTTTTTTCTTTCAGATAGAAGAGATAAGCTTGCTCGTAGCAAATGGCATCTCTTACTCCTGGGATACTATTAAAGGTTCTAAAAAATATTAACTCCGATGTGAAAGTATGTGGGGAATATCGATCCATTCTTCTCCAAGTTATTAGCATAGTCCCTGCAATCACTGGCTCAGAGCTTTGGCCAGACCATGGTTTCTTCATCAAAGTTTCAGATTCGTCGCACTCAACGTATGTTTCTCTGTCAAAGGAGGACAACGAACTCATCTTATCAAACAAACTTCAGCTTGGACAGTTTATATATGTTGAGAAGGTTGAATCAAGTATCCCAGTTCCAGTTCTTGTTGGGGTCCGACCAGTTCCAGGAAGGAACCCTTGCATCGGAAATCCAAAGGATTTGATGCAAATGTCAACTCCATCGGGGGTTTTGGAAGCACTAGATCAACAAAGAAAGACTTCAAAGTCATCTGATTTATCTGAAAGTGAAAAGGAAAATCTACAGAGGAAGGTAGTTATCAAAGAGCAGAAGGCTGTTGTTGCTTCTCGCTACATGCTTGGCGTATCGAGCAACAATGGAAAAATTACTAATCTTAACTCCAGCATTGATAGTGAAAAAAGTAGTGGTGGCAGCAGCATATGTGATGCAAACCAAAAGTCTGTTGCTCCGAAAATCAAACAGGAGCCAAAGAATCAGGTATGTTTGAGCCCATTTGTAGTAAGAGATTGTTAAGAACAAAAGGGGAACTATGACCCCTGTCATATCTTGGATTTGATAATCCCAATGAACATTCATCATTTAACTTTAGATATTCTTTTTTAAATATGATATGCGGGTTCTTCTAACATCTAAATGAACAAAGATGGTGGTTAAATGGTTGGTGAGAGCATTTTATGATGGTATTTTAGGAGCGGCCAAGTAATATATCTCCTTATCGTGCTAAGTTGGTTTCTGCGAAGCAAGAAGTTAACAAGGACACACGCAAGAATAGCGGCACTTCACCTAGTCAGAACGGTTCTGCTACTGTGAAGAAGCAAATACCAAAGGATAACAAAAAGGAATCTGCAACTGAAAGAAGATCGACACCAGAGACTCATAGGAGTTCTCCAACGCCAGGTAGGACTTCACCACCAAGGCAGAATGGGACTTCCGGTCCCGTTCCTCCTGTGTCTAGTGTTAAAAGAAGAGTCGTGGAAACTGTCTCCTGGGACTCCCTTCCGGCAAGCCTCATCAAATCAGGAAAGGTATGAGGTTCTTATGACTTTATTATATATGTTGTATTCTGTATATTTTGGGCACTCAAGTTACTGTAACCTTTGCATGCATTTTATATGCAGAAAATCATCCAGTAATTAGTTAGCTTTAGTAAATTGTTCTAGACCCTTCGGATATTTATTTATTTTGTGCATACAGGCTGTTGTCAGGAGGAAGAATATTGCCCTTATAGTAGCAGCTGAGGCACAAAGGGAGGCTACTGCAGCTGCATCTCTTGTTAAAGGCCTTGGGTAAGCAGGTCAATAGCTCAGATATTTTTTTTATTCGTAGCTATTTACTCCTATTATCAAATACAATAGTACAGTTAGTTGCATAAGTTAGGAAAGACTCTACTATATTTGAAATGGATAGTTTCGGCATATTGCAAGCTCCAATTTCATTGCATTTTGCTGTGTAGTGAAAGGTACCAGTCGGAGTTATAGCTTGTAACCTGAACGTTGTAGGTTTCATAAGCTGTCTAAAAGATAGTTAGCCTTTTGTATTCTGAAGAACTAGATTTGTTCAGTGCTTGTTGAGAGGTTTGCGTCATACGCCAAAAACACCCTTCCGCTGCAGTTCACTGAAACCTACAGAAAACCTTCGCTGAATAGAATAACTGCATGATACAAAGATATTTGCAAAAGCATGAGTTTGGCATGAAAACAGCTTTTGCCTCTGATGCTGCAGTGCAGGCAAGGATCTTTCGATGTGAAGTGCATGAATTATTCTTGCCCTGGGTATGATTGTGAATCTAATCCTGTGTGCCATTTTGCAGAATTTTCGCTGAGATAAGGGAGTCATATGAGGTGGATCCGCATGCTGCAATTACCAAGTTTTTCCAGCTACAACGGCTTATCCTTCAGCAAAGTGCTGTTTGGAAAGCTTACTCGCTGGAGTCCAGCAAAGAATCTCGACCAGACAAGGAAAGGTCATCAAGGAAAGCTCCTGCATCTCACAACAAAGCTGCTCCAGGCAACACAACAAAGAATTCCGACGATGCTCAGACAAGCGAAAAGGTGGAATGGGCCAGAGAGGACGGTTTCAAGGAGATCTGCAGGTCATGGATCACACTGAAGAAAGAATCACAGTCATGGTTCCTGAGGTTTCTGGAGGATGCTCTTGAAACAGGATTCAAGTTCGAGGATCAAACCAAGAACACCAGAGAACGGGTGCGGGGGCAGTCCAAGGGTGGGGATGGCAGAATCGCGGTCCGGCTGTCGCAGCTCAAGGAAACAAGTAACTGGCTCGACCAGTTGCAGGACGAGATGGATAAATCTTCTGATGTTTCGGCCCAAACTATTGAGCAGTTGAAGCAGAAGGTGTACAAGTGCTTGCTTGGCACAGTGGAAACCGCGGCATCTGCACTCGAAGGCAGAACCGGTTATTGCTAAAACCTTGGTCAGGCCAGAGGCACCTTTTTTTATTTTCGTTTCTTTTTTTTTTCTTTCTTTTTTGGGGCTTGGAACCAGCTGAAATGTTGTGTCCAGCAGCACACAAGTTCCTGACGCCACGGAGTGAAGAAACCAAGTTGTTTCAACTGTACAACGTAACGTAGGGTGAAGAACTGAAGATGGAGAGGTGTAAATAGTCAGGTTGCTCGTTTAAGTTATTAATTAATTTATCATTTTTGTCATTTCTTGATGTTGCGCTTGAGTGACAAGTCACGCCTATTTTCCCTTCTATATCTGGTCAATACAAATCTATCTGAGATTTTGTAGGAGTATATCATCAAACTGCCGTGTCGATACCTGTGTACCGCGTGCTGTTTAAAACATTTGGAAATACGGTATTCGAAGTTTCGGATTTCATATACAGTATCTTTCTTTTAAAAAGAGGCATTCTTCATTTCTTCTCTAGGCAAATCATCTGTCGGTCATTTTATTTGTCAGCTAATGTGTGCACACATCAGTACCGCAGTCCGCACGGGTGACGATCTTCTTCTTCTTCTTCTTCTTTTGCGACGACACGGGTGACAATCTGGTGGAAGCAATCTGACGGAAATGCACCCTGTATGAACCTAACCGAAGTCGGATAGCTGCCGGATATGCACTCTGCATTGTCTGCAACCGGGGCAAGGTGGCATGGGCGGCCATGGCAGCTCTACATGTGCGCGAGTTGCCTTGTTAGATGCTGCTCCGGCAAAGTGGCATCGCGCCCAGCCAGGGAGACCACCTGCAGATCTGCTTTGTCAAAGTTGGGTGCCGAGTCGGTCCGTCGTGCGATCGCACCGTCGCACGCCCACCTGCGGTCACTAGCGGAGCTCCGAAACTGCTGCGGTACGTGTCGACGGGCGGGCCTCACGCGCAGTTGGGCCTCAAAGTTAGCCTGGCCTCTTGCAGGGGCCTCAATCGCACGAGAGTCCCGAAGAATGGCTTGGGCTGTTGCACAGGAGTTTCCACAGCCCGCAGCACAGAGAGAGAGACGAACCGGCCGTGTACCATTGCGGCATTACCATTGCGGCATTGCCAGCCAGAGCGGCACATGGCCGAACGCGTGCGTACTTCCGGTAACAACATGACACAGCCAAATCTTTCAAATCTCGAACCCCGTGTGGTGCGCGCCGCGCGCGTATGACCGGATCATCGACAGCTCATCCCGCTCGTTCGAAGCCAAACTCTGATCAGGCCGGTGAAGCTAGGTTGGGCTCGACGGTGTCGTTGGTGTGCCACTTCCACGCGTGCACATGTCCAGATATCCACCGTCCGGGCAAAAGAGCAAATCTGCAACCGGACCACCGCCGCGTCGAGGGCCCCGACGCCGCCACCGCCACCGCCGGCTGGCCGGCCGGCGAAGATCCAGGTGTGGACGCGCGCGCTTTTCGCTGGCATGGGCCACGGGGAAGATCTCGCGCCGCACGCGTTACAGGAGGTTCCAGAGACAGAGAGAGCAATTGCCGCGCGCATGCATGGCCCGATTTGGCTACAAAACACGCCGCGTCAGACGACCGGCCTGCGCTGGGAACGAGCCCGGCAGGCAGGATTTGATCTTTGAATTTGACGTGCGTCTTCGTTCCTTCGCTCATGTAAATCTTACCGGTTCACAGTCAGCAGGTCTGTCATTCTCTGCTAGCTGTTGATCGTTGACTAGTTTCAGGCTTTTTGCCGCGAAAAAGACAAGAACAGTAGATATATCTGGAATGGTCACCGATCACTCTAAAAAGGGAATATCGTTTCTTGTTTTCATTCTTGGCCTGCCTCTAGGTGATTTCTACGCTACAGGGAAATGCATGTATGCGTATTCTGCGGTACGTACATGACCTTGCTGTATACGGTCCTGTGAACGGGGATGGGGAATTTGTATGTTTGGCCCAATACATGGACGTGTATGGGGTCTTCTCCGATTTGAGCCCAATGGCCTCTTTCTTTCATTCAGTCATTTCATATCCTACCGATCACGACATACTCCATCGCCGAACTCCATACCTTTGTCAGACACACATTCAACACGAATCTTTTAAATTAATGTGGTTAAAAATTAATTAGAAATAAACTAATAGTATTTTTTCCATTAAACTAAGAGTGTGCTGGATTGTAAGCAATTACATGAGCACTAACTCATGAATGCGATGTGAAAACCCAATAGAGACGATCTTTAGTACTGATATATTCATGTACTAGAGTTTTTTTTTCTCTTCTTTTGCTTATTGATGTTTTAAACCAAACTGTGTGCATGTAATTCCTTTTTCTAAAAAAAAATTAAACATTGGAGGGAAATACCTTGTTTCGCAAACAAGATGCGCTTGTGCCACTATAAGAGAAAGAAAACATGGGCACAGGGGGTTTTCATCTCGTTTCATGCGCATATTCTCATCTTGACATCTTCTATACCCAAAGTCATGAGATACCCGTCGTGCCAACTGAGATACCATATATTATTGCTACTTTGAGCACATAACATAACATGGCATGCATGGCTACTGCTCTGACCCAGTCTCCAAAGTCGTCCACACTAAGTCAATCGCACATGCGGTGTGAGTTTATACACACACAGACATATCATCGGTCATGTATATGCAATAATCATGGAGCATACTGCTTACGAAAATATACAAGTGACATGCATGATCGAAGTACCAAAAAAAAAATCCTAGGAGTATGCCATTCGCAGGACCTAGAAAACCACACGGTCATATTGACACTGGACTGGAGACCCCGGAAATACGCTACATCTTGGTCAAGGCACCAACCAGGCAACCACAGACACTTGACCGCCTCAAACTCTTGAAACCTTGTGCGCGAGAGGTCATAGCTGTTTTGGTTTCTTTTTTCCCGGCATAAAAAGAAGAAGAAAAAAAAAGGGTACTTCCCCTCCTATCAATTAGTCTCAAACAGAGGTCTTGTGGATTGTAACGTCTGCAGCCCTTTGGACTGAAAAATAAATTATTTAATGCATGGAATGGTTGTCTGAATCCCTTTTTATGTGTTCAATTTTCTAGCTGACTGACTATGCTAGTTATTGGGGTAATTTGATTGGTTGGCGGAGGTTGAATATATTAACTCAGGGCGATTAGAGTACAATCTTCGGCAAAGGAAAACTACTAGGAAAGGTCTGCGAAATGAGACCAAAACATGTCATATTAGTCAGCTGAAAGTACTTTTACTTGATCACTAACACGTACCTTTGTTTCATATTTTTGTATTTCTTTCTACGGTCCAGTTGCTGGTCACTAAGACTTCAAAGTTTTCAAGCAAATTCATGTATGGCATTGATTATTCAGTGTCCTGGTTGAAAAATCATAAGCTACCAAGATAAAATATTACTGCGCAATAGGCATGAGTACGCGTGCCTTTTGGGCATTCGCTCTTTTGATTTCTCAGTTGAGACGAGCATGCAAACATTCGATACCGACACTTCTACACTCTGCTGTGCAAGATGATGTATAGAAGAAATGCAGGCGAAATTCTCCCTGAGCTTAATTGTAATTCACCAAAGCAAACATTCAGGGTTAAACAAAGAGTCGTACTAGATTATTGTCAAAGCATGGCATTCTATCGACGTGTCAAAGAAGACATGCAGCTTTACGCCGATCCATATGTATGCACGATCTGTTTTATACTAATACACACAACATTAATTTCTCGACAGGAAACAGCATGCCTAATTGCTAGCACACAAAATCAGTGTGTGTACGCTCTTTTGTCGAAATTCAATGGTCAATTTGAATTTCAACAAGCAATCTATAGCTCTCCACTCTCTCTAGAACTCCTTTGAATACTTTGAACTTCGGAACTAGAATGTTATACATTCCACGCACTTTGATTTCTACGAATAAATTTTTTTAATATACACAGTTATATTATTTTTCTACCCTAGTAAATCCATCTAGTAGTAGCTTTTTTAAAATAGAATATCGGTCGGCGCACTAGCGAGGAGAGTGGAATCAGCTGTTGAGACCTTCTCAGTGATAAAATCATGCATCATCGTATATACTTCGGTGTGGTCAAACAGTTACTACCGTGGTACGTACACTCGCAGTCCCGTCCATTCTACCTACCGATCATACCTTGTAGGCATACACAACTTTTCTTTTTCTTTTTTTGCGAGGGAGGCATACACAACTTTAATCAATAAAAAAACAGTCATTGCAGTACACTTAACACATAGTACAGTGTCATACGTATAGAACTCATTTCAGGGAAAGTGGCACGCAAAGTAGCTCAAGCTTCTTGGTAAGTGTATGGAACTTGGTGTCAGTAATCATTAGTATATCAAACATGCTCCATTATTCGTAAGCCGTACGTGATAATCCATGCCTAATCTCTGCTTTGCATGTAATCTAGACCGTACCAATAGAACTGGGCCATGTGGAGAATATTGGCATCAACCATGTGGCTCAAGGAACTAGACACTCTGAATGTCTACGAGACTACAAAGACTAATAGACATGCTGCCGGACATTAATATATGTGGTCTATGCAGAGGTCAAGGATCTCAAATCTCAGGTCTCAGATGAAGTTCAGATGGAATATACGTACATTAGCTTTGATGCTGATCGACCGAATATATATTCTTTATTTTTGTATACCAGCCAGGTGCATGTCAAAGGTCAGCACTAGTCTTGGTTTCTTGAGTTCATAGGTGCGCGTACATACACACAAGAGCTCGTCCAAGACGCCAGCAGTACAATGATCAAACAAATCTGGTGTTGATAGCTCGATCTCCTACACATGCCATGATTAAGGTGCATATATAAATATATATACTGTTGTGTTCTTGCGTGATAGGGATAGTTGCATTGCTTTCTTTGTCTGAAAAAGTAGTGTGAAAAAATAAAAGCCAATAATTCTTTTTTGGGACGCCAAGATAAATATAAAATTGTTTCAAATAATTGAGCCGCCACCAGTACAACTAGATAGATAGCTTTTTCTGTGTATAATGCCTTTTAATTTCACTCCATATTATATTGTTTAGCTATGATCACAAGTTCACGACCAAATGAGGGCACAAAACAAATTAAAACTCAAGTTGTAATGTATTCCAAATCGCACATATATAGTACATATATGAATCATTTTTCATGAATGTAATGCGGGTATTATACAGAAGGGATTAAAACACTCGCTGGCGGCTGCCAACATTACTTTGGTTTGTTGCTTCCATACCAGCCGCGCGCGGTGACAAGGAAAGAATGGTCCGCATGCATTCGCAAGCTAGCTGCAGCTCGTGATGCGACAGGCCATGGCGGACAAAGGGACAAGGATGGCGGTCGATCTCACGAGAGGGGACAAACAGGAGGATACTAGCCATAGGCTTGTAACCAAAAATGCCCAAGCATGGGTCACACCCATCTTTTCTCCGGTCCAAAGTTACGTTCAAGTTCTCTCGAGATCAGGAAGAGCCCTTGAACGATTCTCGTTCATGAATCTTTGCTCTGGAGCGAAGAACGCAGTAAAAATATGACTAGAAGCCCTGGGCCCCGTCGAAGACGACATGCATGGTGGCCAGTTTACTGATACAATAACCGCCGTATATCAGATTTTACGGTTAATTCTATTATATAGTGTGTGTTTTTTGCGAATGTCTATTATAGTGTTATTAAAACTGGACCTGAACAATGCAAAAATATACTATATATAATAGATTTATCAAATCAAAGTATTACAGAGTCAAATGCATGCATGGGCCCAGTCGCCAGTAACGCACCCCCTCGGGTGATGCCTTGTGGTCTACCTTCCACTTGACCTTATTTTCTCGGCTTTCTGTATCTGTATATGTCATGTTTTCTCTCGTAGTGTTTCCCTCCATTTTCTATGTCACGTAGCGGAAGCTCACATGCTGCTAGCTGAAACCCCTCGCTGCTGGCTTCCCATCCTATAAATACAGCACCAAACCCCGGCCCTTGAACCGCACACACGCTGATCATAGCCTCCCTCATACATACAGCCCTAGCTAGCTAGCAGCGACGACAAGCTCTCATCGATCGCAGCCAGGCTAGCCTCCTCCTGTCACAAATTAAGCAGCTAGTAGCAGGCAGCAATTTAGCACATCGCTCGCTTCGCTCGCAGCCTCGCACCCAACGACGATCAACTCGCTCGATCGATCGGTCATGGCGGCGGAGCAGCAGGCAGGACGGTGCACGCGGACGTTCGTGCCTCCGTCGTCGCGTGTGGCGATCATCGGCGGCGGCATCAGCGGGCTGGCCGCCGCGAAGCAGCTGGCGGCGCACGACCCGGTGGTGTTCGAGGCGACGCCGTTCGTGGGCGGGGTGTGGAAGCACTGCGCGTACCGGTCGACGCGGCTGCAGACACCGCGCCCCGACTACGAGTTCTCCGACTACTCGTGGCGGAACCGCGAGGACCCCAGCTTCCCCACGCACACCGAGATCGTCGACTACCTCGAGGGCTACGCCGACCGCTTCGACCTCTGGCGCTACATCATGTTCGGCGCCAAGGTCGTCGGCGTCAAGTTCCTCGGCGGCGCCGGCGCCGGATTCACCGAGCTCTGGAGCGGCAACGGCGAGCCGCTCCAGGGCAAGCCCGTGTGGGAGGTCGGCGTCGCCGGCGCCGGCGACGACGACGTGAAGTGGTTCAGGTTCGAGTTCGTGGTGGTGTGCACGGGCAAGTACGGCGACGTGCCGCGGATGCCGGTGTTCCCGCGCGGCAAGGGGCCGGAGGTGTTCAAGGGGCAGGTGATGCACTCGCTGGACTACTGCAAGCTCGGCGAGGAGGAGACCGTGCAGCTGATGAAGGGCAAGAAGGTTGTGGTGGTTGGGTACAAGAAGAGCGCCATTGATCTAGCGCTTGAATGCGCCCAGGCCAACCAAGGTACGTATAGTACCCCCTCCCTAAACATACTAACTCATCAATCGCTCGCACCACAATATCTCCCTTTCTGCACTAGTTAGCTTGCACCACCCGTACGTACATGTACAATTCTAAGTTTTTTTTCTCTTCTGTTCTTATACAATTCTTGTTCGTAGTTTCAGTGAAAGATGCATAATGTGCTAGCCACACCAATTCAACAAAAAATCGATCGAATACTTTAATTTGTTTGTATAATAAGCATGCGTATTCAATTCAAGTGAGACTAATCAGCTGGTGAGCTTGCTAGCGAGTAGTATGTACGCGAAGGATTTACTAGGAAATGATAGAAAAAGAATATGCCAAGCAAGTTCACACCAGAACTAATCAAACTCTTTATCTTTTGCACAAGTGCCCAATCATTCGATGAACAAGAACCCAAGTAAGCTAGAATACCCTCCATAAATAAATCCCGTACACAGAGGCATGCATGTACCAACGTCTTCCCGATAGCAACATCGATCACTGCCAACGAATTCGGAGACCCGATCCTAGTTGAGATACTACTACTAGTATAAGACAATTAATTTGTCCCATGAAAGGTCACTCTTGTCCTGATCCGTCGTACACTCCATCTACCACTAGTGCCCCGCAGCTGGTTCAAAGTACACACAACGCAACTCGTACGTAGGCTAGGCACCCGGCCTTCGATCCTCTGACTTTTCAACGTCCCAGGATATGCTATAGTAAGCGTACCACTTGATCTTTAATTCGCCTTTCCAAATCCATGCATCCATGCATCACCCTAACATTTTGACTGTACGCATGAACCACCATACCGGAACGACCCGGTTGACTATTCTTCACAGGCAGCCATGCCTGTACGTTTGCAACAGAAGTGTGTCAGCTGTCATTCTCTGAAGAATGACAGCTCTTCTGCTAATTGGTTCAGTACTGTCAAATTGGATGTTTGACTTGGCTCTGGCTTGTTGATTCTGAATTATCCTTGATCGAACATTGTAATTTGACGTTTGACTCTTTAGTTATGTCGATCTGATGATCAGTCTCTGTTTTTTGTTTGTGGTTGCAGGCGAGGGAGGCGAGGCGTGCACGATGCTGGTTCGGACTCTGCACTGGGTGGTGCCGTCCTACTCCATCTGGGGCCTGCCCTTCTTCCTCTTCTACTCCACCCGCCTCGCCCAGTTCCTCTACGAGCGCCCCAACCAGGGCCTCCTCCGCTCCATGCTCTGCCGTCTCATGAGCCCGCTGGTATGTACTCAGTACTCCTCTCCGCCGACATCTTTCTTCACGCACGCCACGCGTGCAACACAACGCATTTGTGCCGCGTAAAAGTGCGTGAATGTGAACATCTATCAGAGTTAGTTAGTGTGTGTGCACATGGACGTGACCTCTGTCTGTAGACTGTCACCGTCAGCGTCTTCTTGATGGTGTCCGTTTCTGACTTGTTGGATTGTGACCATCGATCGATGGAGCAGAGAGCCGGCGTGTCCAAGTTCATCGAGTCGTACCTGGCGTGGAAGCTCCCGCTGGATAAGTACGGGCTCCGGCCGGACCACCCGTTCGTGGAGGACTACGCCAGCTGCCAGATGGCCATCCTCCCCGACGGCTTCTTCGACATGGCCGACCGCGACCTCATCCGCTTCCGGAGGGCCTCCGGCGGCTGGTGCTTCTCCGAGAAGGGCGTCGTCCTCGACGACGGCACCGAGGTGGAGGCCGACCTCGTCTTCCTCGCCACCGGCTTCGAGGGCAAGGACAAGCTCCGCGCCGTCCTGCCCGAGCCATTCCGCGGCCTCGTCCAAGACAAGTCTGGCATGATGCCGCTCTACCGGTATGCCTGTTAATGAGTACATCTTGCAATGTTACGTCGTCAAGACAAATTGATCGATCACGTTCGTGCATGTTCTAACGATCTGAATTACTGACGTACAGCGGCACGATCCACCCGCTGATCCCGAACATGGCGTTCGTGGGGTTCGTGGAGAGCGTGTCGAACCTGCACACGTCGGAGCTGCGCTGCCGGTGGCTGGCGGGGCTTCTCGGCGGCCGGTTCAAGCTGCCCAGCGTGGAGGCCATGGTGCGCCACGTCGACGGCGAGGCGGACGCCATGCGCCGCACCACGCGATTCTACCGCCGCCACTGCATCTCCACCTACAGCATCCACGACAGCGACGCCATGTGCGCCGACCTCGGGTCCAGGGTGCACCGCAAGCCCAACTGGATCGCCGAGCTCTTCGCGCCGTACAACAACCAGGACTACAAGGAGGAATGAGTCCGTCCATACATTTGCGACTATTACAAAATTTTAATTAATTATCTGAAAAGAGTTACGTATTAATTACACAATTGATAAAGGATTTGTATGCCTAGCTACAAGATTCGTTATTTGTTTGTACTATAGCAATATTAATTAATTAAGGGATAAGGTTTTTTTTGCGAATGAATTAAGGGATAAGTTAAGGACTACAGTAGTAGTAGACATATGAATAAATAGTCAAGGAAGATTAGGTCACGGTCGTGTCATGTGAACCGAGGAAGAGGTTGGTAGAGGACTCACTTGATCGATCGAGACTTTGATGGAGGTCTGGTCTCGCCAGCGACCGCAAGATCTCTCTCAGGGGAAGAACCCGGACCATGCATGTGGAACAAAAGCAGTTAGGTCCGCGTGTGCTTCTTGTATGTAACCAAAAGGATAGTAAAGCTATAATTCATTCCGGTCCTTGTAATTCATTTTTTTGTATTAACAAATGGAATATAAATTCAATATAAAGTTATTTTTCCTCTGATTATTTGTGTTGAGCTATATAAGCTTCTCTATCGTTTGGACCTGTCTGTCCAATAAGTTGACTAAGTGAATGAAAATCCTAGTTTGGACCAGACTGGAAAGAGTAGTCAGAGTAAACGAAACAGGTAAATTGATAACCATAATCAGACATGTGTTTCATATATACCTCCGTTAGTTGGAGAGGTAGTCCAACTCCTCCGACCCGTCCGTGGCGACGATCTCCTTCTCTTTGCCTTTATCCATGTCCACGCGCTGCTTCCCCATCCTGAGGTGGCTTTCGGCTCCCACCTTCCTGCTCTTCCCTCCCATCGTGCTTGTTTCTCCCTCCTCCACGATTGTTATGCCCCTCTTCGTCTTGGGAAGGGTTTTGGGGATGTCAACCTTGACTTCACCTAGCGCGCCGTGACGGGCACGGTCTCTCACCCTCGCGGCGTCTAGTTTCCTTGCGATGGAGCGGCTCTTCTTCCTGTTCTTGCGGAGGTCTCTCGGCGAGGATTTGGTAACCTTAGGGGGACAACCCCTCCCCTCAATCGGACGGTGCACATGCATTAGGGTTCATGGGGAAGCATCTCAGCTAGGGAAGGAGGAGGATAAAAAGTCTGACACCATTGGATTCAAGTGTGGGGGGGGGGGGGGGGGGGGGGGGGGGGGGGATGTCCCCCTAGAGTCACCAGGTCGTTGTTTGCCGCCGCGAACACGGGGTCGCATGGGACCATCTCCGTTGCTCCGGCCAAACCCTCCTCCATTATGAACCACCTCCCAACCTTCACGAGCGCGCACCTTGCGCCACTCAAGGGCTCCATACGTCAACCGCTAGTAAGATATCTTTTTTCTTCTAAAAAGACATGCAATTATTTTTTCCCTAAAAAATAGGAATGCAATTATTACATGTAAACCACATATACCACATAAAGAAGCCATCCCTCTATTTATATATTGGTACGTACTCCCTCAGTCTCAAAATATAATGGATTGAAGAGTTCCGATTTGTCTCAAAATATAAGTGATTCAACATATAAGATAGAACTTTGAGGTTGGTCGGAGAGTTGGTGGGTGGGTGAGATAAGGTAAAATGAAGGGTATAGTAGTCTTTTAGCACGAAGACTATTTTGTTTTAGGATGCTAAAATCCCTTATATTTTGGGACAGAGAAAGTATTGGCGAACCTTGCTCATGCTAATACTCTGCCATACGGTTGAAACAACTACCAAGCAAAAGATTGCAACATGAACATCATCGTGTAACTTGCGCTCTTTGGATGCCTCGTTGTGGCAGCAAATTGTAAGTATGCTACTTCTGCCTCCTGTATCCTCACGAACACGGTTCGTCACTGTAGATCCATTAGAGCAGTTTTAAATGTTGTCTCACAAAAAAAAAAGAGCAGTTTTAAATGCAAAACATTTCATTATAGGTGACCCTCACTAGTACAATAATCGCCTTCAGTGGCGGACAAAACGCTCCTGCGGTGGCGGGCGAACGCGCCGCCACTGTGCATGCGCCACTAATATGCGAGAAAGAGGAGTGGCGGACGAGACGTCCGCTACTGCTAGCAACCACAGAAATTAAAAAAAATGGAAAGTCGGGCCGGGCCAAGCCCAACCCGTCCCGCCGTCCTGCCGCGACCGGAACCCTAGCCGCCACCGCCGCGTGGGCCCCTAGTCGTGTCGCGCCGCCTCGCCGCCGCAACTATGGTCGATCCGCGCCGCCTCGTCGACGTCGTCGATCAGGGCCAGGGCGGCCTCGATCCGCGCCACCCACGCCGCCGCCCCGCCTCGATCCGCGCCGCCGCCCCGCCTCGATCCAGGCCGTCGCGCCTAGATCCGCGCCATCCTGCTGTCGCGCCGCCTCGATCCTAGCCGCCGGGACCGCCGCGCCCACCCAGATCTGGACGGCCACGACGGCGAGGGAGGGGACGGAGAGGGTCGACGCCGCGCCGCGCTTGGGGAAGGGGAGGGAGAGGGTCGGGGCGCCGCGCCGTGCTTGGGGAAGCGGAGGGCCGCCGCGCCGAGCTTGGGGGAGAGGAGGGAGAAGGTCGGGCCGCCGCGCCGAGCTTGGGGGAGAGGAGGGAGAAGGTCGGGCCGCCGCGCCGAGCATGGGGAAGGGAGGAGAGAGGTGCGCGACGAGAGAGGCGCGGCGGCGCGCTTGGAGGAAGATGGAGACGGGAGAGAGAGAGGATAAGGGTAGTGTGCGGCGCGCGACGCGAAGGAGTCCAGAGATAACTCTAGCGCCTGTTTATATATGATGTCAACGACTCGGACTGAACCAGGCCGAGATGGGCCTGTCCGCCACTGCTAGCTTACTAGACATCATCAAGCCCGTCATTGCTGTGTGTTTTCAGTGGCGGACGTCGCTGACGTCATTACGTCCGCCACTGATAAGAACTCCATGTACTGTAGCCTCGCTGACATCATCGTGTCTGCCACTGCTAGCTGCTACAGTACCTCGCGCTAAGCTAGCAGTGACGGATGAAAGGGTGTCCGCCACTACTGTAAAAAAACATGTGTCATATTAGGCCCTTTTTGTACTAGTGCCTGAACCATTCGAGGCGGATGGTACAGGAATAATCTACCTCAATAACCTTGGCAGGGAGTACTAATGCTGCTGCAGTCAAGTCGTCTTCATCAGATGGGAGCAAACTGAAACTAATCCTTTGCTTTACACAAAAAGAAAAAAAGAAACTAATATTTTGCTTCATACCAAATTTCTGTTACAAGCCTCCCTGCTTTTGCTGTTCGAAGCCCAAAAAATGTTTCGACACGAAAGAGGAGTGTAGGAAAAACTGCATCGCGTGTGACCCTGATTGTCCGCCTCAAACGACTTTGCATGGCGGATGCTATAGTGAACGCTACATTGTATTAAATCTGTTTGGATCAAGAGAAATAATATAGGGCGTTCTTATATTGATATCTGATTCTTCCACGCTGTTTCAGTCGACGTCCAACGAGTATATTTTCCCTTGGCCCCTTGGGCAATTCAATGCCTGAACTCTGAAGCGCACGCCAATCCGCTTGATCCGGTGTCCGCTCCTGCTAAATGGCGATCAGAGTTGTGCGCATGCTTGTGGCGTGACCTCTGTCTGTAGACTGTCACCGTCAGTATCCTCTTCGATCGGATAGCAAAGCAGCTGGGCATCGTGCAGCTTGATGGTGTCCGTTTCTGACTTGGATGTATTCTTGCTTGTGTGATCGATCATCGATCGATGGAGCAGAGGGCCGGCGTGTCCAAGTTCATCGAGTCCTTCGTGGAGGACTACGCCAGCTACCAGATGGCCATCCTCCCCGACGGCTTCTTCGACATGGCCGACGACCGCAAGATCTCTCTCAGGGGAAGAACCCGGATCATGCATGTGGAACAAAAGCAGTTAGGTCCGTGTGTGCTTCTTGTATGTAACCGAAAGGACAGTACAGCTACAATTCATTCCGGTCCTTGTAATTCATTTTTTTTGTATTAACAAATGGAATATGAATACACAGTAAAGCTATTTTTTCTTCTGATTATTTGTGTTGAGCTATATAAGCTTCTCTATTCCCACATTATTCCCACCTTTTGTTTCTCCAGGTACATATGTCACATCGTTTTCATGGAGACACTAGCAACGAATTTGCAAAAATACCTTTGCATCAGTAATGTCTCACTTAGATTAATCCGACTTAACGCTTTTATGGATTCTCTCATACTTGTGGCCTTTGGGCATCATATAATGAAAATAAAAATTTGGGTACCTTCTTGGGTTCAAGGTTTTATTTAGTGCGACTGCACAGTGATTAGCTACGGAGCCCCTAATTAATGATTCCCTATTTAATTCTAAATTTACTATGTGCTTTGTAATACTATATGATTAACTTATATATAGGCTCCTTCGCAACGAAATGCAAGGACGTCCTTGGATTCATTCGTAAGGAGAAAGTGGTCTTGTTAATTAACTTTCGGCAGCTCCCTTCGCAAAAAATAATAATAATAATAATAATAATTTTCGGCAGCTGTGTGGATCGTTTTTTTGAGGAGCACAAGAGGATCAGGTCCTAGTGACTATGTTTATTTGTAATAAAAGAGTTTTTACCTAAAAAGGAAGCAAAAGATATTAAAACAAGAAAATGTTAAAATGAAGCTCCTGTTCGTTATTTTACTTTCCTAACTTGTCTTAGCAACATCAGGTTGAATTCATATTTGAACTTTGCATTCAATTCGTTGACTATTGTGTCTTCATAGAATATCCTATCATTTCTAAAAATGACCTTTTCACCTTGTTACTAATGTAGGAAGTTCATGATATCTTCTCTTCAGAGTAATGTATACTATATTTATCGGCGGGGAAAAGTGATATAATTTGGATGATAACAATCGGGGGCCATATAAGGTCAATTCCTTAGCTCTCACGCTATATGTTTGAGTTTTAATGATCAAGATGAATGCATATGTGACATACTGTACAGATACGGTTTGTGATCTTGAGTAACATTTCCCAGCGCTGTCGTCTTGTTAGCCCCTGAAAAAGGTACCAATTGCCTAACAATATTGTTCTCCATACCGCCAGCAAACAAAAAGAATTATACAAGCGCACGATGATCCCACAAGATGGCCGGGTCAAACACTTCAGGAAAAATACGTACTGTTCCTGAAAATATAAGCAAGCCAAAAGTCAAAACGGTCAAATTATTCGATACGACGTACAGGCGCATCTGATTAATTAGCAACTCTTAAAGAAGAGTTGACCTACTTCATACTTCAATTATACATAGTTGCTGGATATATATAGGTACCTAATAACTTCCTAAATACATCACTTCATATATATATATAAAAAATTATGCTAGCTAGCCCGATCTCTATACCAAGCTCTTTGCATCATATATAAGAAATAAAGTCAACTTCGGTGCTGAATCGTAGTACTACGTACTAACTTGACTAAGACTCGGTATTTCATTGGGAAGTTTTGATGAACGTACTAATTAAGACACGGCTTGATGAATGGACGGATGGATGGAAGCAGGCAGGTTAATTACTTTGCCACTTGCATTAGCCCATGAAATCATGCTGTGTGTCAACCAGCCAGTCAAAACCGTGGGTTGCATATCATGCTTTTGACCATTGATCCATGGATGGTTTGTTTAGGCTGGCAGTTGGGTTTCCACCTCCGGAAAGGGAAAGCAAGCAAACGCGTCAAAATGCATCGCGCAACGATCCTTGATGTGGATACCTAGTCAATGTAGTCGTTTGTTAATATGCGCAGTTGCGCACACACATGTTGCATCATGCACCTATGTAGCTAGCTAGCTAGACGCCTTTGAAATGCATGCATAACTAGCTAATTAATTAATATGACACGAAATGGTAAGTTCGTGCATCAAGAATCAATATATATTATCACTTACACCTATATGGCTATATTGCTATATCTAGCATACGAACAGTAACACCACCTGAACCTGAAGCTTTAAATTGAATTCAAAGATATCTCTTTTTGCTCACGTCAAGATTCAACAGGCGAAAGAAAGAAAGAATGCTAACCTTCAAAAGTCGGATCAAGCAAGCATGCGTGAATCCTTCAACACCAATGACTAGAGACGATTATGCATGAATCTCTCCGGGTTTGATTTGATTTCTTCAGGCACGTCGCTCGACTTTGATTCCGCGCGTCCGTGCTGCGCGCATTAACGAGCGGAGAAATATATGCATACGCCGTACGTGTCTATGTGTACGTACGTGCACTGCATCTGTATTGCCTTTGAATGCGCGTGTTATACCCTGCACGTGCGTCAATGCAAGTACTTCTAGAGTACGTGACTGAAATGACACTATCCAAAAAAACGTGTCTGAACTGAACTGAACCCCCATGGCACGGCTAGCTGCAGAAGCCGCCGTCAGGCGGCCGATCCAATCTTGACGTGTCTGGCGGGAAAGATTTTCTTCCACGAACGAGCGCAAAGGTCGCTGCGTGGGCCTAGTCCAGCGGATTCACTGGGCCATTACCACCTGCCAATGGCCAGCCTACCACAAGTATGGGCCGTTGGCCCAAGGCTTCTTTCCGTTCCGGTACCGGCCCGTAACCAGAGGACTCGAGATTCGAGAACCATGACACTGACACGTTGTTCATCATCGTTATCCTTTTCTCGCTCGAGTCGAAGAAAGGGGACGTGCAAGTGCAAGTGGATAACCACAGCTCGTGATGAGCGTCTGTTTCCTTCAATCTTCAGGTTACGAAACCCTACATGCAACCAACTGAAGAACCCCCACTTGCTGACAGCTGATTGCCGCTACAAACACACAGAGCAAGCCAGGCCGGGGAGTCCACTTGTTTAATTACGAGGTCTTCGTCGTCGCCTCCGTGCTCCTGCAGCCAGACACCTGCAGCTGGGGATTTATGGACGGACCGTGACACGACAGTGACATTCTCACGGCCGCGCGCTTGACAGGAGAGGGCGCCATTGTCTCGCACTAATTGCACAGTACAGCTGTACAGCCTGATGATCTAGCTCACAGAGCTTCGATAAACTTTTATTGGATTTCTGTGAAGGGGAAGCATTGATCCGCCACTGCTGGCTAGTAGGATTTCCGAGGGGTGTCGTTGAAGGGGTGATGATCTAGCTCACAGAGTTTCTCTAATCGAATGAGGGGTGTCGTTGAAGACTTTCCAGTGGCGTTAAACTAGGATTTCCGAGCCATCATCAGCTGTGGGATTGGAGCACATGCTCGTTGCCGGTAGCAGCAGCTAAATCCTAACTGTAATTGATCGCAGAATCTAGCATCCGACCCTACCACGCAACAGCGCGGGCAAATCCTAGTTTATCACATGTTGGCACGAACTTCTTGTCAGCAAGTTGATGAGCAGCAGTTCAGAACCATACATATATGGAGCTGGCCCAGCTGTCCGTTGACACGCCGTACCACCGGATTGGTCCAGCTGATCATCGAGCCACGCTGCCAAGTCAGCATTCCCCCCACGAAGTACGTAGTACGATGGGTAAATACTAGTGCTAAGCCCAAGAATGCGTCTTCTAACTCGATGGTTAATTATTCCATATACAATGCACAAGCTCCGCTTCTGTCAACATAAATAAACAGATACTAGTCTAATCACACGTACGTCAAGCTCCGCTTACTAATTACCGGGGTTAGGCTAAGCTCAAAACACGACACGCCGCTGTCAGTTCCGTCCAGGAAACGGGCCATTCATCCGGAGTACGTGGAATTGACTTCTTCTGTGTGTAAAAATACAAACCACACGCGTTAAGAAAGCGGACGATCGCTAGCTTGTGATGGCATTGGTCGCATCGGCGTCATGTGCTGACAGTTGGGCGCAGGGATTCATATATTCAGATATTTTCCCACATGCATGCCACTTGGAATAACATAGTCTCTAATTATAAAATATCCCTCGACTGTTGACAGTAGGTTGTGTGAAGCCATGTCGATATGTGCCATGGCTTGGTTTGTGATGAGTAATTGACATTGATTACTTCCTTGTTGAGCTTAATTGAAAATGCATCTTATGGATTGAGAAAGCAAACCCCCGAACTATCCGATAGATTACCGGACCTTCCGGTGCCGGACTATCCGGTGTTGTACCGGACCATCCGGTCATTTCACTTTGCGTGAGAGATATCACTACTTGAGGGGGAGCTTTACATCAAGTGATTACGTTCTGACTTTTTCTTGAGTCTTTTGGGATCTTTGCGTGTATGAGCCGCTTTCTTTGCCAACTCTTGGCTTGTGTGATCCTTTGCTACTAGATGGTCGTTTTCTATCTTTTACCTTGGTTTTGGACCATTTAGTTAGCTTCTTTGGTTTTGCATTTCAAGTTCAGATTCATGTGCTTGGTGTTGTTGTCAATGTACTCATCAAGGGGGAGATTGAGGAACCATGTTGAGATGTGCCATGGTTCTCGATCATGATGAGTAATTGACAACCGTGTTGATTTGAGTTGACATGAGGTTTGGGTTGAAATGCGGGACTTTGAGGGTTGCATAAGCATATGCATGATTATGTTTATGGCTAACCGAAGTTGGTGCAGGTAATGGGAAGAATGGAGGAGAAGGAGAAACGTGTTTGCTTGTCTAATGATGTGTAGGTCAATGGAGTCAACTTGATGGTCAACGGCAGGAGGATCGGGAGGACCAAGCGAAGGGTCCCGACGGGCTGGGACCGAGGAGGCTTGGGTCCGGGCGATCGAGAGGCCGGGTGAGGTCAAGGGTGATCCACACCGTACACGTGGCGGACAAGAAGCACGGAGGGTTTCGCGGTTTGGCCTCAAAACCGTGGAGGTGATGAAGACGGCGTGTTGACCAAGGTCAAGAGGCGAACAGGAGGCCGGTGCAAGTGAAGGGTCCCGACGGGCTGGGACCGAGGAGACTTGACGGCGAGGTTCGCGGGACGAGGTGACACGCGTCGACATCGAGATGGTTTCCCGGTTTGGCCTCAAAACCGGTGGTCGACGGTTTCCCGGTTTGGCCTTAAAACCGGCAGTGATGGTTTCCCGGTTTAGCCTCAAAACCGGTGGTCGACGGTTTCCCGGTTTGGCCTTAAAACCGGCAGTGATGGTTTCCCGGTTGAGCCTCAAAACCGGTGGTGGATGGTTTCCCGGTTGAGCCTCAAAACCGGTGGTGGACGGTTTCCCGGTTTGGGCCTCAAAACCGGTGGTGGGTGGTTTCCCGGTTTATGCCTCAAAACCGGCGGTGGACGGTTTCCCGGTTTGGGCCTCAAAACCGGTGGTGAAAGTTGCGCTTTGAGAAGCGTGCAAGGCGGTTTCCCGGTTTAGGCCTTAAAACCGGCGGCGATGGATAGAGGTGCATGTGGCACCATCGTGGAGGTGGCTTCGAGGTGAAGCTACGGTGTGAAGGCCCCGACGGCGTTCGGGTGGAGGAGAAAAAGTTGGACGGAAACGCCCTTATGTGTTGTATGGGTGTGTTGTAGTGTGAGGGGCATTTCCGGGATGTGGAAATGTCCAAGAGGATAAGGTGAGGGGGCTGGTTGGCTGCCCTCCCTTGAGCCTTGTGTTGTCTCTCACTTGTGTTTGTGGGAGAGGGCTTGAGAGAGAGGTGAGAAGAGAGGGGAGAAGAGAGGAGATGGCTCTTTGATTGAGCTTTTTGTCATCTCTAGTTTGTGTGTGCTAGGGAGTGGCTTGACATCTACATCTTTGAGCAATACATAGCATCAATTCGTCCTCAAAGTGTTCTCCTCATCTTGAATCCCGAATTTCTTATTTTCCCCATTTTCGGAGCTATTTTCGGGTGATTTTCGATTCGCTTTTTGTGATGCATTTTTGGGCAGATTTCTTGGGGGATCTTGGTGCTAGGATGTGCTAGTACAATCCTTGGTAGGTCCTTGACCGAATCCATGGCACGAGCACCTTCGATTTGAAGATTTGGTGAAGTTTTCCTCTCTTGTTCATCCAAACCCTACCCTTCTTGATAGAATCCAAAATCTGCATGGATTTCTTAGGGTTTTTGGTGTGATTCTTGTTGGATGATGTTCTCCATCTCAAGACGAAGCTATGGTTCAAATTTCGTGATTTTTGGAGGTCGTTTGACCCGGTTTCGAGATTTTTCTTGAGCTTGCGCGCGTGCTGAAATGACAGGGCCGGACTATCCGACAAAGTGCCGGATACTCCGGTAGGAAACTTAGTTTTCCGAGTTCTCCAGGTCCGGATACTCCGGTAGGATACCGGATACTCCGGTGGGGGGTTTCTGTACCCTGTTTCATCAGGTACCGGACACTCCGGCTCATTACCGGACTATCCGGTGGGGACTTTCTGTAATCTTTTCGTCGGTTCATCTCCTTAAGTGCGTGTTCGCTTAGTTTGCTTCCGTAAGTGCTTATATCTCATCCACAATCATTCCTAGGGTCAACACAACACTTCTCATATGTGTGTGTGATCTTGGTGATTGTTCTTGAGGCGGGTCGGGACATAGGCCGAGTTCTTTCGAAGAATTTTTATCGGCTCCCATTCACCCCCCCTCTGGTCGCCTTCTCGGTCCTTCAATTGGTATCAGAGCCGGTTTGATCACTTGTTGGCTTTTACCGGCCTTGTGATCTATAGGCGACCTTTTGCACTTGCTTGTTCGTGATTCGGCTATTTGCTAACGCTAACCGGTGCTTAATTTATGGCGCCCAAGTGCTCGCTCTCGTTTGTCTTTGTCCTCAGGTTTGGATAGGTGTGGAATTGCTATTGAGGATGGGATCAAGAAGAGTCGAGTAGTGAATGCTTGCAAGGGTGATCTTGAGGAGAATGAAGAGGCGGACCTCACGGAGGAAGAACTTAAAATGGTCGAGCTTTTCAAGCTTTCCAAACGCGATGAGATGTCTCATGAGGATCTTGTCTCCGAGCTTTTCAAGATGAGCCAAGGTAATCTCGTCATGGGCATTGTGGGCTTATTCACTACGGTTCAAGTTTGTGATGCTAAAATTGCCAAACTCAAAAAGAAATTGAAAACCTCTATGCCTAGTGATGAGAGCTTGTTGTCTAGACTTGATAATGTGAATGCATCGACTTCTTGCAAGTCTAGTACTTCTTTGCCTTGTGATGATTGTGTTGCCTTGCTCAAAAAGAATGATGAGTTGAATGCTTCTATGGCTTGTTTGAAATCCGAAAATGAGAAATTGATGCATGATTGTTCTTCATGTGAAAAGCAATTGGAAAGTGCTAGATTTGTTATCAACATGTTGAATGAGAATGCTTCTTTGCTCTGCTTGTCTTGCAAGTCTTTGCATGATGAAATTGACTTGTTGAAATCAAATGCTTCTATGCCTTGTGACTCATGTGTTGCCTTGCATAAAGATCTTGATTGTGCTAGAGTTGATATAGGCAATCTCATGTCCTTGGCTAGAAAAGGTTGCAATTCTTGTATTGACTTGCTTGCTGAAAATGAAATGTTGAAGCTTGATCATTCCACTCGCTTAGAGCAACTTGAACTTGCTAGGGCTACAATTGTTGAGATAAAATCTATGCCTTGTAGCACTTGTTCTTCTTCTATGAATGATGATGCTTGCCTTAATCTTTGTGCTAATCATGATGCTTTGCATGATTTGCATATGAGTGATGCTTCTTCTATTTCTTGCACATCATGTCTTGCTTTGAAAAATGAGATTGAGGCTTTGAAGCTAATGCGCGATGATATGAGCGCAAAGTTGGTTGAGCACAATGATATGAGTGCTAGCCTTGAGAAGGAGAATGATCTCTTGCGTACCACATATGCCGAGTGCATTGAGAAGGAGATTCAAATCTTAAGAGATACTCCATGTGGTACTTGTGAGCGCCTTAAATCTCAAAATGAGGTTTTGCTCTAACTATGCAAGAGCTTAGATGCTAAGCTTCGTGATTCACGCAATTCTTCTCACTCCGATGTGCATGTTTCAAATACTTCTTCTTTATCTTCGGAGTTAGATTCTTCTCATGTTGAGCGTGAGTTTTTGAATGTTAGCTCTTGTGCTATTGCTTTGGGTGATTCTTCTTTGGCTACTCATGCTATTGCCTCTTCCGATATTGCCCAAGGAACTTCAAATGGCAAAGGTGTTTCTTGCTCAAATGGTACAACAACTTTGAAAGAAAAGTACCATTGCACCTTTTGCAAGAAAGATGGGCATGTTATTGAGTTTTGCTTTCGCCGTGTCAAACACGAGCGTCGTATTCGTGCAAAGGCTTTTAGGAACACACATCGCTCTTTCCATGGCATGTGTGGACCGAATGTTGGCTCCAAGTCAAAAGATGCTTCTAGTTCTTCATGCAAGTCTCAAAGGACTTCTCACTCGAGCAAGAATGGTGCTTGTACCTCTCAAACCGTCTCTCCCGATAGGCCATTGTACCATTGCTCTTATTGTGGGAATGATGGGCATCAAATTGACTTTTGCTTTAGGCGTGCCAAACGCTTGCGCCGATCTCATGCTTCTAGCTATTCGAGTATTCATAGCTTTTCCCATGGCATGAAGACTCGGGAGTCTAGCATGAGGCATCGCTTTATTGATGGTTTCTTTGACTCATTTTCTTGTGGGTTTGAACGTGCTCGTGGACATGCTTCTAATGTTTTTTGTGTTGGTCCACGACATGGTTCTCATGATTCTTTCAATGGTTCTTCTCATGGTGTTCCCTTTAGAGGCTCTCGGCGTTTTTCTAGTGGTTGCACTCGTTTTTCTTCTCGAGTTGCTATTTCGCGACATGCTTCTAAAGGTGATTCAAAGTCTTCAAATTTGAGCCAAAGTTTGCATCATGCTAACCCTCGTGATAAATTGAGTACATCTATTGGTCATGTGTCCAAGTGTTGGATTCCCAAGTATTTTCTTACTAACCCTTCGGGATCCAAGACTCGGACATCTCTCTCTTCTCATGTGTAGGTTGAGGACGCGGGTTGGAGGACATGAGCATGATTGATCTCGGTCTTTTGCTTGACGTGATTGAGACATGATGGTTCTCCGTACCCTTGTACATGGCCTCCAAGAGGCATGCACTTCATTGTGGCGTCTTCACCTATTTTGTGAGCTTTCCTATACACTCATACCTTCTACATTCATGTATATTTACTTGTGGTATGGGATGCTTGTTCATATGCTCACTTGACCCTCTCGGCATGTATTATTTGCGTATATCTTATAGCATGTTTTTGTTTCTCTCTTGTCTATTGGTTGCATTTATTTGTGTATCTATTTGGTTAGCATGTGAGTTGCTTTGTTATATTCAACAATGCTAGCTTTGTGTATGCTCTTGGCTCTTGGAATCCTCTTTGATGCTTTCAATTCTCTCTTGTCCTAATTTGCATCTTTTCGCGTACATCATTGCGTAGCATGTTTCGATGTGGCTTTCTAACATACCTTGCTAGCTTTGTGAGCTTTCTTGTATCTTAGTTCACTTTTTCATGCTACCTTGTGTGATCCATGGTGTATCCTCTCTCATGTGTTACCATGATTTGCAAATGCTTCTCTTGTGCTTGCTCTTATGTGACGTGAGCTTCTTATGTTCTTATTTGCATATCCTCACTTTGATCACGCTTGTAGCTTTTATCACTTTTTCATGTATCTTGTGTGAACCATACTATATCTTTTCATGATTAGCTAGTGGTTCTCACATGCTTACCCTCATGTGATATATGCTCCTTTTTGTGTTATTTGTATATCCCTCAACTTTGACATATGATTACTTGGTCCTCTCATGTTTTGCCATGATTTGCAAATTTGAGTTTGGAGTATGCTCCATATTGCTTTATTTGCACAACCCTCTTCTTTGATTGTATAATGTTTGCCCCTTTTTCAAGTGTCTCCTTGTCTTGTTTTGAATGATTGTAAAGTTGTTTTATTGAGGGGGAGATTGGCTTGGTTGAGGGGTGGATAGGATTGGTTTGAGGGGGAGTTGTTCTTTTTCATTGATACTGGAGCTTGTCTTGTGCTTTGTACTTTTCGAGTTGTTGTTTTCATTGACATCTGGAGCTTGTCTTTTGTTTGGACCTTTGAGATGTTTTTCTTGTAAAATTTGTATCTTAACTTTGCATTGCATCAAGTAACATGTGCTTTATAGTTCATGAGCTTCAATTCTTATGCCTTCTTGTATTTGTTGTTGCTATGTTTGAGTTTGAGCTAAGTTGTGTGATGCTAGTAGCAAACCTTCAAACTTAGGCTTTTCTAGATGGCTTGGCATAGTGGCATTTTGAGCAAGCTAGCTAATCTTAAAGATGAAAATTGGCTTTTGTGAGTCTTATGATATATGCATGTCAATGTCTTGCTCATCATGTATATAATTGCTTTTATCCTTGTCAAGACTTGTTTTAAGGCTAGTTTGAAAATGTCCTGGCCTTGGCAACTTGTTGTTTGGGGGATGCACTCTGACAAATGTTTAGCTCATGATGTGACTTTGGGGGAACAAATGTTCCTTTTACCACAAGGCATGCTCTTTTGCTCTTGTGCTTAATTTTCTAAAATCAATTTGATCTTTTGTGCTTAATGCTATAAATCCAATACGGTGCCTTGATGCCTCAGGGTGTTTGCCGTAACCAGTCGTGCGACCCTCTGTATGGATAAGAGGTTATTTGAGGATAAAATCCAATACGGTGCCTTGATGCCTCGGGGTGTTTGCCGTACCCAGTCGTGCGACCCTCCGCATGGATAGAGGTTACTTGTGGATAAACATAACATGAGTAATTGCTTTTGTTCCTAAATCTTATATCTCACTTGTTGATTACTCACTTGATCAAATTGAGTCTTTGTTGCATATGTGAGCGTTTGTCAAAGCACATATTTCCGAATGCTTGTTGCTTGAGTTGAGATTGACACTTGCTAGTTTTCTTGGATTCACTTAATGCTTGTTTTGCCTTGGCTAGCGGCAATTATACACGTGGTGGCAGCTTTTATCATGATGTAGCAAGTTTGAATCTATCTTGCTCAATTCAATCTTCTTGCTTAGCTTGTCTAGCTCTTTGTTTTTGTGCTATGCTCTCTATTACGGCCTTCGTGCGATTGTGAGCTCATGCTTTTGCACTTCAAGGCTTTGTGCTTGTTTCTATAGCAATGATAAATGCTCGTTGACATAATTGTTGAAGCTCCATAAGTTTGCATCCTCATACATTGCTTTTTTGTCTCTCTTTTATGTCTTGATGAGTTCATTGCCAAAGGGGGAGAGATTTCAAAGGAGTGTTGCACAAAACATGAAAATGTGAATGAATTAGCTTATACATTTGCATGAGAGGTAATCATAACTTGAGGGGGAGCAATCATAATTTGAGGGGGCGCATTCCATGTTTTTGAGATTTTCTTGAGTCTCTCGTGGCTTGAGGGAGAGCATTCTATGTATTTGAGATTTTCTTGAGTCTCTCGTGTTCTTGGCGATAAAATGGTCATGATGAACAATTGCTCTAGTTTACGGACCATGAGCCGTTTGTATTTCAGATTTTCTCAAGTCTCTTATGTTCTTTGCGATGAAATGGTCATCATGAACAATTACTCTAGTTTATGGACCATGAGCCGCTCTCTTGCCAATTCTTGATGTTGCGATCCTTTTATGCTAAGTGGCCACTTTCGATTCTTTATTGGTTTTTGGCCATCTTAGTTGTGCTTTATTGGACTCACATTTTCAATTCTAAATTTATGTGCATTTGGTGTTGTCAATGTACTCATCAAGGGGGAGATTGTGAAGCCATGTCGATATGTGCCATGGCTTAGTTTGTGATGAATAATTGACATTGATTACTTCCTTGTTGAGCTTAATTGAAAATGCATCTTATGGATTGAGAAAGCAAACCCCCGGACTATCCGATAGATTACCGGACCTTCCGGTGCCGGACTATCCGGTGTTGTACCGGACCATCCGGTCATTTCACTTTGCGTGAGAGATATCACTACTTGAGGGGGAGCTTTACATCAAGTGATTACGTTCTGACTTTTTCTTGAGTCTTTTGGGATCTTTGCGTGTATGAGCCGCTTTCTTTGCCAACTCTTGGCTTGTGTGATCCTTTGCTACTAGATGGTCGTTTTCTACCTTTTACCTTGGTTTTGGACCATTTAGTTAGCTTCTTTGGTTTTGCATTTCAAGTTCAGATTCATGTGCTTGGTGTTGTTGTCAATGTACTTATCAAGGGGGAGATTGAGGAACCATGTTGAGATGTGCCATGGTTCTCGATGATGATGAGTAATTGACAACCGTGTTGATTTGAGTTGACATGAGGTTTGGGTTGAAATGCGGGACTTTGAGGGTTGCATAAGCATATGCATGATTATGTTTATGGCTAACCGAAGTTGGTGCAGGTAATGGGAAGAATGGAGGAGAAGGAGAAACGTGTTTGCTTGTCTAATGATGTGTAGGTCAATGGAGTCAACTTAATGGTCAACGGCAGGAGGATCGGGAGGACCAAGCGAAGGGTCCCGACGGGCTGGGACCGAGGAGGCTTGGGTCCGGGCGATCGAGAGGCCGGGTGAGGTCAAGGGTGATCCACACCGTACACGTGGCGGACAAGAAGCACGGAGGGTTTCGCGGTTTGGCCTCAAAACCGTGGAGGTGATGAAGACGGCGTGTTGACCAAGGTCAAGAGGCGAACAGGAGGCCGGTGCAAGTGAAGGGTCCCGACGGGCTGGGACCGAGGAGACTTGACGGCGAGGTTCGCGGGACGAGGTGACACGCGTCGACATCGAGATGGTTTCCCGGTTTGGCCTCAAAACCGGTGGTCGACGGTTTCCCGGTTTGGCCTTAAAACCGGCAGTGATGGTTTCCCGGTTGAGCCTCAAAACCGGTGGTGGATGGTTTCCCGGTTGAGCCTCAAAACCGGTGGTGGACGGTTTCCCGGTTTGGGCCTCAAAACCGGTGGTGGGTGGTTTCCCGATTTATGCCTCAAAACCGGCGGTGGACGGTTTCCCGGTTTGGGCCTCAAAACCGGTGGTGAAAGTTGCGCTTTGAGAAGCGTGCAAGGCGGTTTCCCGGTTTAGGCCTTAAAACCGGCGGCGATGGATAGAGGTGCATGTGGCACCATCGTGGAGGTGGCTTCGAGGTGAAGCTACGGTGTGAAGGCCCCGACGGCGTTCGGGTGGAGGAGAAAAAGTTGGACGGAAACGCCCTTATGTGTTGTATGGGTGTGTTGTAGTGTGAGGGGCATTTCCGGGATGTGGAAATGTCCAAGAGGATAAGGTGGGGGGGCTGGTTGGCTGCCCTCCCTTGAGCCTTGTGTTGTCTCTCACTTGTGTTTGTGGGAGAGGGCTTGAGAGAGAGGTGAGAAGAGAGGGGGAGAAGAGAGGAGATGGCTCTTTGATCGAGCTTTTTGTCATCTCTAGTTTGTGTGTGCTAGGGAGTGGCTTGACATCTACATCTTTGAGCAATACATAGCATCAATTCGTCCTCAAAGTGTTCTCCTCATCTTGAATCCCGAATTTCTTATTTTCCCCATTTTCGGAGCTATTTTCGGGTGATTTTCGATTCGCTTTTTGTGATGCGTTTTTGGGCAGATTTCTTGGGGGATCTTGGTTCTAGGATGTGCTAGTACAATCCTTGGTAGGTCCTTGACCGAATCCATGGCACGAGCACCTTCGATTTGAAGATTTGGTGAAGTTTTCCTCTCTTGTTCATCCAAACCCTACCCTTCTTGATAGAATCCAAAATCTGCATGGATTTCTTAGGGTTTTTGGTGTGATGCTTGTTGGATGATGTTCTCCATCTCAAGACGAAGCTATGGTTCAAATTTCGTGATTTTTGGAGGTCGTTTGACCCGGTTTCGAGATTTTTCTTGAGCTTGCGCGCGTGCTGAAATGACAGGGCCGGACTATCCGACAAAGTGCCGGATACTCCGATAGGAAACTTAGTTTTCCGAGTTCTCCAGGCCCGGATACTCCGGTAGGATACCGGATACTCCGGTGGGGGGTTTCTGTACCCTGTTTCATCAGGTACCGGACACTCCGGCTCATTACCGGACTATCCGGTGGGGACTTTCTGTAATCTTTTCGTCGGTTCATCTCCTTAAGTGCGTGTTCGCTTGGTTTGCTTCCGTAAGTGCTTATATCTCATCCACAATCATTCTTAGGGTCAACACAACACTTCTCATATGTGTGTGTGATCTTGGTGATTGTTCTTGAGCGGGTCGGGACATAGGCCGAGTTCTTTCGAAGAATGTTTATCGGCTCCCATTCACCCCCCTTCTGGTCGCCTTCTCGGTCCTTCAGGTTGCTACAGCTAGACGATGGCACAACTGCTGTGCATCCTTGTTAGCGGTTATGTCTGTCGGAATGTACCAAGTTACATGCCTGGCTAGCTGCGGTTTTCTCTGACCATAATCAATGACTTTCAAGAATAGATCACGTGGTAAATTTCCTCCAGAGTATATATATTCGGGAATATGTTAATAATCAGTTCGATCGTGTCAAGGCGCAGGTGACCATCGCGTTGCCACCACTTTTGCGTGCTCCTTTTTTAAAAATCTAAACACAGCGACATGCGGTGTATTTACCTTCAAGTTGTTCTCAAGTGATAAATTATCTTGGCTTCATGTTAACCATGTTGAAAACTCAGTTTTCGTCTGCAAGTATGTTGGCGCTATTCAGGAGTCTGAACTCATGTTTCTCGAGTGGGCACTGTAAATTCGTTTTCTTTGCTGAAACGTACTCCCTCCGTTTTTAATTATATGACGCCGTTGACTTTTTCGTTAAACTTTGACCAACAATATAAATTTAAATAATTACTTTTCAAATGTGAAATAAATATCATTAGATTCATCATCAAAAGTATTTTAACATTAACTTATATATTTAGCTATCTACATAAATATTTTGAATAAGACGAACGGTCAAACGTAACGAAAAAAATCAACGGCGTCATATATTAAAAAACGGAGGGAGTACATATCAACGAACACAATGTATTGATTCCAGCTAAGGCAAATATACATGTATCATCATCAGCGTTCGGATCGATGTACTCCGACGATTTGGCATAAGTTGATCTAACAAGGTGCAATTAGCCAACCAGTATTGACCTTGAACATGCAATCCGAAAGCGACGTGAGCACCAAAAATTCAGCTCGCGCGAGTGACGTGGACAACAGGTAGATTGGGGGCGTGCCTGTTCTGGTTGTTGAGCTGCATCTGAATCGCTCGCTGGCGACGTCGAGATTTTGCTTGGTTAAATTAAGGGACGACCGGTAGACTAGGATGGCCAATGCCGTTCGCTTAGAAGTGGCGGGCACGACAGCTGACATAAGAAGGTTTATTCTCGATTAGTCTGGGTCTGAATCTCAGCTTTTAAAATTGATTAGCAACGCGTCAGTTCACATTGAATCCCGCATTATTTTTGTTTACCACTACCATGTCCAAATCAAACCAAGATTTTATTTATTTATTTAAGTGCAGCCATGGAGTCTTTCTGGTTCGGCAGGCACGAACATGCGTGAACAGTTTGAGGGCTTGCAGAAGGGCAAAACGAACAGGTTCCTTTTACGCTGCCGCCTGACCTTGTCCGTCTCCCTCGGGAAACACTGCGTAATCTGTGATGCGTGCAAGTTTGAACAAGCGAGACGCTTAACCGGCACGAGAAGAGGCGTATCAGCGTATGCATGCATGTTACACATGCTCAACGGTAGGCAGGCCTATGTGTGAACTGCAAGGCTGCTGACAGCTTGCTTGCAGGTTAACTATCTAAATCATCAGCGTCCTTCCTCGTCGTCAGCACCAGGAACGCAGCTGTTTGTGACATCCAGGGCCAAAACTCAATAGGATTGATAAGAATACTCATATCAATAAGTTGTAACTTTTTTTTCGAAAGTTCATCTCGAAAGAACTCTAAGGTTAAACGTGTTTGGTCTGGAGCAATTTCGAGATGGGTGACCGACCGGAAAGTTCTTCCCAGATGCGCACGAGTGAGGACAAAGTGCGTAGAAAAGACTTGTGTTGGTCTGTAAGAGCAGTCTTGAGATCAAGAGAGCTGCCAGATGTGAGCGGACGTTACACTCTACGAATTCAGGCGTGACATAAGCAATGCCTCGTGCACGAGAACACAGGGTGCAATGGGGGATATCGAACAGTCGTCTCTTGCGCGATACTTATCTCTATGCTGCCTAATCACGAGGGCAGAAAAAAGATAGCCTGAAAATGAAAAGAGTTAATAGGCGGTACAGAGCAGACCAAATAGCTCCCATGTCTCCCCCACGAAGCTTCCAGAATTAGCATGCGTTAACCTTCACGAACTTATCAAGAACACACATGAGAAGAATTACGGCGCCTCAAAAACAAACTTTCGAGTCCCAAAAAGGAGCGTCAAATTTAGGTGAAAAGCAGCATAAATAATTGTGGACTTGCTACTTCCGGAGCCACCTACCAAAAAGAGACATGGAAAAAGGAGGCATCTACTAGCACGGTGGCTATCAATCCCTGCTGCTACATGGCCATGCTCACTTCCACTTATTCCCCTTTCAAATCCACGTGGAAAAGGGCGCGACACACACCTAATCGAGGGGTCTCACTCCACAGTGCGCTCGTTCACAGATGCCGCGGCAAACAAGCTGCCTCCGGCCAGAAAAAGCTTGTCCCGAACGCGTGTACGAGATTCAAGGCTCGTGCTCGAGGCGCCTCTGTCCAACACCTGTCTGGAAATCTACTGTACCAGGTGCCGTCAGAACAACGGGTTTAGTAAAAAGTAATCACGTAAATATGAAAAGTTGGGTTGGGATCACATCATCACGGCGACGTTGACGCGCTTTTAATGTGCAGATAAGCACTGTGTTTAGTGGACTGTTGCATCGCCTCCTTATCGTCAGGGCGCTCGATCTAGTGGATACATTTTTGAGCTGAAATAACAGGATTATATTTCTTGCTTGCAGAACGGCTCCTGAGTTCACTGTATAGCTTGTTTTGGTTCTTGAGCACATCTGCTCCAATTTTTATTCGAGCTGAATGAACGAGAGAGAATGATTTTTCAGTGGTCCTGGAGAACAAATTGACCGGGGATGCCACTGCCGCCACACATGCACAAGGAACAAGGCTTCGTTTTCAATCCAAGTAGTGGGATGATTGATTGACTATGGTAGCGTTCGTTTCATTTTAGAGGGTGCTGTAGCAGTCACATCAAAGATGCCGGCACGATTTATGTGTACTAAACAAAGTCAAATTACAAAACTAAGTCCAGGACCCCCTCTCTATTTCGCGAGACGAACGTAATGAGGGTAATTAAGCGGCGATTAGACGATGATTACTGTAGCATCACTGTGTCAAAACATTGATTAATTAGGCTCGTTAGATTCGTCTCGAAAAATAACGCCCGTCTGCAGAAAGGTTTTGCAAAAAAATTTTATTTAATACTCCTAAATAGTAAGATTCTTTTTTACTTTAGAGGGTATAAACTTTAGAGGTCACTTTAGAAGCCTATCCGAACGGAGCCTACGAATTGGACTGTGCGGTGACTAGGTAAAATCCTGTAGTAAAACTACTTTTGCCACGACTTTTCGTAGGACGTACTACTGACAAGGAAACCCACAAGAGTAGTACTCCCTCCGTCCCTAAATAGCTGTCTTTCTCGCTTCCCGAGAAATGAATCCAATCAATTTTATATTAAAATATATTAATATTTATAGTACATAATTAGTATCATTGGAAAGCTCTTTTAGTCTAGTTTTTTAACAAATTTATTTGGAGACACAAATGTTGCACGTATTTTTTACAAAGTGAGTCAAACTTGTGGCACGCACACCAACGGCGACATCTAATAAGGGACAGAGGGAGTAGCTTTAAGATCTTCGTCCCTTTTCAGGAGGTGGCATCTTGCTTGCACGCTTGTTCTTTCCTCTTCTCTTTTCTTTCTGTCAGTATTTGCATAATATTGCCATATGCGATGTTTGCTCTAGAACTTGAAAGCTCCAAAATCCAATACGCCTTCGACAGTCAGACGAGTATTACAATTTTATTTATCTTTTTTTTGGAAAATTATTTCCACCATTGATGCTTTCCAAATGGTAACCCAGCGCAGTCGTACAGAGAGGTTGGCAAATCCGCAAAGTCAAGGGCTCGAATTGGAACACGCACAAAAGAAAAATCCAAACGAATACTTAGTTTTTTCTTGTTTCTTTCTTCCAAAAGAATTCGTCATGAAATGAATTTCCTTTTTGCTACAGCTAGCTCTGATTCACATACCGTCATTCTACTCCGTCACTCTCCAAAAAGACGACATTTACCGGCTTCCTCTTGGACAACGCAAAAACAAAGTTGCTCACACTAAACTAAAAAACCTGCGAAGACAGCCAGCACCTAAAAGATGCCCAAAGAAAAGATACTGTTCCTTCAATGATTACACGGCTTCGCCACTCTCTCTTGTTTGCGTGGTGTTTTCGGGGACGACGCCGTCGTCGCCAGCTTCGTGTGGCTCTGGCTGTGCCCCCTTCCTCCCTCTCTTTCCGTCTCTTCACAGAAATCCCTTCTCATTTTAATCCCAGTATTTAGCCCCTCTAATTGCTGACACATCTCTCCCGCAGTGGGGGCGGTCAGAACTCGCGTTGTTTCCGTCAAATCCTCCTGTTCCACTCCACCCGAAATCTCTTCTTGCCGAGCTCAGAGAAAGGACATCTCATTCTCTCTTGTTGTTAGGCCACCGTGTTTGCACCGATTTGTTTCCTCTCTGGTTCTTGCCTCCGGTGCAGATCTAAAGGCGCCAGGTTTCTGGAAATTTGTTGTCGTACGGGTTGGATTGGATCGAATTCGATCCATTTGTTGCCGGTTTGGGTGTTCGTGATCCGAAAGGTGGGAGCTTTGATTGGGTCGTGGAGCATTTGTGTTTCTGAGCCAGAAATATGCTCTACTTGAAGCAGCCAACGAGGAGCTGAGCTGCAGAAGTTTTTCTGGTTTTTCTCCATTTCTCGGTCAGGCTTTTGCAGAGGACGTTGTTGATCTGATCCGATGGAGGCTATGACTAGCGGCAAATTCCTTCAGAAGTTTCGGCTCTACGAAACCAAATCGGTACGGATCTTTGCAATTTATGCCTCTTTGCTTGTCGATTGAATTGTTTTTTCCATACAGATTCTTTGAACTTATCTCTGTGCCTGTAAAAATGGGAGTAACTTTTTTAGTTTGTGGTTGATTGGATTATCGTGTGATTTAATGCTTGCACCTTGATTGATGTTCATTATGATTGGTTCAATTCAGTTAGGTTACTGGTGAAAGGCTGCAAAAAGTTAAGGGGAAGATCATTCTTTTTGTTTCTTTTTTCAGGGAAGAGAAGAGAGTGAAAACAAAAAGGCGTGTTCCTTTTTGTTATTCCCTGCAATTTGTTTCAGGCATATTAAATGTCTATTGGAACGATGCATTACTGTTGTGTTTTCTTTTTGGCTTCTCATTCTAATGGTATCTTGTTTTGTTTAAGCTGGTGCCAAAGAATACAAGGTTTCAGCTTGACTTCTCATATGCTTTTGCTAATTTGAGAGGATAGTTAGCTTTTTAATCAGAAATCAAGATTCTGCTTTTGATACATTAGACAATACATATAGTTTCACATTTGTCCCTCGTTTACTGTTCTATTGATTTGTGGAGATAAATATTGACGCCGAAAGCTCTTATATATTTCATTCATTGTCCAATATCTCCTGCAATTGACATGTGTGCGCCTTTTCGGTGTAGAAATTTTATCTTATTGGAAGAGACAAGAGCAGGACTCTGTGGAGGGTGCTTAAGATTGACCGGACGGAATCTACTGAGTTGGGCATTGAGGAAGATCCGACTAGTTACACTGAAAATGAATGCCAAGAATTACTTTGGCGGATTCATGAGGGGAATAGGTTGACTGGTGGACTGAAATTCGTCACAAAATGCTATGGAATAGTAGGTATGGCAACTTCAACTAAGACTTTCTGAATGTATCACTATTCACTAACAGCTTCGCAGCAGTTCAAAATATAACATTTAATTCTTTGATTATTCAGGTTTCGTAAAGTTTCTTGGCCCTTATTACATGGTTCTAATAACCAGAAGAAGGAAAGTTGGCACCATATGTGGCCATGAGATTTATTCGATTGGCAAGAGTGAAATGATCGCAGTTCCAAGTGTTATAGTCTGGCCCAACGTGGCTTATTCTAGGGATGAGAACAGGTCTTTTGTTTTTTCAACATGTAAATATTGTGTATTGCCTGTTGTAATTCCATCGTTGACTCCTAACAATATCGAAACTTTTAGCTTTGCTCTCCTGCGTACATTTAGTGTCTTTTCTATTCATCTTAGTGTTAATCCATTTCTTCACATGTTTGAGTCCATTTTTTGCTGTGTTGTGATGCAAATCATTTGATTTACTTTAATCCATATGTGCGCTGTTCCACCCCATTTTGCACGTGTATCAGATTTTCTTCATATATTCGTGTTCCCAGCCCCAAGTGGGCAATTCGATTTGATGGTTATGTCCGACTGTGTATTGATCTTTGTATGCATTTGTGTTATTTTTCCTATATTCATAATTTTTCCTGTTGACAAAAATATGCATCCAACTCATGTGGCCAGTATGTCACAGCGATTCTTGCTATTCTGATCCTTGTGTTACGGGTTCATATGGTTGGAGGCATATAGAAACATTTTGTGTATGGTTGGAGGTATATAGAAACATTTCGTATATCCTTGCTCCAGTAGTATACTAATATTCTTAGTTATTGATATTCACTGTTCTGTATAATGTATATATTACATGTGAATTTTTAACTCTTTTATTGTTTTCACTAAAGAGAAATGTTCTTATCTCTCACCTTCCACAGATATAAACGCCTACTTTCTTCGGTTGATCTTTCGAAGGATTTCTTCTACAGCTACTCTTATAACATCATGCGCAGCCTTCAGAAGAACATAACTGAGAAGAACACTGGGCAGGTTGTCTACGAAACAATGTTCGTGTGGAACGAGTTTCTGACACGTGCTATTCGGAATCATCTCAAGAGTGCTAGTTGGACTGTTGCTTTAATTCATGGATTTTTTAAACAGGTATATTATCCTTACCAAACCTTCTTTGGGGTAGCATTATTCTGATTCCTACTTGAAATTTCTGATTGATGGGCTTATCCATATCACCAGTACCATCTATTCATCATCGGAGACCACAAGTAGGGCTGCTGCTAACTCAATGCCATCCCACTAACGTACACGTTTTACTCTACATCTTGTGACCTGATGTATAGTGAAAGCGTGAAATAAAAGGTTTGCAAAGGCATGGCTTTGTATAACCTGCTGACTTTTCAGTTTGAGCTGCTTGAGGCTTTCCCGAGTCGAAACATTTGCTCGTAAGTCTCAGCAGACTGCTAATTTCTTATTTCTTTAGTCTTTTTGTAGGTTGCTAATACAGAACAACATCATACAGCCTGAACATTTCAATTCTTAGATATGAAACTCCGTTTTTTTTTCCCATTGCCTTTAAGTTTCTTGGCTAGTAGCATTGCACATACCACTGTCTCTTGACCCTAGTGTGAAATAGGTATTCCTATGTGTCTAGGACCAAAAGTCATGCTAATTTAACTATTTTTATGCCTTCAGTCGAAGCTCTCAGTATCTGGGAAGGATTTTTGGTTGACACTTATAGCTAGGCGCTCACGCCATTTTGCTGGAACCAGGTTTGTACTATATCTCAGAAGCCTTAGATTTTGAGGTATTATTTTGCATAAAACATATACATGCTTAGAATAATTAGCTTTGTTTTCATCTCAGCGGTTTTGGTTTGTTATTTTTCTTGAAGTTGTTTGGTCACTTTGAATTATAGATTCTTGAAACGAGGTGTTAACGAGAAGGGTAGGGTTGCCAATGATGTTGAGACCGAACAGATTGTTTTTGAAGACTCAACTAATGAGGTACCAAGTCAGATAACTTCTGTTGTACAACATAGAGGATCGATTCCACTTGTGTGGTTTCAGGAGACTTCAAGACTTAATATTAGACCAGACATCATCTGTAAGTCCTGCCATTAAGTTTGATACGAATTTTGCTGTACAATATCTCCTCTGAATTCTGATCTTCCACTTTAATTGCTGTTGCAGTGAAACCAGATGTGGACTACAAGGCAACACGACTTCATTTTGAGAATCTTGTACATAGATATGGGAACCCGATAATCATCTTGAACTTAATAAAGGCAAGTTTGACATCAATGTTGTTTGTAATTTCACATGAATGATAAGTTTTGACTCCTTTTATTCTGTCACAGATCTGTATATATTAGGTTTAATTGTGAACTTGATAGCCCTTTGCTTTTGTTATAAATCTGAATTCTTCTTTTGGGTCTCTTACTCAGACTCGTGAGAAGAAGCCTCGTGAATCTTTGCTCCGTGCAGAATTCGCTAAGGCTATCTATTATATAAACAAGGAGTTACCAGATGACAGGCGTCTGAAGTTCTTACACATGGATCTGAGTAAGCTTTCGCGAAGGTAACCTATTCTGTTCCAGGCTAATTTTCTATCTGATATCACGCCAGCAATTTAAGCTGGTTTTGTACTGTTCATAGAGTTCTAAGTACTAAATGCTATTTGCAGGAAAGGCACCAATGTGCTTGCACTGTTGCACAAGGTAGCATCAGACGTGTTGGAACTAACTGAATTCCTTAACTGTGCAATAACTACATCAACAGCGCCTGATGATGCCTCAAGGTAGTTTCTTTATATTTGGGAACCATTCAAAAGCTTATTGAAATTAGTTAATTACCTAGACAAGCAGCAAAGAAAATCATGCAACCTTACGTGTTTCGAAATGTAGCTTCAAAATTCGATTTTTGTCAAATTATTTTAAGTATTTATTCCAAGATTTTGTGTCAAAAGTATTTATGGCAAGATCTGTATTAGAGGTCCTGCAAGGTAACATCAAAACTTCTTGGACAAGAGAAAGTATCTTCTTTTATGGGTCTTGCTGGTCTTATTGTAGATGTTCAATTTGCAGTCCTAATACCTATTGTTTTCGTGCATTACAGTGGACAAGGAACTATTGCATGTGATGACGAAAGTAACGACAATCAAAACGTCTCTGCGACCAAGTTGGTACCTCTTTTACTACAGAAGGGTGTCCTAAGGACAAACTGCATAGACTGCTTGGACCGCACAAATGTTGCACAGTTTGCATATGGACTAGCAGCTTTAGGTCGTCAGCTTCATACTCTAGGGCTCACTGAAGCACCTAAAATTGAATTGCATGCTCCGTTGGCTGATGATCTGATGGATTTCTACGAACGGATGGGTGATACCTTAGCTATTCAATATGGTGGTTCTGCTGCCCATAACAAGGTACGTTAAGTTCTTTTAGCTGACTGCTGCAAGATATTTTCTGCAATTCTGCATTTCACTACTGAATAATACAATTCCAAATATTCTACCAACTGGAAGCACACTTGAAGATGTTTATGATTGGATTGATTTGTTCATTACTTCTACATCTTTGTTATACATTTAGCTTTGCTGATTGTTCTTCCCTTTTTCCTGGTTCATGTATCCCCAATTTCCTATTAGTTCATTAAACATGTAGCAGCATATTTAAGTTGAAAGCACTCACACTGTAATCTGACACCCAAAAGTATGGTTCAAATAAGTTTGCTATGATCAAATCTGTTTCTGTTCCGTAACACTTGTCATTTCAGCAAGATGGCACGTACTAGGGCACTTTTTACCAAAAATATGTCATGTTCCTATCAGATCGGTTGTGTTTGGATAAAGTTTGTTAATAAACACATTGCATTTCCTTCAGAAACAAGCTAAGTTAACAGAGCATGTTATTCTCGCTTAGATATCTGGATATGTGTAGCTACTCAATCATATTAAGTGTAGTTTATGAAAAGATATGATGGAAAATAAATCAGCAAGTGTTTTCATATGAATATCCATAGGCTAAATAGCACCCATTTTAAACAAATTGCATTAAATTATCATTTACAGTCTCCCAAATCTATAGTTCATATTCTTAATTTTCAAAGTGCTTGAGTTGATAGCCAGTAAGGTCAATAGACAATTAGTCAACTAAAATCCTTCCAATTTGAACGCTTGATTGGACTATTACATTAAGTTCTCCATGTTATTCATATGTGACAGATCTTCTGTGAGCAAAGGGGCCAATGGAAGGCAGCGACCCAATCTCAGGAGTTCCTCCGGACCCTTCAGCGTTACTACAATAATGCGTACACAGATCCTGAGAAGCAGGATGCTATAAACGTGTAAGCTTCTCAATACCTTTTGAAACAATATTCTGTAAAATGACAGCTGTCATGGAATGCCTTGATACTTGTAAAACAAATCACCACAAAAGGCTTATCTGTTCAAAATTACAGGTTCTTGGGCCATTTCCAACCTCACCAAAACAAACCTGCATTGTGGAAGTTGGATTCGGATCAGCATTACAACATTGGGAGGCAAGGAACTTTAAATGAGGAGATTATTGGAAGGTGCGAATTATACTCAGGCCAATATTTCATTAATAGGCTGATCAGACATTCAGCTTTTTGCTTATTGTTGTACATTTGATTAGTGCACCTTTTTTTCTTTTGAGCTGCGAGAATAGCATTGCTTGTTTCATGGAAATGGTCTTGAATAGTTATGCAACTGGTGCATGGACATGGAGCACTAGACCTTATTTCAATTTTACTATCTCATATTGCTTTCAGGCTGTTTGGTTGCCATGTCTAATTTAGCATTTGACACATCCTGTTTCATCAGGTCAAAGATAAAGAGATCAATGTCGGACGGTAATATTCTGTTGGATAACAGTGTACCTGTATCTAACTGCAACATTGGAGAAAACAACACAGAATTGCTTCCGTTGCAACAGCTGGCTGATATGAGAGAGCCTTCTGATTCCGCACCAGAGATCTCTGTGTGTGAACCCAACCTGTGCCCCAGGTTTGTGAAGCCTTGCACGAAATTATCTACTAGACAACTTGAATATTTTCATGAGCTAACTCTCATGAATGCAATATTGAGCTGACTCCATTATCTTTCTATAACCAGCACGAATTATGTCAGAATGGCTGGACGACATTCCATGTCAGAAGAGCGGCAGAACTATTTGAAAAGATTAGGTTACCCTGAATTGCATTCTTCAAATTTCTTAGACCTTGATTTGTTGTCGTCTTCTGGAAATTCCTGTGATGAGGAAGTTTTCGAGAGGTAACATATACTGCCGATAGTCGCAAATATTGTTTTTATTATTGACCTAGCTAAACATTTTTTAAAAAAAACTTGTTTTGCAGGTCGTCACTGATCAATTCACCTATGGATGTTATTAGCGTTGAATCATCCACATCGTATAGCGAACAAGGGCATAATGATGAGGTTAGCCTTGTGATCCAATTTTTTTTCCTCAAACTGTCTATCTGAGCATGGCATTGAGAGTCATAAGCATCAACCTTACTGTTATACCGAATTCCCTGTTTCCCTTATATCTGAATCTTATGCTGTGAGCCTTTTTCCTTTCACCAGGGAAGGGATGATACTGACCTGTCACGTTCGAGCAGTCAGCTCTCAGATGCTCGAGACTATTCCGACCGTTTTGCTCAATGGGTCGCTAACGGAGGCATGCTTTGCTACTAACTCAGAAGTTTTGACAAGGTGACGGTTCTGTAAAAAAATTATGCCTTGGCAGGAAGGTGTGAGCTAGAACATCAGAACAGGGGTGTATCTGAATACGCAGGAGACATGATCAAAGAGGTGGCAGCCACAGAATGACAGAAGCCTCGCATCGGGATGGTTGATCCCTGGAATGCTCCGGCTGATGAAATTCAGAGGAGGAACGAGATGACGATGGCTCGGTTGGGTAGAGGATTCAATTTCTATGGTGAAGAATCTGACCATAGTGCAGACAATAAATAGGCGAAGTATACCTGATTCTTTTAGTTTAGTTTTATCTTTCATTTTCTTCTAAAATTTAAAAAAGACAAAAAAATTGCATAAAAAAAAAAAAAAATACCGAGAAAGAAATACTCATGTTCTGTAAATAATACTGTTACAAAAGTATAATTATTTGATACCTATAGTTCCATTTCGAAGAGCCGTGTTTTCCTCTGTTCGTGACTTTGTGTACAACCTTCAGTTGCAGTGGCAAATCGTTATGTGTCACCTGGCCGGGTAGCGCCAGCATCGGTGCGTTGCATTTTGCCGCAAATATATTACGCGGTGCTACTTGAACCAAATAATTTAACAGTTGACAGATATATTCAATAAAGTTTCAGACAAATAAACTAACAAGGAGACAGATCCAGAAATTAAAGGGACGACACCGTTTTTTTTCCCAATGTATAACACAGACTCACAATGGTGCCTCAAAATATGAAGTCATATATAGCAACTCAAGTTTGGGAAAACCTAACAACCAAAATTCAGCAATCTCCATCTTGTTGGCCCGACGACGGAACCGTGTAAACTGCAGAACGATATTCCACAACAAAATATAAGTATCATGCAAAAGTTTAATACGTCAGTACGGTACGGATAATCACAGACAAATACTCTTAAAAAACAAGTGTCAGCTTAGAACAAAACCACTTACTGCCGCATTTGCAGCCAGGTCTGAGCGGGTTCTTGCAGGCGTCCATAACGTAGACGAGCTTCACCATGCTCACCCCCTTCTCGTACAGCTCGTCCACGAAGGAGCACAAGCACGGGATGTCGATGTTCTGGATCGCGTTGCAGCATCGATCCGACGGCGGTATCTTGGGGTCGTCAGGATGCATCAGGTAGTTCTGGCAATAAGAGCTCATGTCCAGCAAGTTGTCGCTGCAGCTAGCGGCGCTCGCCGGCGCAGGTGGTCACGGTGACCATGACAACCATTGCGAAAACGAAGACCAACAGGGAGCTTTCGAGCTTTGCCATGGCTGTAAGAACAGCTACAGGTGGTAAACCTCTGTTAGATGCTAACACAAAGATGAGATGGTTTAGAAGGTGTGAGTGATTCAATCGTGGTGGCCGTGAGTTTATATATGTGGAGGCACCAAGGTTTGACTGTTTTCAAGCATGCCAGAGTCAATGGTTCCATGCAAACAAGAGCCAGTGGTAGATTTTGACATCCAGAGAGACGCGTCAGTATTGCTTCTGCAGCACAAATCTTAGTGTTAATTGCGCTAAAATCTGAGCATGCAGCAGTCTATCTATTGACCTGCTATTTGACTGGGTTACATGACGAAAGCACACAACATAATCTGTGCAAGATATACCTTTTGAGGGATTTTTTTTTTCTTGAGGGAAATCTGTGCAAGATATCACTCTATCCTGTATGTAAATATGTAATGCACACTGATTGTGAAGGATAGATTTGAGATCTTTGAGGATACATACATATATCAAAGAAAAACCATAGATGTTTTTTTGAGAAGTTAAAAAAAACCCATAATATGGACACATACACGCACAAACACTGCACATAGCTCGATCTTTTTTCTTTTGGTGAAACAAAATGGGCCGGCGGATCGATCCATCGAACGAGCTCCTCCCCGCACCATGGCCGCAGGCCAACAGGTGGCAGGTCGCGGCTGCTGTCCCTCCGATCGCGGCCGCACAGCCAGTCACGGCCCGGAGCAATTGAAAACGATGCCAATGACGTTCTGATCAGAGTTGCGGTCACCGTGTTGTGGGCAATTTGTACGTGCCGGGGTGGGGCAGAGAAAACTCCTTCCAAAGCCTGCTGTCAACACACTGTTTCGTCTTATCTAATCAAACCTGAGCAACGAGCAGTGAGAGGTGTTCAACAAAAGGGAACACGACGTCACCAAGCTATCAGAGCTTGGTTAGACTTGATCTAACGTAGATGTTTTTTTCAGTCAGCCTTTCTGGCTCTGTTGTATGTATGTAGCCTTTCAGCCTTTCTCGCTCAGCTCCAATTTCTTCGCTGCTCAAGCTCGCTCTGGTCCTCATGGCGGCCTCTCCATCTCGCCCTCGCTGCTCCATCTCAACCTTCGTCTTCTCCTCTAGCTCTCCCTCCATCGCCTCATGCCTGCCCACCTCCTCAAGCTCGCCTTCCATGGCGGCTCCTCAAGTTTGCTCGCGTCAAGACCGCCGGCCGCCGCCTCAAGCTTACCTTCCATGGCGGTAAGGTGTGGACAAGGGGTGGGAAGGTGTCCCTCGCCGTCCATAACGGCGCCGGTGGTCGGATTTGTGGCGGCTGAGATTCGGCGGTGCCGTCGCCATGTGCGATCGAGTCGGGCGACGACGGCAATAGGTGCAGGGTGCATGGTTGAGGGAGTGTTGGGAGTCTTGTGGTTGGATTGGTGGTCGCCGGCGAGATTTGGTGGCCGGCAATGGTGGAGCGAGCGGGGATAACGGTGGCGGCGCGGCGGCGGAAACTTCCCGCAAATGGCAGTTGGACTCTCCCGCGCGTGAGAGATTTTTAGGTGTTGGCATGTTGGAACTCAAAATGAGTTCAGGAGAGAGAAATTTAGGTGAAACAAAAAATTTTAGGTTTTGGTATCCATTTAGGTGTTCTGCTGGAGCAGTTTTTGGCTATTTTGACAGTTTTTAGGTTTTGGTGTTCAGTTAGGTGTTCTGCTGAGATGCTCAAGATTGTTAGATCTCACCTTTGCCCCTTCCTGTGTTCTTTGCTTCTTGTACTTTGATCTGATAAATATAAAAAGGCAGGTACTGTGGACAACTCCCCTACAGTTTTTCGTCAAAAAAAACAGAAGGGAACACGGGCAAAGCAGCTGCTGCGGCTCTAGCGAGGGACGGCGCTGGTTTGTTCCTGATAGCATCGCTGGTTACTGACGGAAGCAGTTGCTTGCAGTCTTGCAGAGATAGGACTCGCCCTGACCAGTGATCTTGCGTTGAGAAAGGTTCCTTTGGCCTGCGACAACGTCAATGTGGTGAGAAACATGAAAGGAGGCAAGGGGGCACAGCATCAGGGCGGGGGACTTTTGAATCATCCGAGTTTTCATGAAGGCAGCCCCTCCAATGTACACGATCATACTCTATCTAGAAGTTATTATTTGAGTTTAGACAAATTTGGTTGTTTTCACCGCCAGGATGCATATGTAACATTATACCCCAAGTTGATTAATCAGGGTACCGGTGGTGTTCTCTCAAACAAAGGAAACATCGTGTGGCTCAGATTGAAGTTTCCATAGTTTGCACAGAGAGGTTGGTTTCCACCAGATAAGTTCCCCTCAAACAAAATTGCGCAGCATGATTGCATTCCTTGGAATATAGTAGCACCTGATCAACGTATACACAAAGAAACCTGCTCCGCCATGTACACAATGCCATGAATGAATCCCGGAATCTAGGAAACAAAGCTGGACTTCATCTTCTAGCTGCGTAAATACGGCACCAATGACAAATGTATATCGAGCCAAAGGGCTCTTATCGACATAAACACCAATTCGAATATGCTAGTTGAGGCTACATAAGAAACATGCAGAAAGCAGAACATGTATAACCAAGGTCTCAAGATTCACTTGGGGGAACATGAAGCTTCAACGACGTTTCTCATTCCATTTTCAACCACTAGATCAACTTGCATGGTTTATCCAATGACAAAAGAAATTTCAAAACTGACTGGTTATATTATATAGAACCATCGCAATGCACCGATCGATGGAACATAACAGAACATAAAAAGGCTACTTATACCACATCTTCCCAAGCTCTATCCCACATAGCAGCAATGTTGAAAACAGGGGCACAACAAGTTCGGCTGGAAAAGCCCTAAAACACAAGTGTTCAAAGCATAGATGGCGTCTGACTTTGGACATTCATGATGAAAAATATTTAACTTTAAGCCACAGAAGACACATCTCATGGTGAAAGCCTAAGCCTACTCCCAGCCTTGAGCAGGAGGTTGGGCTGCTGCGTCCCATCCAGTAGCAGCAACCACGGGAGGAACGCCGTCCACAGGTACAGATACAGGGGCCCCTGCTTGATCCCATCCATCAGCAGCAACTGGAGCTGCCATCAAATAATGGAAACAAATGTAACTACAACAAAACTGAACTGCGGTAATTCAGTGCAACAAAATTTATCAGTATTGTTGTTTGGATTCCTTATAGATTGATTCGTATGTAATGTAATGATATCACAACATAAAACACACAGAGGTCTGCACTAGTTACACACCAAAGATGATTAAATTTTATTGCCCTAAAAAAAAGGATGATTAAATTTTATTTAATGGAGAATTGGAGATGATTATACTAAGTACAAACCTGGAGCAGCACCCCATTCGGCACCACCTGCACCAATAGCCGGGGGCGCAACCACATCAGAGGTCCAGTTGTCACCCCCACCCCACTGGTCAGCTGCTGGGTACTCAGCGATTGCGGCGAATTCAGGGGCTGCAGCTTCCTCCTCCTGCTCCTTTGCTTCCTCAGGGTCTCTGTAGAAGAACAGATCAACCTGCAAAAAAACATTTTTTCACATGATAAGAATGCAAAGATAGAAAAAGATTTGCACGTAAAGCATTTCTGAAACAAAATCGAACTGTTAGCTTGCATACCATAACATCCCACTTGTGCCCAGGGAGGATGGTGCCCCTCATCTGCAGAACCATCCTTGCCAAGAGCCAGAACAGGCATCCAATGCTGTTCCTTCCCTTGTTGTTGGACGGGATGCCGATATCGACATAGCGCATGGGGGAGTCAGTGTCGCAGAAGGCAATGGTCGGGATGTTCCCCAGAGCAGACTCCTTGATTGGCTGCAGACAGTTGTTCATAAAACACCATCAGTAACAATTCAGCTTCAACCCAATGCATATCAAGCCAGCAAGAAACAGAAGTTCATATTCACCTGGTGGTCAGTCCTTGGGTCAGTGAGGATGAGAAGGCGGGGCTCGCTGAAGGAAGTCTGAAGCTGGTTAGTGAAGGTACCAGGGGTGTGCCTCCCGGCAATGGCGTGGGCTCCAGTGTACTGCGCGAACTTGAGGACGGCGCGCTGGCCGTAGGGGCGGGCGGACTGGACGATAATGTCCTGCGGGTTCTCAATGGCGACGATGACCCTAGCCGCGAGCTGGAGCTTCTCCCAAGTCTTGCCAAGGTTGATGATGTAGATGCCTGACGGAAACAGGATTGGAGGGGCATATCAACCACACACTTCACCTTGAACAAATGAAATAACTCCTAGCGAAGTTAACTAAGCATCTATGCCGCAAATAACAACGCAGATCAACGACAAATTAGAACTACAAATGATTCGTCCCACCCCTCAATATTCTACACTTCAGCAAGTTTAACGGTTAAGAACAGCTATGCAAATTACAACATAAGCGTATAAACGAGACAAGCACGATGATCAATGATACGAGTTGGACCCAGCAGTGCAACAAGTTTAATGGCAACAACACTGGAGAACTAGTGCCTAGCTGTCCTCATACAAATGGATGCGTAAGAAGATGAGGAGAGGAGGGTGGGGATCTGAACGTACCGTCGGTGCGGCGCTTGAAGACGTAGCGCTCCATCTGGAAGTCGCAGTTCTTGGTGCCCAGGTGGACGTCGGCGGCGAGCATCATCTGTATGTCCTGCTCCTTCTGGGACAGCGCCCGCGCGGCGCCTCCGCCTGCCGCCGCCGCCGCCATGGTGAGATGGAAGCGAGTGTTGTGGGGTAGCGAATCGAAGGGGAGGAGCAGAGAGCGCGTGTGTCTGGGAGTGGCGGCGCGAAGAGGGAGAAGGGGAGGAGAGGGGAGCTCTTATGTGCGCCGCCTCAGAACCCTAGGAAGCTCATACAGCGACGTTGGGCCGTAGTGAATATGGGCTATTCCGTTAGCCGGCCCATAATAACACCATTGGAGTTCCCTTATTTTTTAATGAGAAAATCAGATGAATTTCGCCCAACTTCTTGCTTCTGCTGAATGGCTGGATCTGGGAAGATGTAATTTCCAGAAGTGTAAGCTTTGAGCTTAGATTGTTGCAGTTACGTTTTTTCTTAAGAATTAGCCGTAACATGAAACTCCCAGGAACTAGCTATAAAAAAATAAGTTTCTGCCGTTTGCTATCCTTATGAATTCATTTCACCTGTGATTATTGCAGAATTTCATTCGAAAACAATAGCAGCACCAATGCCAACAAATTCATTTCTTCTCATCTCTTTAGGTTTGCCTTACAAACAACACTCCTACAGATGTTCACACAAATCCACTCACAGCTTGATGCTGAGTTTCATCAAATACTTTTACGAAGACAGCGCATGTCATCGGTCAGACAACTGACGTGCAACATTTGGCTCTTGATACAACGACTAAAAAACATATCTGAAGAAACCGTCGACTAAGCACAAGCAGTTGATAATACTCATTTAGTTGAAACAGGTATACCAAGATAATTTCAAAATCTTGAAATGCAATACACCATGAGGTAGAAAGTACAAGTGCTTAGAGAAGCTTCACTCGCTCTGAGTTTTATCAAAGCTCTGAGTATGCCTAGCTAAGAACAGGGAATATGCGGGTTATGTGCTCAAACGGAACTGTGTCAGCAGTGTTCTTCTTGAGCTCGGGGTGATTGACCTCATTGCGTGGAAGGACAATCACTTGAGACTGACCACCCTTCTCGATTACCCAACCAGCGTTTGCAGCATGGTACTCCAGAAACTTGTCCAATGAGAGACCTTCAATGTTGATTGCCTGGAAAGAAATGTGGTTTGTTGCAATATGAAGACAAAGCTATCCAGAATGTATATGATCCAAAAAATTGGATGCTAAATATAATGCTATAATTTGACATCTAATTTCATCTCACATTACCACAGTGATAAAAAAAGGTCCTATAAACCTGCCCTTCCCAAATAACTTGAAACACTAATCAAACATGGCATTTTACCTCTGCAAGAACAGGCCTCGGAACTTTCTGGTATGTCAAGGAAAGCACATGAATTGCATAAGCTTGAATAGCCTGCTCAAAACCTGCACATCATTCATAGCATCAGGACAACTTAAGCTTTAGGTCCAAATGCATATCAGCTGGCTCAAAATATCATTAAAAAAACATATTCGAGATAAACCATAGCAAGTTGATGATAAGAGCATGAATAAATTCACTTAGCCCACAGGCAATCCTCGCATCCAAAGAATTGACATGACAAAGCAGAAAAGTTGCGCACGTAACATTTTTAGCCTAAGTCCAATAGCAGCGAACCAAAAGAAGAACAATGCATCATTCCAAAATACTAGGAATCAGCAGTGAACATTAACTTGTAAACATGTTAAAGGATTCATCCAGCCTCTATAACTATAATCACAGTAACAAGTTCACGTTACAATGCACAGCTTCATCAAATTACTCAGAAAGTTGTTTACCTGGAACAACTTCCAGTATGTTGCGGTTCTTTGCTGCTTCAACCCAAAACTGACTGAACCTAGCAGTCTTTAAGCAAAGTACTAGAATAAGCTGTAAATCCACATTAGTTTTAACTGTTAGGTAAATGTACAGGAGTTAGACAACATATGTACCTCCAGATAGTGAGAAAGGACTATCAATGTCTTGAATTGCTCCTTCATTTGCTGAAAAAAAAAAGAAACAGACAGTTCAACTCAATATAAAGCAACTTTCAAGAGGCCCAACAAAAGAATATAGCAAAAAAGAAAACTAGACACAACAAGAATGATACAGTTGACATCTTATGCACTTTTCAGATCAATCTGTTTCAGGGATATATTAATACCATCTGCAATCACGATACACATACTTGGGTGGTGCACATCCCATATAGGCATATAGTTCAACTAAATGGATGGGATAGAGTTTTGCTTACCACATGTTCAGGGATTAAGAATAAGCACAGACTGAAGTCAGGGCCTGGCATCGCCATGAGGGCCTGTCAACAAAACAAGGGCAAATCCAAACAGTAAGAAGTGAACCAAAAAGACATGGTAGGCTAATAAACTTGATGGAACCATTACTTCTTACCTTAATCAGTATGCGAGCAACAATCTGTTCGCTCAGCCTTTCTGGCTCAAACTGCAACCGGAAACCAGCCATCAGGAAACCATATTAATTGAACCATAATATTTAAATTAGTTCCACTGGAGATACTTGTTACCTGGTACAGACGAAGAAGGCTGAGATTTGCGTCCAAGTTATATGTCTGAGAGGAGACCTAAATAGAAGCAAAAGAGAAATAAAGTTTAAAGTACTGAATTGTCGGGCCACTAATATTGCAATGAACAAGTCTAAAAGTACAATGCATGGATGAACTTTGAGCCAGAAGATAGTTTTATCAACCTAACCACGTGGCGCTAACAGGCAAGTCTCATCAATGAATTAACAGAGCCAGTTCATCCTATGAGTATAATCAGCTGGCAACTTCATGTTGCAACTACATGACTATTGAGTACAGATTCTACAGACCGAAAAACCACTCTGTCCATTCACCATTCCTGGGGTGAAGCTAGAAGGATCTATGGTGGTGCCAGCATGCAAATTATGCAAACTTTACAAGCAAATAGCTGGTTGAAATACACTCTGTAGTGCTAAATCTTCTCCCTAGCCTGGTGCCAGTGCACCAGGGTCCACTAACGTGGCTTCGCCACTGAGATGCACAAGTTACGCACTTACACCCTGTATCCTAACCTGCGCACTCTAATCATCAGAATACCCATCTTTTGCAATCACTACAGAACTACTACAAGGTACTCCTATAGTGTGCACCTATATTCTAGACTAGAATTTCAATACAGCCACTGAAGTCACCACTCCCAGCAACCAAACATTGCAAGCCTCACGCGAAGATGACAAATATTGCAAATATTCTAGCACTACCAATGTCCATGATGTGCCGAATAGTTTAGCATCCGACCAAACGCACGATTTCGCCACCACTATCAAAGCGTAAACATGAGAACGGGCTATTTTCTAGCACTACCAGTGCCAGAACCTATTCCAGAAGAATGAAACGAACAGAGGAAAGAGCATCCAGGGAATAGGGCATGCCTGCTCGTTGACGAACTTCTCGAGGTCGTTGAGGATGTCGGGATTGTAGGGATTAAGAGCCACGAGGTCCTCCACCGTGTAGTTCTCCGCCGCTTGCTCGGTCGCCATGGCCGCCGCTCTCAAGAACCCAAACCCTAGCTAGATCTCGCGCGAAGCCGTGGGGACTCTGGGAGAGAGAGGGAGGGGAAGTGGCGGCGCAGGGGAGGAGGGCAATGGAAGGGTTTTCGGGGTTGCGTGAATTTGTCTGTTTGGTCCCTCGATTTGTGTGTTCTACATATGAGGTCCTGTGCTGTAAAGAAGCATAGGGGCAAAAGTGCATCTGTGTCCAACAAGAGTATAGATTTCCATATGCACCTCCAGTTGCAGGTAAAAACTGAGAAAATTTGTTAGAAAAAAAATGAGAAAATTTCACAAACCTACAACTATTTAGACTTTTATATCACAAAACTACAACTTTTCAAATTTATTTCATAAAACTATAACTATTTCAGTCCTTAGAAACACAAACTTACAACTTTTCTAGCTTGGTCCAACTTGTCATTCACACAAGGGCCACATAGCCCTGTCCCACTCGTGAGTCACACACGTGTCACAAAAGCTGTAGTTTCTTGTTACGAAGGATCAAAATAATTGTAGTTTTGTGAAATCTACTTTAAAAATTGTAGTTTTGTGAAATCGACTTCAAAAGTTGTAGTTTTGTGATACAAAGTTGCAAATAGTTGTAGTTTTCTAAAATTTACTCAAGCAAAAATTATCATTATCCCTGTGAAGGAAATCTCTATGAAGTACACATTCTCGCATTTCAGTCACGCAGTATTTTATCCCTAAGAAGTAAATCCCAATTTTTTTATTAAGGGATCGTCAATGATAGAGTACAGTGATAGGTCATGCTAATGTATTCTTTTTACAATGATTAATATAGTTTGCTTCTACTATATTTGTTCACATGTTTTGGAAGGCAAGAACTTTTCCTTCCCCACGTGAATGGAGTTGTCACTTGTAAAATCATCGAAACGCGCCTTATTACACATACAAAACGCATCATGCAATTTTTAAACTTCACATTTGTCCTAAAAAATTCGATTTTGAGTGTTCTTTGAAAAAACACGAGCACTTGTGTTGTAACCGCGTCATCTCATCCGTCTCTTTGGGCTTATTGTACACTAGCAAAATCTTAGAGGAGACACATTTTTTAACAGCACAAATGTGGCTACAGAAATATCGGTGCTATGCAAGTAGTACACAACCTACAGACGAAATGAAAAGGTTTTAATAATAAAATCTCTGCACAAATAGTCCAGGCAAGTTCATCGCGGCAACACCGATCAGTCAAGCGCGAGTGAAACCAGCCGAGCAAGCTGCTCTCTCGTACGTGCCACCAGCTGCCTCTCGCGCTTCTCAAGGTCTCTCTTCAGCGCCGCGATCTGTTCCATCTGCCGGCTGCATTCGGAGATCAGCGTCGCGTACTGCGACGCGCCGGCCGCTCTAGCCTCGCCGCTCCAGCTGGTCGCTCCGTTGATCAGCTGAGACACGTCGACGCTCGCCAACCGCTCGTCGTGTGGACGATGGGTGAACACCTCTTTGATGATCCTCATCAGCGTGCTCTCCTCCAGTACTGCTTCGCCGCCCATCACTGCACCGACAACAAGCGACGCGCGTCATTATATTAGCGCGGTGAAATTGTTCGCGTAAAGCGTAAAATTTCTGTCCCCAGGCAAGCGAGCGAGCATCCATCTAGCATGTAGTGCTACGTACGTACCTGCGCCTGCGTCCACGACGTCCATCGTCGTGTCATGATCACCAGCCGCGCCGTGGAGATAATCGGAGACGGCCGGCAAGTTGAGGTCGATGATGGTCGCCGGCGGCGGCGGGTATTGGTGTTGTCCGTCGTGCGGGAGCGGGAAGTTGAGCCGTGCGCTCTTGCCGCGGATCCGGCGGGCCTCGCGGTCGTACGCCCGGGCGGCGTCCTCCGCGGTGCAGTACGTGCCGAGCCACGCGCGCCGCCCCTGCCGGGGGTCCCGGATCTCCGCCGCCCACCTGCCCGAGGACCGGTACCGGACGCCCCTGTACTTCTTCATCCCTGGACGGGCCATGGCGCGTCGCTTCTTGGGGCTCGACGGCACGGAGACACCTGCTGAAACCGTGTCAAGCACGTATGCATGAACAAAAGAAAAGCCAACATTTCTTCAAAAGAAAGATCTGCTTCTGGAGATGGTGGCCTGTGGCCTGATGTGGTACCAGCAAGCGAGGGGGCCTTGGGTCTCGAGGCACCGAGCTCATACGGAGCAGCCGGAGACTCTGCTTCCTCCCCCTCCTCCGCGCCGTCGTTGTTCTCGAAATGTTGGAACTCGGCCTCGAACTCGTCATCGGTCAAGTCGTCGGCAGCGGCCTTCCTCTTGCCGCCGGTGGTGCTGGTCCTCTCGGCCGCCGGCCAGAGCGTGGCGGCCGTCACCCGCCGGTGCACCCGGGCGGGGGTGAGGTGGGAGAGGAATCCACTCCCGCACATCCCTCTTTCCTGGTGGCTTGCAGCGCGCGGGAGAGGAGATCAGGAGAGGGACCAGGAAGTGTCAGCGCGGTAAATAGGAATCGTGTGACGTGTGGGCCGGCAAAGACCGTGGGCTGCTCTGCGTTGGCGCACCGGATTCCCAATCTTGTGGGCGGGCGGGTCCAGTCTGTGGGCTTCAAGTTGGATGTTCCAAAGCTGCCAACTTTCTTGACAAGTCCTTCTCAGGCTTCAGCTCTCATCCTGGACGTCGAAGACAAGGAGAGAATGTAACCATGTGTGTGACAACAGGTGTCAGGTTAGTGGCAACAATACCACGGGCACTTCTTCAGCCCACGGGGCCAACGGCATTCCGAGCCGTCCCCTGGGTTTGCCGTTCCCAGACTTGCACTGCAGTGGAACCAACTGCAAATATCAGCAGCGGGTACGACCATTAGACGTTGTATCTCTCATCCATCACTTGTACTATCGTCCCTTTTGTGGAAAGGTTTTATGCACACCCAAAGCATCATGACGTGGCATTGCTTGCTACTTATAGCATCCACCAAGCTCATGTTCATTACTCGATCATTTCGCTCTTGTCTGTTGCCGGATGCTACGCCTGTACTAGCTGATGCGTGAACTCTGACGGACCGAATTTCGCCATCGTCTACATTGTTAAGCAGCAAGAGGTGAATTTTCAGGGTCCATGTGGCCCTGATTTCGCAAGTAAGTTGTCGTCTTCATTTCATATCTTCATTTTGTCCCCGAAACGCTGTCTCTACATAAACTGTTCCTTTTGGGGAGTTCCTTACAGCGTTTCAAAGGAATGGAAGATCGATCCGAGTGCTTTCAGTCCTGTAATTTCAGGACCATGTTCAGAAATCTCTTGTAGAGATTAGCAATACTTGCCAGGGACAAAATTCAGAGTTATATATTCGTAGTTCCCCGCATGCGCCTCAATAGTAATTCTCCGAGGATAACGACAAGAGGTGATTGCGGCGCACGTATTTCTATTGATCGTGCAAGTTGTGTGCTAGAAGAAAAAAAAGGAGCTTCTGAGGAACATTTTTTGCCCACAACAGCTACGCATCAAGAGGATGGATCAATTGATCTATATTCTTTTGCCAAGTTTGTGTTGAGCGGGCAGCATTCTTCATCTACTGGAACAGGTAAAACTATCCGTTCAAATTAACTAAGGCCTTCACAACACCTTTTCTCAACTACTAGCTTTTGCAGATGTAATCGTTCCAAGCAATCACGGACCACAAAATCAGGCCACCATCACGGGCAGAAAATGTACAAGACAGAGAAGGTGCAAATGGTAGTTTTCTGAAGATTGGGTAGCACATAGTGGTTCAAAGTTGTAATGGCATGGCGCTCAAGTTGCAGCCAAACAAATGCGAGAACTGAAGACTGTCCGCATAAGGCATTTGCCTTTCGCTTCCACTTCTCTATCGCTTGCTTGAGAATCCTGCAACTCGTCTTAGTTTGGAACGTAGTTGGGCAAAGTCCTTGTCACAGCCACATCGAGGCAAGAAAGATAATGATGTGCAAATTGCATCCTATATTATCATGACGCAACCCTATATTATCATGACGCAACTGACGAAACCAGCGGTGCCGTTTAGGTGCCCACTGGATTGTGAGGTAGTTTACGCATCCGTCACATGACTATTTCCGGTGAATATCATATCATGGCAAACCGCAAAATTATTTGGAGGCTACAATATGAGTCATGGAACCGAATGATGTGGCAAAGAAGTATTGCCAGCAGGGAGGATGTTGTGAAGGGTGTTTGCCTATATTTGTGCCTTCTGAATTTCTTCAGGAGAGCTAATAATGGGCATCCCAACCGCTGTGTTTATATAATGTTTTCGGTCCATCATTTGTGCATGGAGTAACCACTGATAAAATAGAAGCAGCCAGGCCCCAAAATCTATGTACGTAGTACATAATAAAGGCCCAATGAAGCAAATTTGATTTAATTGACAAAACCATTTCCTTTATACATATGCATTGACAACACAAAACCTGGAAACCAGGTTCGCAGACTTATTCGGTATCAACAACCACAACCACTAGATACAAGGCATCTGCCGACATGATCGATTCATAGGACTAGGGACAAATAGTACGAAACACCACATGAGTAGTACAGATTCAAATTACAGTACAGTATGATAAGGAAGCTGGTACTACAGATACAGAATCTAATTAAGGAGCAAACTTCAGCGGTGCTTTCACATGGCTGCATCAATCAGCAAGAAAGCAATCCCAAAGTTGCCATCAGCTCCGGCGTCCGACTGAGCACCAACGCCGTTCCTGAACCAAGAACGGGAACGTGAACAATGGTGATCGAGTAAATTAACACAACACAAAAACTTTGATGCTTACAACTGAGGGCATCCAGATAGGGTGCATCAGAAGACAGCGCCATGGATGGGGAACTCATCAAAGCTCCACAGCAGGCCCGTCCCTAGGCATGTTCCTACGGTGCGACCGAACAGGGCCCCCAAATTCTGGGGCCCCAAAATTTAGCATGTATCCCTGGTATTAGTATTAGTAGGAGCTCTAATTAGCCAGTAATCAAGTATAGATGCGCTGCTGTGGCCTATAGGTGTGTGCTAGCATGTTTCGGCTTCCTTGTTACAATAGCATTGCCTTCTCTTGATCTCTATAACTTCACCTCCATTGCATATGTGTGTCGCACGGGGAAGAGCAAGGCAGGCAAACCACGAACGCAACCAAGCCAAGGCACGATTTCATGATTAGCTGGCGGCCGCACACAACTGCGAGTTGATGATCGCTAGGCGAGCCTGCAGCGGGCAGCCGACCATTGATCAATTGTCGATACTGAAGTCCTCCTGCAGATGAACTGCTGGTGGCATGATCGCTTTTCATATTTCCTTTTTCTCTTCTTTCTACTTATTACTATGTAAAGATAATTACTTTCTATTTTTAACTTCATGTAGACATGAACCAGTGTTTTTAGAGGCATGTAAATCCTAGATCTTTCTAATTCGCTAACTGATCTAAGTTAAAATTCTTGTTGTTCTACATGTTAGATGCAAAGGAGACTTAATGGATTTGGCTTATAATAGCACTTGAGAGTGACATGCTGGAGTATATTATTGAAGAATTCATTTCAAAGAATACTAAGAGACCGATGCTTTTCAAGAAAAGAGATGTGGCTGTCAAGACAAGGGTTCTATAAATTATGATTGTGTAATTTTTTCACTCAAAGACAAGGGCCTAGTTTAGAATTCCGCACAAGGCCTCCAAACTTTCCGGGACGGCCCTGTCCACAGGCCGACACTGTTCATGTCATTGTTCACCGTGTTCACGTCCTGGCCGGCCTCGCCGGCAAACAGGCTGTCGATGGACTCGTAACCGTCCATGCAGGGCAGCTCGAAGAACATGAACGGATCGAAGTTTAGCTCATCAGTGAGCTCCAGCGTGGCACTGCCGTCGCTTCCCTCCGCCGACGAAGTCCTCAGCTTCTTCGCAGGGCTCCCGGACTCCGAGTCGGCGCTGGCGGTGAAGGAGCTCGCCATGACTGGAGGCGCGGCGGGGAAGGTCAGGTCGAGGAAGTCATTCACGTCGAGCGACGCCATCGTAGTTTCAGGCTTCACGACCAGCAACTCCTGCTTCTTCTGCGCTCCACGCGACCCGGGCCGCGCCGCTGCCGCAGGAGGGAGCTGCGTTTCCGGCGCGGCTCTTGCGTTGGCGCGGCGGCGTGGCGCGGGGAAGTTGACCTTGGCCTTGGCGCCGCGTAGGCGGCGGGCCTCGGCGTCGTACGCCCGGGCGGCGTCCTCGGCGGTGTTGAAGGTGCCGAGCCAGACGCGGGTGCCCTTGTGCGGGTCGCGGATCTCCGCCGCCCACTTGCCCCAGGGCCGCTGCCGGATGCCGCGGAAGTGGCGGCCGCGGCCGCGCTTCTTCTGGCTCGCCGCCCGCGCCGCGAGCCCGTCGTGGGCTACACAAGAGTTCTTTCCCTTAAGATTACACTAACAAATCCACATGTGCACGTCACGATCAAACCCAGGAACGCGCGCGGACATTGTGCTGATACAGATTTGCAACCTTAATCTGAACGAGAACTAGATCGATCACCTACCTACAGGGGAGAACGCGTTCTTGGCCGCGAACACGAAGGGCCGTGACCCGAGGTGGCCGTAGTCCTCGTCGTCTTCCTCATCCGCCACGTCGAAGCCGTCGTCGAACTCCTCGAAGGCGGCCTCGAAGTCGTCGATCTCGGCCGCGCCCACGTGGCCGTGCTCTTGTTCTTGCCGCCGCCTTTCTTGGAGCTCGCCGGCCAGAGGTGGCCCGCGGTCACCGGCCGCGACGCCGCGCGCCGCGGCGGCGGGATCAGCTCGGCTAGGATGGCTCCGCCACACATTGTTCACAGTACGAGCTTTTCTTGGACTTGTTTACGTGTGTTGCTCGTGTCATTTAGAACCAAGAAGGTCGCCGAGGGAGGGAAGAGATATATAGCCAGCTATTGGATCGTTGGTGGATGACTTGGCATTCGTGGTTGATTGGCATGCCACATGGCATACTGAAGCCACTTTCCATCATCACACGTACGTAAACGTGACATTTGCAGGTCCAAGGTCTACAAGGCATTCCGGTTTCTGAGTTCTACACGAATCTTAACTCAGACAAAAACGGACCTTGCTATTTAAACGTTCTCAACCTTTTGTATCAGTTTTCTTTTCTTTTCCCTAATTTTCATCACGTGACATGACTGTTTGCCCCTGAACGAATCCAATGCCCGGCGGATGTGTTGCTGGAGGATGGGGCAAGTTTACAGGCAGAAAAACAATTGTAATGGTCATAAATTTTGTGGCGCGTCACATACAAAAGTAATGTTTGCTGTTCATAAAAATGTTTAGTTGCAGCCAACCGAATGAGAATATGGCTTTAGCCTGCTTCCATAAAAGAGAGGTAATTTGGTTATCTATCATGTTCATCCTAAAAAAAAAACTAATGTTGTTGAACAATAAGAAAATGGCCTAAAAGGAACCGAGAGTCTTAGAATCAAATAACATGCTCTTATTTGTGTCAAAAGATTGGACATTTCTTAGCGATGTCAAAGTGGCAAATATCTCGCGTTTGAAAATGAACATGATTGAGAATTTGAGAGTGGTTTGTGATCCTTTGGCCATGCTGGAACTGAACCCTGGCCAAATTAAACGGAGATTGACACCAAGAGTAAACGGAAACTCCCCTGGACAGAAATGTATTTGTTCATTAAACTGTCAGCAGCAATTGACAAGAACTTGAATATTCTTGAAAACTGGAATGCAGTTATGACCCAATGCCAAAATCTTAAATTCAGAACTAGCACCGCTGTATTAGTACCGGTCCTAAACCATAGCAAAACGGTCTCTGCAAATAGAGAAAATGATACGCAACTACGACAAGATCAATCAAAAGATTTCAGTGTAGCTACATAGTACGACCCATCGCAACAGAAGGAGCACTGCTACAACGAGATCAATCAAGAGATTTCCGATAAGTATCAACTCCCCAACAGAAAAGCATTAAAACGAGGACGAGTGCCCTTCATCAGTTCCAGCTCTACCTTATTTTTGGTTTTTTTGTGGCGAAAGCCAGCTGTACCTCACTTGATAGGGTTCTCAGGTCGTTTGCTCAAGGATGATGCTGACCGGGAGAATCATCCTTGCTCCTCTCCGCGGGACGGTTCAACCGATCCATCCAGATTTCCGCAGTCGTCAACTATCTGGGCGCGCGACTGTCCCTTCAGCTGCCGGTGCAGCCCTCCTGCCTCCTTGCCTGACTTGTGCCCGCCACGTTCCGGCCCGCTTGACCCCTGCACTAACCCAGTTACCCAGGCTAATTAATCTTCTTCCATTGCCTCGGCTCTCAAGCTGATTACTTGAGCAATGATGTCACTCTCCCATAACAACAAACGCTTTTGTTTTAAGGTAGACAGATCAACAACAGCTAAAGGAGATCTAGATTAGAACAAGCACATGACCTAAACGCCAAACGACGACATTATCCGCCTAACACCTTTGTAAAGCATGGCTCCTTCATATCATAATAGCAGCTTGCACTTTTAAACACTTTCAAGTTTTATAAGAAGTGGCCTCGATGCCAAGTTCAGTGTTCCTATGTTTGCCATGGCTTGTGGCCACCACGTTCCGCTTACTTGACCAGAGCAAAGAGTACAGTTCCATGAAATAGACTGCTCTGGAATATTTCAAAATATGAAATAACGTAGTATATTATTCGAATATCACGTGTGGTCTGTATTCACTCCGCTCCGTAAGATATTTAGAGACGTTTTTTTATGGGTTTACTTAATGCGTGATCATAATTTACATTTTGACTCTTTTCCCCCAATAGAGCCGAAAAATTGAAGCCAAAGATTTTAGTAACTACGTAAAGTTATCTCGTGCAATACAGTTTTGAACAAATATAACATACTGTCTAGACAAAACAATCATCTATTTACCAAAGCCGTTGGTTGTAGCCGCCACCACCATAAAAACTACTACCACCTTTGTATACTGGAAGCTGTACTGCCATTTGCCAACACAGAGATAAAAAGGCACCGATTTCTAGGTACTAGTTAATAATCTTAGACTCTAGGCATGGTAAGATATCTTATACATTACATTTTGGTAACTACATAAAGTTACCTTGTGCAACAAAGTTTCGAATAAATATAATATACTGCCTAGACAAGACAATCATCTCTTTACCAAAACCTTTGGTTGTTACCGCCACCACGATAAAAACTACCACCTTTGTATGCTGAAAGTTGTACTGCTATTTGCCAACACAAGGATAAAAAGGCACTAATTCTTAGGTACTAGTTAATAATCTTAGACTCTAGGCATGTAAATGAGTGAATCCGTGAGTTTACAGTGCTGATCCATCCTTGTTTGTAGCTAGCCAACTGGCCAACTTGCAGTGAATCCATCCAACTTGCGTTAGGAAATGGAAAAGGCGCTTGTGAGTTCATCCATCGTCCTTTTTTTTTCCTTGAGGGGAAGTTCATCCATCGTCCTAGGAATCCATTTTTTTAAAAAAAAATCATCCTAGGCATCCGTGCAGCGGCCCACAGACAGTGAGAGGCACCACAAAAAATTCAACGCGTTTCGCAGTTGGGTTAGGCTCAAGAGGCCGAGATAAGCCAAAATGTATATGTGCAAGCCTATTTGATCTCTGTGAAATAAGTAGCCCACGGCCATCAAGGTCTCCAGAATATCCAAAAATGATTTTCTTCGCAGGTTGAACTCTCGCGCATCCTCAAATTTTTTTTTTAAAAAAACACACTCTCACGTACCCGAAACAGCAACGTTACTCCCTCCGTTCTTAAAATGATGTCGTCGTTGATTTTTTGAGTTATGTTTGACCGCTCGTCTTATTAAAAAAAGTTTAAAAATTATCAAATATTTTGTTATAATTTGTTTTATCACTAGAGAAATTTGAAACATAATTTATAATTTTGCATATTTAAGCTAATATTTGAATAAGACGAAATGTCAAACGTAACTCAAAAAGTCAACGGCGACATTACATAAAAAATGGAGGGAGTACGTACTACGATTTGGTGACGTAAAAGAAACGGAGGAGTGTAGTCAGACAGACGGGGGGATGACGAATTGAGAAACAAGCAAGTCTGCTTTTGGTTTATGCAAAGATAACACACTCTTCGTACACTGAAGTGCAAACGCGAGGAACCCCAAACCGTCCATTTTTACACGAACACCAATAGGGGGGAAAGCCTAGTACACGCAGGCGTCATCGACGAGGCGGTCATCGTCGAAGCTCCAGAGCCCCACGCTGTCGCCGCCGAACAGGCCTTCAAGTGAGGGCTCGTACGAGCCGCCGTTGAAGAAGCTGAGCTGGTCGCCGAACACGAACGGGTCAAATAAGAGCAGGTCCGCGGGCGCTGGCTGCGTCGCCTCATCTTCGGCTGCCATTGATTCGCAAATTCGGAGCCGTTTCGTGGCGCCGCCGAGCTCGACGGACTGCTCGATGTCGAGGCCAACAGGCTGCGCGGCGCCGTCGTCGTCGGACGCGGACACGCCCAGCTGCCACGTGAAGTCCGGCAGGGCGCCGGTGCAGCTGCTCGCCCCGGAGGCTTCGCTTGACTCGGCCTCAATCTCGACGGCCAACGAAGCGTCGTCATCTTGGTCGACGAGGTCCACGTACGCCGTCGCCTTGGCCGCGGCGCGGCGCTTGCGTGGGCGCGCCCTGGCGGCGGACGACGCGGCGGGGAAGTTGAGCTTGGCGCCGGCGCCGCGGAGGTCCCGCGCGGCGTCGTCGTAGGCGCGCGCGGCGGCCTCGGCGGTGGGGAAGGTGCCGAGCCAGACGCGGACGCCCTTGACGGGGTCGCGGACCTCGGCCGCCCACTTGCCCCACGGCCGGCGCCGGACGCCGTGGTACTCGCTCGGCCTCCTGCGTCGACGGCTAATTGCCGGGGGAGAAGAGCGCAGCTGGACCTCGCCGCCGTCGTCGTCATCCTTACCACCATCATCTTCCTCCTCGGAGTCGTCGTCGAAGTCCCGGAAGGCGGCCTCGAAGTCGTCGTCGTCGCGGGCGGCTCCCCTCCGTTTCTTGCCCCGCACCGGCTGCTGGCTCGGTATGAGCTCGGCGAGGATCGCGCCACCGCACATCTTGATCGCTTCGCTTCAGTTCGCTCTCGTATCGATTGGTCAGCCACCTAGTGGTCAAGCGTTGTCTCACTGGTGGTGGACGCCGGCGGTAGCGATTATATAGAGAGCGCCGGCGGCGCGCGTGGCGGGCCGCTTGGAGGCGGCGAGGGGTCAAGGGCAAAGGCGGGAGAAAGAAAAGCGATTTGATTGAAGGCCTCGGCCCAATCGAAAAGGGGCTGCCTGCGAAATAAAGAAAAGAGGCTGCTCCAAGTCAGCGGGGGTGACTAGGGAAGGGTTGGCGGCGGGAAGGGCGCGTGCAGGCGAAAACAAAAGCCTCGCTAAAAGGGCCGGCCGATTCTCTGAACTTGCACACGCCTACCATATGAGGAAGCCTTTTTCTGAGTACTCCTCTGCCTTGCTACTTCCAGATCAGATCGAGAAACGCGCTCGTCCTTACCCACTCCCACCATTGCATCACTTCGGCGTTGCATTCGTTGCCTTCCCTACACTGAGGGGGATGCGGCTGCATGATATACTGGATGTTCGGATGAGCCATTTGACGGTCAGGATCTGACAGCGCAAGGTATCGATAGGCTATAGCAGTAGTATAGCGGCCAATTAGTATGTGCTAGAATAGCCTTGTACTGAGCGGAATCGTGCGATACCGAAACCTTGTACAGCCTGCCAGTTTTCAGGAAGGCTGTATCCATCACCAAGTGGTTAACGGTGCTAGAAGCTGTCAATTCGTGCGATTGGAAGGTTCATGTTAGTTTTATGTTTGCTACAAATATATTTATCATCAACTGGACGCGTGCAACGATAATCGGCGTTGGTCATCTCATCTCATCCCTTCTCCGGTAGCACGTAGCCATCTTGACGCTTTGCGTGTTCTAGCTAGGTCATCGTGCTACCTAAAGCTCTATTGCCCCTCTACTGCGTACACACACATTGTTAAGTAGTACGTCGATTATTCTATCAACACTGGTGCTAACCAGCTTTTGTATGGAGTACTCTGCAGTCCAGGGCGAGGGACAAAACCATGGATCGCTCCCTCGCATGAAGCCAGAGCGGTATCCGGTACTGCCCACTGGACAACTTGTAGCTGACACTGGAACGGGCGAATGGCACCAAAAGGATCGGCCGTCCAGTGAAACAGCCGATAGTTCAGTAGTTAATCAGTAGTCTTACTTTGAAAATCAACTGAAAATAGCACAACAGTTCGGCACCCCAACAGTTTACGGCAAGATAAATGGCAAACTTACCAAACATCATGCAGCTTCCATTTTCTTGGTTTCCATATCACACTTCTGCAATCTGCAGTGTGCTGCAAAATATATGTATTATGGTCACACGCATCATTATGCGTGATAAGAAAACGGATCATGGATATCATATACAACACCTGAATAATTCTGAAGATAGAGGTGTACTCCATACAAAAACACAAGCAAAGGCAGCTTTTAGGCAGGCAGGCAGGCATGCTCTGGAGGCCTGATGGGCCGCTAAGATGGGATGGCAAACATCCCGGTTTGTTTAATCACCACGGAGTTGTTTGTGCATGTTGGACTGTTGGGCGCTGGGGCCTTGCATGTCGACACCTTTTCGTGCTGGTTTTGGTGATGATAACGCAACTTGATGGTTACATAATTATCAACTTGATGAGGAAGACCTTGGAACCAAAGCCAAGTTCAGTGTCTCCCTTCTCCAGCAGGTTGCCAACAAAACAATACTAGCAATAAAGAACGGAAATATCCTCCCTATCTTCGTGGGGCTTCTAGTTGCGGTTGACGAGTATATCTTCTTATTTTCATTTCCTGATGAATGTTTAACAATATCGGCTGTCAAGCCTGTCGCCTCCTGATTGATCTTGACTTTGTGAATTCCACAAAGATTAGAAAGAAAATATTGGTCTGCATTGCCTCCTGTACCACAAGTCTAACAATGACTAAATGCAGCAATTCTGCAGCAAGTGTTTTTTTTTTCAGAGAGGATTTGAGCTCCCCTTGAACTCGATGGTGTGGCTGAATTTGAGTTCCTCTGATGAACCCAACGGCGTGACGGCGAACTGACAGTGTTCGCCTCTGAACACATCCGAGAGCGATCAGTCGGCTGCTCGCCCAATTTCAGTAATTTTCCTGCTTGAGTGGTCTGCTCGCCCAATTTCAGTATGATGGTTGTTGATTGCATGCAGTTCATCAGGCGGCCAAACGCCAGTGATGCGGCATCCCGATTCACCATCTTGACCTTTCGGCAATTTAGCTATTTTGTCAGCAGTTCAGCATCGACCAATTATAAAGGTTGAGCATGTTTCTTTTCTATCTTCTTGTTCAGTTCATGGAACTGGATCACGTCTTTGCGATGTGATATCAGAAATTTCAGAATACAGCACCTTAAAGTCGGAATCTCTTGCATCGAAGGCACAGGCAAAATCTTTTTTTCACGAGAACGGCAATTTCAAGCTCTTCATACAAAGTTGCAAACTTGACAAAACTACCACCGGTTATTTACAGATACAAGAGCCAGAGAAGCAGCTCTCGCTTAGAACGACAAGGTGTCCTCGACGAGGCAGTCGTCGTCGAAGCTCCAGAGCCCCATCCCCTCGTCCGCCGCGGCGCCGCCCTGCACAGCGTCGGCGCTGAACAGGCTGTCGAGGGACGCGTACTCGCCGCCGGCGCCGAAGAAGTTGAACTGGTCGCCGAAGAGGAACGCGTCGAACAGCGCGTCGGACTCGGACTCCGAGGCCGACCGGGGCGACGCCTCCGCTGGCTCCTCGGTCCTCAGCCGCTTGCTGGCGCCGCCGAGATCGACGGCGGGTTGGGCGACCTCGACGTCCAGGACGGCGTACGCGGCGGCGGAGTCGACCGCCGACGACATGCCCTGCCACGAGAAGTCCGGGAGCGCGCTGCCGGAGTCGGAGCTCTCGCTGGCCTCGGCCTCGTGCTTGACCGGCGCCGCGTGCTCTTCCACGTCGTCGATGATGTCGATGACCGGGGCAGCGCGGGCGCGCTTCCGGCTGGCGGCGGCAGAGGATGTTTCAGGGAAGTTGAGCTTGGCCCTGGGCCCGCGGATGTCGCGCGCGGCGGCGTCGTAGGCTTGCGCGGCGGCCTCGGCGGAGGGGAAGGTGCCGAGCCAGACGCGGACGCCCTTGACGGGGTCGCGGATCTCGGCGGCCCACTTGCCCCACGGCCGGCGCCGGACGCCCCGGTACTGCGCGGGCTTCCAGCGCCTGCCGTCCCCCCGCTCCTGCCGCCTCGCCGCCGGCTTGGAGGAGGAGGAGAACACGAAGGGCTTGCTCTCGACCTCCTCCCCGCCCTCCACCACCATCACCTCCTCCACGTCGTCGTCATCCTCGGAGTCGTCGTCGAACTCCCGGAACGCCGCCTCGAAGTCGTCGGCCTTCCGACGCTGCCGCTTGCCCTCGGCGCCGGCGGCGGGCCAGAGGTGGCCCGCCTTGACGCGCCGCGCCGGCGCGCTCTGGATGAGCTCGGCTAGGATCGCGCCACCACACATCTTGGGTCTTGGTCTGCTCTTTCTTTCACTCCTTGCAGCTGGTTGGTTGTTGAAGCTTGTGAACAGCTAGCTTCTCGTAGGCTTTGGTTTGTGGAATCGGTGAGCGGGGATGAGCCGCTGATATATAGGGAAGGAGAGAGCTCTCGCCTCTCGGAGAGGACGCGCCGGGAAAGCGCGGCTGGGCTGGGTGGGGATGGGGTCAAGTGGAGCCGTGGAGGGTGATGATGCGACGGGCCTGGGCTCCAAAAATCGCGGGAAATTTCACAGCGTGAGGAGATAAGGGCGAGGACGCGTCCGCGCGCGGGCATCACGGCACGGTCCGGTCCCCCTCGTTCCCTCGCTCGGCGGGAGGTGGTGCAACGCGCATCTGCCTCTTCCCTTCCCCCTCGGCCCACTCCACCCACTTGCGTCCGCCGCTGTCGCTCTCATCATCGCGACAGGGACAGCGAGGCTGTCCGTCCGTGTAGACCCCGGCGAACAACGGCGGGCCGGTCTGGTTCGCGGTTTTGTGTGGTCGTTCACGAGCACGACGACCCAACACTGCTGCCCTCCGTGTTGCCGCATGACCCAACCCACATCGCGCGGGACGGCCACACGCCACGCCCCAGAGATTTTCTCCTTTGACGTCGTCTCCCGGGACAGCTGTGCGGCTGTGACAAACCGAAACCCCCCTTCGTCCCCCCCAGTTTCTGGGAAGGCTATTTTGTCAAGTGGCCATTGCAACTGGGAATTTCTTTCGAGCAAGCGTTATCAGTAGCACTAAATTAAGCAAGTGCGGGCGCTGAGGTGAGGTCCCTTGCTGACACCACCGACGGATTAGATTAGAGGTGGCAACGACTCGTCAAAGATTATCAAGTGGAGAGGATTCAGCCTTCCGTGTTAAAAATGCTTCTTCCCTGTAAAGCTTACCAAAACCTGCACGTATAAACAAATCGTGCAAAAACAAACTTGTGAAAGAAGCGGTCTGCACCGTTGAACGTCCATATGCATCGGTCATGATCGATTACTAAATGGAGCGAGACCACAGTGACGGCCGTCTGCCCAGTTTTGGGAAAGCGGTATTGCACTGCACTTCTTCACTGGGTCGCGGAGCGCGCAGAGGTCCCAACAAGGTCAGCAGTACAGCAGCGAGGCCCGCATCAAGCTTATTTGACTCGCCTTAATTTGCTTCAGCTCTCGCTGATCTGGAGTAGCATGCATGAAGCTGAGAGAGCTTTCCTAAATATAGCTTCACCGGCATCACCTCTTTCTTAGTTCATTTTGGCCTTAAAAAAAGGAGAGAATCGCTCGGCACAATACCACACAACACTGCTACAATGTTTTGGTCAGAGGGAGCTGGAGCAGAGAGAGCCGCACCAAAGGCCCCAAGTGGAGAGACAGAGTTAAGTGATATGGTCAGATAATTGAACATAACAGTATTAGTGTTAGGCTGTTAGCTGGAAGGATATAACATTGGTTGCGAATTGCCCGCTACCTTGCCAACGATATACAAAGCCAGAGCTCATGCACTCAACCGCCGATGTAGAGATATACGGCAGCATCGTAAATCGCATACTAGACGCACTCTGAAACTCTGATGGCGTCAAGCGCGCTTAAGGTGCATAACCAAAACCACCTTACCTTAGTCCCCCTAGTTTCTGGGAAAGCTGTATTGTCAAGTGGCCAATTGGGGAATATTAATCTCAACAATTAGTGTGCTACTGATTCTTTCTTTGTAAATAAACTAAACAAGTGTGTTAGCTAAGCTTTGTCGATAAAACTAAAGGATTAGAGTTAACAAGGCCAATGGGACCCGCATACACGACAAGCCCTCACTCTGCATTGCGTCGTCTATACTCCCACCAATAACGTCTCGTGCTGATTTGTGAAAGAACAGCCTTTCCCCATTGAGTATTGATACATCGTTCTCGGTCGCGGCTCATGATAGTGGTTCAACTCTTGAGCCTTAGCCTCAAAACCAGGGTAACCGCGGTCTCGCCCAAGCTTTGGAAAAGCGGTGGATCCGTATCGATCGGGCGACTTCCATCGTCCATGGGATTTTTTTTTTTGAGAGAGAGAGAGACTCATCCATGGATTTCATGATCCGGCTAAACAATTTTTTCTAGACTCATGATCCGGCTTCGGTTTTCCAAAATAATGGTTGGTGGCCCAGGCAGTTCGTTCAGTAAGGCCAGCGGCCGACAAAAGGATGCGTCCTTTTTCATGGGCCTGCAGAATAATTATTGATGGGCCTTGCTCTATTGTTGGGCCTATTAGGCCTCTTTCTTTTGCGATTACTGTATTTTTGAGACAAAACGTACGGTCTATAATGAAAGATGGGTTGTGGACAAAGTTAACATCAGGGATTCCATTCTCAATTAGTCTAGCAGCATCAGAGAGAGAGAGAGAGAGAGAGAGAGCGCCTATAGTAAGGATTCACAACAGATCATCAGTGGTCACTGGATCAAACGGCGGAACTGAATCTCGCGCCCTGCCGGCCTCTATTCACGGTCGCAGGAGTCGCGTCCCGGATCAGCCCTTGTACTAAGAACTCGCCAATTTGTGGTTAATCAGTGAACAAGCGGAATGGAGGAGTAGACACAGCTGCCGTCGAAAGACTCGAAACGCATCGAACTATCCACAGTTAATTATACAACCGCGGCCACCACCAAGGCACGCACAGTTAAGGCTCTCCAAAATTTAACTGGCCAACAAAAAACTAGGACTAGAAAATGTCCTATACAACATATCAAATGCATATACTATATGTATTGCTTCGTCAAGCAGCGATTTGGAGTCTCAATCGCCGAGCTGATACTTCCGTCTTGGACGGTGCGGCGTGCCGGCTGTGGAACGTGTCGCGGCGCTTCCTGATGAGGAGTTCGATCTCTCGCCGCTCCTCTTTCGCTATGTGCCGGGACCGGCATTCCGCGCTGCAAAACGCTTGCTCTCCTCTGAAAAAATCGCCCAAAAAAAAACACAGATGAGTAACGTGCTCACGGTTTGAGTGCACCAGCACCGAGAGGCGTTGACGAAAGGTTCTACTTGTAGTATCTTACTTGTAGACGAAGACGTCCATGTCGGCGTCCAGCTTCTTGTGGCAGCAGAAGCAGCACTTCAGGAACTCCAGCCCCGCAAATATCCGGCCGTTCTCGTGGCACTTGGACGCGCTCGTCGCCGCCGATCTTCTCAGGAGGACGGCCGGCAGCCGCTGCCTCGGCGACGGCTGTATGATCAGCCTGAGCCCGACGAGCTCGCCGGACGCCGGCATCGGCGCTGAGGCAAATAGCCCCTCTTCGATCTGAAAGAGGCTCGGAGCTCTCGGTATCATGCTCGTTGCAAAGACCTGCGCGTTCCCTGGTTTGGGTTGAAAGCTAAGGGGCAGGTTCTTTCAGTGATCTGGCTGCAAGCGAAGAACTAATGTTGCGATGAGCTGCCAGGCGCTCATATATAGATAGTGGCATAGCGCATCAATTTGCAGTGTGGACTGGATACACGCGTGTAGTTGTGGTTAGTTTAGTAGGTTGGGGCCACGAGAAGGACAGGACAGGCCCTAGTGGCGTTTGCTTTTGCTGCCCTGGGAGACCGGGAATGATTTGTTTGTGTACGTGAGATATTCGCACATGCTACACATGGCACAGCAACGGGGGGAGCAGTTCGTTACACAGGACACGACGTGTGAGCGCGACATTGGGGCCGCGTGCTAAGTTGCCATTCGGATCCCCCTCTAAAGTGCCCTCTAAACTTTATACCTCTCTAAAATAAAAAGAATCTTACTATTTAGGGGTACTAAATAAAATTTAATTACAAAACCTTTCTGCAGACGGGCGTTATTTTCGAGACGAATCTAACGAGCCTAATTAATCAATGTTTTGACACAGTGATGCTACAGTAACCATCGTCTAATCGTCGCTTAATTACCCTCATTACGTTCGTCTCGCAAAATAGAGGGGGGTCCTGGACTTAGTTTTGTAATTTGACTTTGTTTAGTACACATAAATCGTGCCGGCATCTTTGATGTGACTGCTACAGCACCACCCTAAAATAAAACGAACGCACCCTAAGTTGCACTAGTACTGTAGTACATATTTGGCCTCGTGAGTGCCACATATAGTAGATATACATACACGGCCTAGTGACGTGTGGGTGTTATCTTCACCGTTCAAAAGGAACAAAACGTCCTTTTCAGCTTAATATATACTAATATATCTGGTCCAAAAAAAAGGCTTATATATAGTAATATCTTTAGCAGCATCACAGATTCACTGCCCTGCGATCCCTTAAGCTAACAACCGCATCCACACAGAGAAAGCTAGATGTTCCTTTCTCTGAGTGGAGATCGAGCTAACAATCGAACTATATATAACTATAACTTCTAGCTTCACCAACAAAAAAGGATGACAAAGCAGCACCAGTTTTCCACACTAATGAACTTGAAACAACTGTCTAGAGAGCTATGCTGGATATACATACATAACCGCGAGGATACATAATAGAAAAAAATCAATAGGCCATGTGATTCTCGCGTCAAAACAACTTCTTTGTTACGATGCCAAGCAGGAAAAGGCGTGTGGACGTTCGCTAAAAAGCGATGGGTGCAAACACGGAGCACATGGGGCGCACGGGCCGGCCATCGTGCCCTGCTCCTCCTACCCCCTGTCGTTGTCTGTCTCCAGCATGCTCCCTCCCGCTTAATTAGCTTAAACAAATTAGGTTTAAACCTCCACGATACGTACTGAGAGTAGCATAAGAGAGCAGCAGGTAGCTGGTGCGACGTACGTTTGTGCAGCACATGTTCGGCTGCCCTTAGTTTGGTCGGGGACGTGGTTGTCCGTCATTCCGTGTGTTCACATATCAGACGGATCCCTCCACAAGTTGCCACTACGAAGAGATGTTTGTTCGCGTTAGTGCGGAGCAAGAGCCAGTTATAGCGAAGGATTCTCATCCAACTAGCCACTTACGTAAACAGACAGAAAATCAGCGATGCTCCAAGGACGTGCCAATCCATCATCTCTCGTGTCGTTGGCAGTTTCGATGCTTCCACCCGCGAGATGATAGGCGCCAACTTCACTTCTCTCGAGACAGTTCCATCCCGGGTAGATTGCGTCCGCACTGACGAAGGGGAACACTCGAGGGGACACGGAAAGCGCGCGGCAAAGGCCAACGAAAACGGCCCGACCGCCGAGGCTCCGGCGGGGAGGAGTCTTCATCTTTCCTGCACCCAAATCCACCTCGTACACCGTGTACTTCCTCCTGTAACAGTTTTCCGCGTCACGGACCGGGCGTACCTTACGGTGCACCAGCATCAGCTCCCCGCCGCCGTTGTCCACCAGGTGCACGGCGTCCACCATCCTGCTGACCGGCTTGGCCAGCTCGGCGGTCACCACCAACCGCGGCGGCAGGTTGTCACGAGCGTTCTCCACCACCATGACGGCACGTGTGGTGACGCCGTAGAAGCGGCCGGCGAACGACATTGTTGGCATGAGGTAGTGGTCGGTTGTGACCAGCGTCCAGCGCTCGTCGCCGGGCTTGGCGAAGGCGAGCGTCGAGATCCGGGAGAAATAGAGCTCGACCATCGTGCCACCGCCGTCCGCGAGAAGGCCAGCGTTGTCCGCCGAGTTGCCTCCGAACTCGGAGCCGAGAGCGGCGGTGATCGGAGGGAGGTCGGCCACCTGGCGCGTGAGCGGGGTTCAGCAGGCGGACGACGTGGGTGGCGTCGTGGAGCAGGACGAGGAGGCACTCGCCGGTGGACCGAAGCACGCGGTGGCCACGGAGCTCGGGAAGGTCCACCAGGACGCACTGGCCGGTGCAGAGGTTCAACAAACGACGGCGGTACGGATTGGAGAACGCCTCCCGGAGCATCACGATCCACTGCCTGGGGTGGAAACGGCGGTCTAAGACGCCGTGCTCGCGCGGGTCCGCGGCGCACCGCCGCCACGGGCGGCACGCGGCTCGGAACCGGACGTAGTCGGCCACGTCGCCGGCGAGGACGCGCTCCGCGATCAGGCCCGCCGGCCCGTCCGCGAGGTTCGCCCAGTCCGGCCTCCACCGGAAACCATCGCGTGCGCGCTTGGCTCCCCAGGATACCAGTAAGAAGCAAGGGCGCGGGCTACGGTCTTTACGCGTTGCGGCGCGAGAAGCGGATGTCTTCGCGGAGGAGCAGTTGCGCAAGCACAGGTTTGGTGGCGCATCGTCGTCGAGAGTCCGGCGGCTGGCTGCTCGCTTCCCCATGCGACTGCGCTGACGCTGCGTCGCGCGGGTGCACCGGCAGGCGGCGTTCTGGAGAGGGACGGCCTTTATACACACTCGTCAACTCGGTCGGAGGCTGTCTGTCTCCGACTCAGATTCTTGGTGAGGTGTTACCGTATCCGATTACTCCGCAGCAGATACCGACATTCTGATTGATGGTTGCGTGCGATAGTTTATGGAAACCGGCCGCTTGAGAGGACGACACCCGCGCAAATTTGCATCGCGCCGAGCCGCTCTAACGGGCTGATCTGCAGGAGTAGTTTTTTTTTTTTTTTTTGGTGCTAAAAACTGGGAAGTATAACCATGGTCCACTGCGACTCCGACGGCTACAGCAGCGTAGTACTCACGCATGTTCGTTCGTTCATTCATCCATGATCCATGGCCTACAACAACGTGAAATCTGTCGACTCCCACATGCGTTGCAGTGTCTGTCTAATGTCCCACCAAAGATGAACTCCGTGAATGCCGGTGGTTAACTTCAGAACTGCACACACTTTTGACAGTGCTTGTTCAGTAAGCGTGCAGCAGTCACATGGCCTGTTACGGGACAAAGGAATTTGGTAGTGCGTTCAGGTCAGCGTAACAAAGAGAGCATGACTCTAAGTAAAATTAGGTAGAAGTAACCCAGAAGCTTTGACAGTGAAACTCGTGCACGGCCACAATCATGTCGACCCATCCGCTGTTACACGCCACAAATCATGGCGGGTAAAACTTCAGAAGCAAGCTAAAGTAGTACTACACAGCTACTGTAATAGCCGAGATGCCCAATGCTGGCAATTGCCTCTCTCAACTTTTGGTTCACACCAACTACTGCAACCAATATCCTTAAATGCAGAAGGATCTGTTGAATTTTCGAATTGCATTGGCACTGCGTTGCCTTGCCTTCAACCTCTCGCACTGCTGCGTCGAGCTCATCTGCCGCTTGTTCGAGGTAACGCTGCTAACTCTTTGTGCTGCAGAATTTGTGTCTCGATCGACTGCCTCTTGGATTTCTCGCTTCGATCACGACTTGCTTTTGCCATACTCTATCTCTGCAGCTTGGTTTTGTAGTGGTCCGAGCGTGATATTTTGCTGATCAGAGAAGATGAACAAGAGCTGTGATGATCACGGGTCTTCCCATGACCAGCATCTCGATCGTTGTGAGGTAATTTCTCCTTCGGTTCTATAGGGTTTGCATTTTCATTCTACTTTTCCTTTGTTGTTCAAAGCACATCGTTGTCCCTCCCAAAGGCCAGAGTGCAGTCCATCACGTTCATTTTATTTTTTTAGAATAGCCTTGGCCTCTGATTCCAATGAGCAGGAACAAGTTTCCTTTAGTCAGCACAACAATTCCAACATACATCTATTAAGCAACTTATTGTTACTGAATGTACCAGAAGTAAACTTCAAATGAGCACGAATATGTATGCTGCACTTCTACGCTGTTCAATGTAGCATGTATGTGTAGAGTGAAAAAGGCAGGAATTGCACAAATAAACTGTAGACACTGCGTCTCAGCTTGCACTAAACAAAGTTCCCAGCCTCGCCCGGGGCTACCATTAGGGACATTTACTTACAGGCGTCTCATGACAGTCAACAGGAGCAGCAACAAAACCTGAAGAATGCACTCTGGGAGCTGAAGCAGCAAATGAAGTTTCTTCACGTAAGCTTGAGAACATGGTGATCTTTCAGGTTTTACCTGACACTGTAAGTTCTGAACTTCGCCTATCTTTGTGGATTTGTGACAGATCAGACCCTCACATGCGAAAATACGCTGACTTAGCCTGTGCATTTGCTTACCTCAGTTCAAGAATGAAGCAGCGAAACATCAACGACCGAACAATGCAGGACTTCGGATGCCAAGGCCTCTGTCAATTTTTCGGAAGTTTCAGAACAAGGCAGCCGAAGCTTCCACGTTTCGGAACTCATACCAGACTCTGCTCCTCTCCAGAGAAATGCTGGTCAGAGGATGCATCAAACTGGCTGGCGCGATCAGGAGAACGGCGGTAGTCTGCTTCTCGCCATCGACAGGCGCTGACGAGGATGATCTCCCTTACTCGCAGCTTGACAAGGCGACCCATTCACTGGGGAGAGAGGCGTTTGGCCCAATTTACTTGGTCACTTGACGCTCACTGTTGGTGACTCAGGCGACCCATCAAATTGTTGTCACGTTTGCTTAATCGTTTGTAAGAACTGGGAAGATCCAGAATTATTCGTACCTGTGTTTGCTTTTCAGTAATCTATTTTTTTTAGGGGAAGTAATCTAATTATGTCCAAACTCCTCGAATAGAATATCTGTTGGGCTCATTTTAGTTGGGCCTGCTTCCCCATTGATGCTGAACAACGAAGAAGCCCGAATGTTAATTACTTCGTTTTGAATGAGAAAAGGAACCTACTATAACAACTGCTGTGCAAGTTTCTCTCTCAAAAAAAAAAAAAACCTGCTGTGCAAGTTTCTCTCTAAAAAAAAAAACTGCTGTGCAAGCCATTGTATTCCACTTCAGACGTTTGAATCCTGGTTGTGAAGAGGTTCCTCTGTCTACAAGTGACGTGTCACGTAGCTGAACCTGAATGGAAGATAAGAAAAATTCCCTCCACCTCAGACACTTAACCAAAGTACCAAACACACTCTTAGTTGTGTCGTGTCTATTGAGCTGCTGCCACATATCACTTCCTCGCAAGTTCCCTATCAACGAGACCGAGACCGAAACGACAAAAAGATAAGAATCTAGTCTCATAAAACAAGAAGATAAACACGAGTGAGACCAGACCTGCAACACTTAGCCAGAAAGAACAAAATCACAATGTCATCAACCTCATGGAGCCGCTGCCCAACTAATCTAGCCCCTAGACGCTCAGCTTCTTTGAAAATCTAGTACTGTAGCCACTCGGCGTTCATGTAGCAGCAGCGGTACAGCATAAGCGACAATCTGAACGGTATCTGTTCGTCCATCAAGGAGCGCACGTAAAGCCAAACGTTCTGTTCCATTTGCAGGCTTGCAGCGTCACGGATACTGGACTCATGAACGCTTCGTGTGTCAAATTTGCCAAGACCCCGGCAATCACCGATGATGACAGTGTAGAAAGTACAGTCCTTCGCTGGAAGTTGCAGAGTATTTTTCTGAACCGAAGCTGAAAATTCCCAGGACGCAGATCCTGACGAAGAGATGCGGCTAGGCGCTTACTTTTGCGAGATTTTCAGCGAATCGCCATCTGAAAGCGCTTCCTCACCAGACAGCAGCATCTGAACTCCCTGGTGCTCGCCAAGTATGAAACCTTCCAAAACAATGCTGCTTACATGGCTGATAAGACGGCGGTAGTAACGTTTTGGACCACGCGTGTGGGCGTGGAGCGATGCTGTGGCCTGTGGGTGGAGCGGAGCATGTCGTAGTCTCGCAACCCAACAAGTGATTAGGGATGAGGTTAGCGCGCGTTACTTAACTCTACTGCTGTTTGGTAGCATGTTGCTGTCCATCTTTATTATCCTCCTCCCAAAATGAAAAAAAAAGGGAACTATATCTAGGATTCAGCCGAGCTAGAAAATTTAATCCGCTTGCTGTGTGCTAACACGGCGTTATATTAAAAAATCGCATGAAATTACTGTAACAACTTGGCATTCACCTCCTCATCCCAACGAGTAAAATTTTTGCAGGTTGCAGCCATGCATGAGAATGTGCGTTGACGATGACAGGTAGAAGAAAGTACAGTCCTTGAGCTGGTAGTTGCAGAAATAGTACTGTCCGACTGAAGCAGAAAGTCTCAGGACGCGCGAATCCTCACGAGGCACGAGTGCGCGCTTGCTTTTGACAGCCCTTTTGGCTTTTGAGCAGATTTCATGCCGTCAAGAGTTGCTTGCACGGCGTTCCTGAAACTGAAAGATCGCTGAACCTTTTCATCTGTCATCAAGTGCTCGCCAAGTACGAAAACCATTCGAAAACACCTGTGCTGCTTTCATGGCCGGCGATAAGATGATGACCCCAAGTGGGCGTGGAGCGACGGCGTTGGTGGAGCAGACGGAGCATGTCATGGTCTCACATCCGAAGTGTTTATGGACTGGATTAGCATGTCGTTCTTCCACACATGACTGCCTGGTTGGTAGCATGTTGCTGTCCGGCACTCCAGCTCTTTGCTAGTACTCCTACACTGATTTGAGAAAGGAGATGAGCAGCTGGGTCCCTGCAAAATTTGGATCCGCTGGTAAGATGGCGTGATCATTAACAGGGTGAGATTGGTAATGCCGTTTGTGCCCTTGTGTCAGGTCTGTTCATATCCTCGGCACTGCTTGGTTGCTAGTCTGGCGAGAGTGAAGCAAGAGACGTGGCACGAAGATGGATGGACACAGTATGGAGAGCATGTCGTCATGTTACGCGGGGTTATGAGTTCCAGCCAGTTCGATGTTTCCATGCATACACAGAATTTGATCCAGAGTTTGACCTTCTAGATACAACGAAGGGACGAGTCTAGTGCTGGTATGATCCAGCTTGCTGTCGCCATGGACACGCGCAGTTTTAATCTATTCCTACTTCTTAAAACCTCACGCGTGAGAACACGGAGGGGTTTACTGCATGCGTTGCGTATTATGTATATGACGCACAGCACGACTCGGAGAAGCCTTCATCAGACCAGACCGCAGCAAACAAAACGGCGTGCTCAGTGACAGGATGCCATGCCATACCAGCTGCCTTTTCCTTTTGTTGTCCATTTCCTTTTTAAGTCGAAGGTTGTACCGGTACGAAGAAGCAGAGCACCGCCCATCGGGCTGACGAACAACAGAATAATCTGCAGCTTTGGTGTACTAATTTTTTTTAATCTATCCGCCGTTTACAGCTGGGAAACAGAGCCCAAATTCCTCTGACGCTGACCCCAACTGATACGGCCAGCCAGTTCAGGCCGCAACGCACGTTCTCCAGGCGAGGGAGAGACCTAACCCATGTTCTACCAAGGCGTAATGACCTTTGTTGATCACAATAATTGTCATTATCTGGCTGATTTGATTGCCCTATGAGTTGTGCCGTTACATTCTTGATGAGAAAAGGCTGGAAATTTTCTTTCTCTAATTTTCAGGACAAAAGAAATCCTCGGTTTCAAGTACCTAGTAAACCCGGCCAATCGAATCACAAAAATGCCCCTGAAAGCAAGTTTGTAATCCCGATTGAGCCGGTGTGCCGGACACCACCGGTTTGACCGGTATACGCGAAAACCGGAAAAACCGGTCCGGAAACCGGTCAAAATTCAAAATCGAAAATTTGAAAGCGAAATTCGGAATCGAATCGGTAAACCGGTCGGAATTAGCGATAAACCGAACAGAAAATCCGGAAAACCGGACAGAAAATCGAGAAACCGAAAAATGTGGAAGAAATCGAAAGATGGCAAGAAAAAATTGGAAAAATTGGCACCGGCAGTACATGATACAGACTTCCCAAATACTATTTTAGACAAGAAACATACAAAATCTGCTGGATGAAGCGCTGAATTGGAAAGCTAGTGGCATCAGATTAGACAATAAAAAAACACCGGATTGGTTCGTGCAAAACACACTAACGTATACACAAATCAGTCGTTGCCAATTAAACAAATGGAATCTTCGCATCGAACTGATCCAGATCACCTCACAAGTTTCCCAAAAAGATCAGGGGGAAAGGCACGCGAGGTAACCCGGATTGCTTTCACTATGAGGCCGGAGAGGAGGAATAGGATTTGGCAATGAAGATTCCGTTTACCGCTTCCGCGTCGAGTCGAGTCGACAGCCGAATCCGCGGGCGCGCTCCCGAGAAACCGAATGGGGTTGGCGGTTTACCGATGGGATTCGCCGATTTACCGAGGCAGGACGACGAGACGGCGGCGCGACGACGATTTCCGGCGGCGGAACGAACCTCCAGCGGCAGAAACGGCGCGGGCGGCGGCGGATCGACCAGACCTGACTTGCTGGGGTCGGGGGAGAGACCAGAGAGGGACAGGGAGCTCGAATGATTGGGGAAGGAAGAGATAAGGTCATTTTATCTTTTTTTTAACCATTTATTCTCAGCAGAAACTTCCTCGATTTTTTAGACATACCAAACGATCGAATCTACGTGTAATTCTTCCACCATCGGACTGCAAATTCGATCTAGTTTTTTTACATATTTTTTGTTTCAAATTTTTCCAAATTTTTGAAAAATTTTCAAATTTGAATTGAAAAACCGGAGTCCCGGGTAAACCGGACCGGACCGGTTTTTCCGGTTTTCGCGAAAACCGGTCCGGTTTACCGCGGGATTGAGAACCTTGCCTGAAAGGGACGCCAGCAATTGACATCAGCACACGCGGCTTCTTGTCGTCTCTGGTGCCAGCTGCTGCAGTGCTAGGTTCCAGTGCACAATTTGAGGGTTGAAAATTTTTGAAAAGCAGCAGCAAAATCTGAAAACAAAGGGCGATAAACCAATCCGATTTGGAGCCGCCTAGTATTGTAAAGAAGGAACTTCGCCCAAGTCAAGCACCCGCTTTCCCTTGCATCATTCGGTGGGAGGAGGGATTTTGAAGGAGTAGAGCATTGCTGTGGGGAATGGGGAGGAGGAAGCGGAGGGGAGGCGGCGGAATGGCGGATGCGGCATGGTTGATGCTGCTACTGGCCTGCTGCGGCTGCATTTGGTCCACCGGACAGATCTTCGTTGCTGCTGACACCGACCCTAATGACCGTGAGTTAGAGCTTGAATTTTTCTGTATTCTTTCCATCAGTACAGTTGTTATTTTGTCTGGAAGAGTTCCGTTTGGTAGTTTTGTCGAGATGAAGTGAGAATTTTGCTTGAAAAGGGCAATTATTAGTGCTTCCGTCAGAAGGGGGTTGTTGTTGGTACTGTGCTCCGATTGATTCAGAAGGAATGTCTGGAACCGCTTCCTTCTAGCCAAATTTTGGTTTGTTCTTGTTGTTTTCCTCCAGTTTTGTTGTTATTAAATATATTTGTCTAGAATTTAGGTTTCGAAAGTCTGTACTTTGTGCAAGAATGTGCTGAATTTAGATCCTTTCTACATTGTGGACACCATGTTGCATGAATTCAGCTCTTTGTTCAGGCAAAAGATCGTGGGTTTTTTTTTTTGTTTTTTGTTTTTTCCTGATAGTTTCGATTCTGAAAAATTAGACATGTCTTTCGGGATCTCCTCTCGGTGTTTGTATTGCCTTCCTGTCCCCCTGATGTGGCTTGCTGCTCCTCATGCAATTGTTGATGGACTTGAGAGGGCAATCGAGCAATGGGAATGCACTGGATTCGGGATACAGAGAAAACTAATTTTTCTGTACTGTTTTACTTGTGGTTGCTTATGCCCAAATGCTGGCTGATGCCACAAAACAACTAGTGGGGAGCAGTGCTTGTACTCAAAATATCGCAATCTAGTTTTAGTGGACTTGGTTTGATTCCATTCCATGCATATGCATATCTTACCATTTCAACTTTGCAAATGAACTAGGATTTTGAATTACACGTCCTATATCTACTGTTCTAATTTGGCCTCATTTACATGCAGTTGCTGTCCTCAATACACTCTTTACTACTCTGAATTCTCCTGGCCAGCTCCAAGGTTGGCAAGCAAGTGGCGGTGATCCTTGTGGCCAATCATGGCAGGGCGTCACTTGCTCAGGATCAGGGGTCACTGCAATGTAAACCTTGCGACACAATATAAGTTCCTAGCAGAACATAGCACGGTTTCATTTCTGACTCCCGCTAAGTATGTTTCCCTTTGTTTAATTCTGTAGCAAATTGTCAAACTTGGGACTCTCCGGGAATTTGGCCTACAATATGAGTTACTTGGGTTCCTTAGTTGAGCTGTGAGTACCGGTTGGCAAATTCTACCTTTCAGTCAACCTTGTTTGGTGTGGGAGTTCAGTTGATAATCATCCCATATCAATTATCGTTGCAGTGACATGAGTCAAAACAGCCTTGGTGGTGGAAGTCAGATACAATACAACCTTCCGACTAAGAAGCTTGAGAGACTGTAAGTTCCTTGAATGATTGCATGTATAGGAAATTTTCTTTTAACTATTCTGGCGGCATGAATCTTTACATGATTCTTGCTCTGCAGCAATCTTGCAGGGAACCAGTTTGGCGGAAATATACCCTACTCTATTTCCACAATGTCTAATCTTAAGTATTTGTGAGTACCTTTGCAGCATTTAATTTTTCTCTTGAAATGTGTTTGATCTGGAAGGTCTATATCAGTTTTTCCTTTTATATGCAGAAACCTTAATCATAACCAGTTGCAAGGAAATATGGCTGACGTGTTTTCCAGCCTTTATAGTTTGACAACACTGTGAGTACCTTTTTGTGGGCATTTTCAACAGCTCTTCATTGTGTTGTTTAATATCTCATTTTCTCTATGTTCTCATTGTGTTTCTATCCTCATCTTATTATTATTTATTTCATTTGCTGCAGAGATCTCTCCTTTAATTCTTTTACTGGTGATCTACCACAAAGTTTCAGTGGACTGTCAAGCCTGAAACAGTTGTAAGAAAGGACACATGTGGTTTTATTTTCATCTTCTAGACATCTTTTTTAGTATGTCTTTCATTAACCCATACCTTTTCATCTCAGATATTTGCAGAACAATCAGTTTACTGGTTATATCAATGTCCTAGCTAATCTCCCCCTTGATGATTTGTAAGTAATAAACTTGGTGATTGATTGGTGCTTTATTTGCATACTCAGCACCGTATCTGATACATTTCTTACCTATAGGAATATTGCAAGCAATCGTTTCACTGGTTGGATTCCTGATCAGCTTAAGAAGATAAACAGTTTACAGTGAGTTCTCTTGACTTCTTCACCTACGGCTGTTAGGGAACTATATCTTAGTCAAATATTTTCTTGTGTATAGGACTGATGGAAATTCTTGGAGTACGGGACCAGCACCACCTCCTCCTCCATATACAGCTCCTCCCCCTCCAAACCGCCCCCCCGGTCAAAACAATGATGGCTCTTCAGGTTCTGGTGGCAAATCTGGGATAGGTGGTGGAGGTGTCGCAGGCATTATCATATCATTGCTAGTTGTTGGAGCAATTGTTGCATTCTTTGTGGTAAAAAGAAGAAAACGCAAAGCTGCAATGGAAGAACACTTTGAACAGCAGCTGCCATTCACTTCTTTCCCTTCTAACGAAGTTAAAGGTCAATTCTTTTGATGATCATCACACTTGAGATAATGTTCTGTTTAACTAATCGTGCAACAATATTCTTATACAGATGTCCCCTACATGAAGCCTATCGAAGATGCTACCACAATAGATGTAGATTCTTTGGCTTCCCCTGCTTCAGTTAGTTTGAAACCACCTCCTAAGATAGAGAGCCACAAGTCATTTGATGATGATGATTTTTCAAACAAGCCTATCGCAAAGAAAAACAACACAACACCTATAAAGGCAACTGTCTATTCAGTTGCAGATCTACAGATGGCAACAGATAGCTTCAGCTTTGACAACCTTGTCGGAGAGGGTACTTTTGGACGTGTTTACAGGGCACAGTTCAACGATGGAAAGGTATGCTTTATATTCTTGTTTCGTAATTCCTATAATTTTTCTGAATGCACCTCATTCGTGAAAGGGTGGCAATTACACAGTTCAACATGCTTTATATTTCTATCCTTTCAGTTAGTGTGGTTACATGTGTGCAATAGGCCTTTAGGCAACGGTTTGCTGTATATATTACCTCATTCATAAAGTGTGGCAATTACACAGAGCTAAATGGAAAAATTGTAACGTTCAGTGCAAGACATTTTATAATCAGTTTTGTAATGGAGAAGAAAAAAAAGGAGAAAAAGAGAATAGATGCCTCACAAATCGACTTCTTTTTGGTTCTTAGTGAAAGCTTGGATTCTAGTTTTTTAGAGATGTGGATTCCACGTGCATGCTAACTAATGTTTTTCTAGGCAGCCGAAAACAGAATGTGAGCCATTTGAATATGTAACACTTATTTCCTGTCTAAAAAATTGACATCTGTCATCTTTACTCTATTCAGGTTCTTGCCATCAAGAAACTAGACAGTACTGTGATGCCATTCCAATCATCTGATGACTTTGCTGAACTGGTCTCAAACATCTCAAAGTTGCACCATCCAAATCTCAATGAGCTAGTGGGTTATTGCATGGAACATGGACAGCACTTACTTGTGTATGATTTCCACAGAAATGGATCGCTTCATGATCTACTCCACCTTTCAGACGATTACAGCAAGCCACTTAGCTGGAACTCTCGTGTCAAAATCGCACTAGGGTCCGCCCGTGCACTGGAGTAAGTAAAAAATAAAGTCTTTATATTGTGTTCATCAGGATGGTAGGCATTGAGCTTTCGTGATTCTTGCATCATACATGACTTTGAATATTGTACAAGTTTTCCATATTGTGTGTCCCAATCAGACTGGACAGTAACATAGGCTTGTTTATTTTCACCCATTCTCAGTTGCATAAGCAAGTTAGCATTAACTTTTGTTTTCTATTGGCACTGCATTTCTGTCGACCCTATTATGCTATACGAATCTTTTAATTGTTTGCATCTTTGTGTATCATACATAGCCTTTATTTGATGCATATCTTCTGATTGTTGATTGCTGTTTAAATAGCATCAACCATTATTGCCTGAATGATTTTAGAACCTGCTTCAGTGACTATTTGTTCATTACATGACCTAGTGTAACATAGTGGTTCCTTTGAACCAGGTAGATTCCTTACCATTTCTGAAATAAATTCGCAGGTACCTTCATGAAATTTGTTCTCCCTCCATTGTTCATAAGAACTTCAAGTCATCCAACATTTTGCTGGACTCAGAATTCAGTCCACACCTTTCAGATGCTGGATTGGCAAGCTATATTCCTGATGCTGAATTCCAGGTAACCTCTGATTGCTTGGTTTCATGTGCATACATTCAGTACACTAATGAATAACTTGGTTGCTTAGCTATTAAATATGAGTTTAATGAGCTTACAAAAGTTGCTGCAATGATTTATACAGTAACGGAGAAAGAATTTATGCCTTATCTGTGCTCTTGGTTATTTAGTTATGTATGAACTATGCTATTCGAACCTTTCTTTTACATGCTATGGCTGACTAAACATCCCTATGTTACCACCCAAAATAAAAACTTATACAGGCAGCAGAGCAAAGTGCCGGATACACTGCCCCAGAGGTGGACATGACTGGTCAGTACACCCTCAAGAGTGATGTCTACAGCTTTGGAGTTGTCATGCTTGAGCTATTGACAGGACGTAGACCTTTCGACAGGTAGACTCGTAACCAGTTTTCAGTTATTAAATAATTGCAAGTTATGTACTTCATGATACTGTATGTCATTGCTTAACTGTTTGCATTACAGCTCTAGATCGAGGTCAGAGCAGTCACTCGTGCGGTGGGCGACTCCCCAGCTGCATGACATTGATGCATTGGACAGGATGGTTGATCCTGCACTCAAGGGTCTGTACCCTGCAAAATCGCTATCCCGATTTGCTGATGTGCTCGCCCTTTGTGTCCAGGTAGGAGTTCCATTCTCCACAATGCAAATTAGTCACAAGAAGCAAATATATCCATCTGAATAATATCTGAACCCGTGAATCAAATTCTTGTTGCAGCCCGAACCAGAGTTCAGGCCACCAATGTCAGAGGTGGTGCAAGCATTGGTTCGTCTTGTTCAGAGGGCTAACATGACGAAGAGAATGCTTGATGGTGACACTTCTCGAGTAGATGACCAGGACCAAGATTTCATATGACAAAACCCCAGACCTTTCCGTAAAATCTCATGTTGTATTTATTTTGTTCGCGTAGTGTCTAGCAGAGAAAAAAGGTGGAAGAAGATCATTCGGGAAAATAAATGGAAGAAATCATTTTGGCTTCCCCAGTACATAATCTGATAATCACAAAAGATTGGTGTTCTATGATTGTATTATGTATACAAAACAGTACCTAGATCTTACATAAATTCTATTCGGTTGTATTCATTGGCTAGATTATATGCAAATACATCAGATAAACAGAAGTGTGGTGTCAAGTTCGCTGAAGTTAAAACATCAAGTGGATTCTTTTTAGGATATACTTTGGAGGGTATGATCTTGAATACGTTGTCCAAAAATCTCTTCCATTCAGCATTCCCTTACTACAAAGGTGCATATATGGTTACAGAAAAGAATACATGAGGCTGACAAAACAGTTTTTCAGGTGCTGCTGCTACTTTTTACTGTGAAACTCAATATATAGGCTCAATCAAATCAAACTGTCTGGGCCGTCCGGATGATGTGAGAATTCACACGCTTCAGCCTCAACACAGATTCCACATGCGCTCTCAGTGCATGCCTTTCTCCCAATCTGCAAAGAAAGTACTCTCTTGCTCAATTTCTTCATTACATTGCCATATCAAAACTTCCCGTCCCCACACCTCTTTTACCTGGTGGTCTCGGCTCGTCGCTTCGCTTGATCTGCAATCCGAGAAGACGGCATTGTCCTGCTGAGAATATGATCAGAGAACGCCCTCCTTTGATAATCTCTCTGCGAAAGTGCCCACTTGACCTCCCGGTCCTCCTTGCCGAAGTCCCTCTTCCTTGTAAATGCAGTCTGAAGCATGAACAATGCAGCCATGAACAAACTCTCGGAGGGAAAGCAGAAGAATAACACTGATGTACCTTTCTTTCGAACAGCAAGTTCCATGCTTTGCCACTGAGGATGTACTGGACGGTTATCTTGATGAAATCAAGAGGGACATAGAACACCAGGCTGTAAAGCCAAATGACCCCGGCCCAGCGCCATCCGATCGCGCTGATGGAAGCGAAGCTGATGGTCGCATATACGGCAACAAGGGTAGCCACCTGCAGATCAAGAAGAATTCACCTTACCTAGACAAGAACTCTCCAAATTTTGATGCATTCAATACTTCTTCTTGATTGATCCAGAGACTTACCAGTTGTGCTACTATGAAAGCGCAGATCAGCAGAGATCCAGGTCTGTTGAGGAACGAAATGCCCCGGCTTCGTGTGACGAAGATTAAAGCCTGGCTGATGATGCTGACCTGCAGATACATCGCTGACGAGATCTTTTCAACGTCTTTCTTGATGGACTTCACCTTGAAATGTGTCTGCAACTCAGAAACACAAAGTCAGTTAATCTATCAAACACATCTCCAGGTCTACATATTCTTTTTGCGAAGTATTGTGACTGATGTTGTGCTTTACCTCAAAGAATGTGGTCCTTGTGACTGCCCAATAGAACAATACAGTGACCAAAGCCAGGTAGGTTCCCATGACAACTCCAGTTGCAAAGATCTCTTTCAGCTTCCACCGGTCCGGCCTTGTCGACGGCTTGACGCGATCCTTGGATATTGTCATGATGGTCCCTGATCAGATCACATACCAATTCATCAACATGAAGTTGATGCGTGGTCATGCAAGCATTTCAGATAATCAGATTAGATGACAAGTTCAGAGTTGCATCACCGTCATTCAGTATGGCTATGATTAGAACCATAAACGGAGGGAAGTCGTACTCCCAAATTAATGCCAGAAGAGCAAACCCAACCTGTACGCATGGAAGAAATATTTACCTGAACCCTAGTTGCAATGAAAGAGCCATGTTATAGGTCCGTTTGATTCTTACCACTATCCGTATGGTGATGGACACGGCATAAATCTGCAGAGATAGCAGCGGTTACAACAAGCCAATTTAATCGCTGAATTTTACTGTGTGGTGTGAATGCGTGAATTTTAACAAGGAAAACAAACCGTGTAGTTCTTCATGCGCTGGAATATGGCGCGGCTAGTGAGGACGGCGCTGACGATCACGCTCAGGCCGGGCTCCGTGAGGACGATGTCGGCGGCGCCCCTCGCGGCGTCCGTGGCGTCGGACACGGCGATGCCGATGTCCGCCTTCTTCAGCGCCGGCGCGTCATTCACGCCGTCGCCCGTCATCCCGCAGATGTGGCCCTTCGCTTGTAGGATCCGCACGATCTCGTACTTGTGCTCGGGGAACACGCCGGCAAATCCGTCAGCCATCTCGACGAGCTCATCGACGGGCACCGCCGCCGCGTCCTCGCCGTTGTGGTGGCCGAACAGTGACGCCGACGGGTGCATGTTCGTGCCCATCCCCAGACGACGGCCGGTCTCCTTTGCAATGGCCAGGTGATCACCTGCAAGGACAGAAACACTGATCAGTGATCAAGTTCTTGGTATGGCAGGAACTAGCAGAGCACAAGTTAGTATGTACCTGTGATCATCTTCACGCAGACTCCAAGATTGAGCGCTCTCCGGATGGTGGCGGCGCTGTCGTGCCGTGGTGGATCGAACAGTGGCAGTAGGCCACAGAGGATCCATGGTCCACCAGGGCTGTGCTTTGATTTTTCTGGGATTTCCTGTTTCAAGTCATCAGACAATTGTCAGGTAGAAACTGATGTCTCAGAGGTCAGGTTGCAGTGACCACCAGATGAGTTTGATTCGCCACCTGGTATGCAACCGCTAATGATCGGAGGCCCCTTTCGGCAAATTCATCAATTACTGTCTGCACCCTTTCAGCGAGATCATCCTTGTTGTAGCACAAATTTAAGATCTGAAACATGAAGAGAATCAGAAGATCACTGAAGAATGGAGTTCTGAATGATATTAGTAGTTCAGAAAGAGCCTTATAGAGGACTTCACCAAACAGAAAGCAAATGTACTAAAATACTGTGATGAATTTCAACAGGACTACCTGCTCTGGAGCACCTTTGCTGACCCTGAACCAATTGCCGTTGGAATCAATGTATGTTATTGCTGTTCTCTTATCAGTGGGATTGAACGGAAAAAAATGAACCTCGGTGATGTTGTTGCGTGCCTGAAAAATGAACCTCTTAGTTATTCTTTCTGAGAAATGGAACAGATAGCATCCATGAACCATTCTGAATGTGTAAACTTTATTGAAGAAATTCAGAACCTCTCTGGAATCAGCTAGCATGTTTATGATGGCCATATCAATTGCATCTTGATTCTCCAATCTTGATGCTCTTGCAGCTAAAAGGATAACCATATCCTTGTCCACTTCTCTGCTGAAAACCTGATATACCAAATGATGGATTAGTTAGCACACCGATCGTGAGATAAAAGGATGCTTTTTTTCATAGCAAAAAACAAAGTGAAAACCTCAATCAGGTTTTTGTCAACAGTAAGGCGGTTGAGAGTAAGAGTTCCAGTTTTATCACAGCACAAAACATCCATTCCTGCCATTTCCTCAATGGCCGTCATCCTTTTAGTTATTGCACCCTGCAAAGATTAGAAGAAACTTAATGATACATGAAGTATTAGCTATTCTCTAAATGAAGATGACAACAATAGCGTCGCACACCTGTTGTGATAGATGATGAGAACCAATTGCAAGAGTGACCGACAGAACAGTCGGCATTGCGATCGGTATGCCTCCTATCAGAAGAACAAGCACATTGTTGATTCCATTTCGGTACGACCGGTGTTGTACTGGGAACATGATGATAACCTCAAGAATCACACCTATCACGATCGAGCATATACAGAAATTCCCTATGCAGACCAGAACCTAAAATTTAAGTAGGAAAATTGTCATAAACCACTGGGAAATATATGCAATTAGAGTTTATCATGCCAAATTACATTCTGAATATTATGATGATTTACCTTCTGGAAATGTCCAACAACTCTGTGGAGTCCACCAAATGAGCTGCTTTTCCAAAGAAAGATTGAATTCCGGTTGCAATGACAACAGCTTCAATTTCTCCATGTTTGCACGTTGAACCACTGAACACTAGGTCGCCGGTCCTCTTGGTGACCGGAAGGGATTCACCAGTTAGAGCTGACTGCATGACGGAGACACACAAGGAAAACCAGTTCACTTCAAGCAACTACAGTACTAGCTACGTTACTCTTACGAGCAACATCAGGTTATTGTGTGGTACTTACCTGATCAACTTTCAGAGGATCTCCTTCTAGCAGTCGCGCATCCGCTGGGATAATATCACCAAGTCTGATGCTGACAATATCTCCTGGTACTAAAATAGAAGCATCCAGCTCTTGCCACTGCCCATCCCTAAGAACCTGAATGCACAACAATGTATGAACACCGCAAGATCAGACTGAAAACAGCACATTCCTGTTCTGTTCGTACATACCTTTGTTTTTAGCGCTAAGCGCGCCATGAGAGCTGCAGCAGCATTGTCAGCATTGTTTTCCTCAATGAAGCTGATTGTTGAGTTGATAATCAGCAGGCAGACGATCCCAAGGAAGTCCTCCCAGTCCGGACCTTGACTCTGAACAAAGAAAGGTAAATACAATAGTTCCATTATATTGTCAACTTTGAAATTGATCCCTCATATCTTGCTTTTGCTATCAATAGCACTCATACAAAGACTTCTTGAGTATAAACAAGTCAGAAACATAACCTAGAAAGTTAACAACTTACGCCTCCATTTGCCAAGATCAATGCCATCACCGCTGCTGCCTCCATCACCCAGGACAAAGGGTTCCACATAAAGCTCAGGAACTTCAGAATCTTGTTCTCCTGGCAGGAAGAAAATCAAGAACCAAAATCATGATTTCAGAATAGGCGCATCATCCAGGAAAACAGAGGGGAGTCAGAATGGTTAACTTACACGTTTCTCCTCCAATCTGTTTGGACCAAACAGCTGCAACCGATCTGCAGCGTCCCCTGATGAGAGCCCACCGCGTGACGTATTCAACTGCTCAAACACGTCTTCCAGGGGCAGACTCTCCTGCACACACACAATGCACGGCATGTTCAGAGAACACGAGCGATGGCACTTTGCACTGTCGTAACTGAATGCTGAATGCTGAATGCACTTACCAAATCAACCTCCTCGCTGCTGAACTTCTCGAGCCCAAGCAGAGGGTTACCCAATCCATCATCCATCGCTGGTCCCCGGGCGAACTACGATCTGCAGTTCATCAAGCAGAACATGGTACACTCTTCATGTAACTGAATTGCACATTCGCATGAACCAGGGGAAGAAAAAAAAATGCAATGTGATGCAGGATCGAAGAACTTACCGTTCAGGAAGCTGATGGGCAGGGCATTGGCGCAGTGGTTGTTCTTGAGGTGGTGATAAGAGTGAGGGGAGCTGGCAGTTGGGCTCCGGTCCCTTTTTACCCTCCATTTTGACAGCCCCAACCACCGTTCAAACTTAGCCGGCAGGAGGCAGCTGGCTGTCACTCCAAACCAAACAGTCACCTTCCTTTAGCACCGAAAATGGCTGCAGGTTCCTCGCAAAAATAAAAAAAGAAAAAGAAAATGGCTGCAGGTGGGAGGACTCATCTCTGCCAAGGGTTGCAACTACCAGTACATGGCTACATGCAAATAAAAGTTAGATGGAAGATATCAATGATAACCATTAACCAGGTAATGATGTGCCATGGCCCATGGGACGTTAAGCTCTGAGTCTAAAACAGTACTCTTCTCAGACGTTTTTTTTTTTCAAAATAATATTAATTTATTTGGAATTTACAAAAATAATATCAAAATGACAAAATTACAGAATAATACCATGTCGTACGTTGAACGCACGAAAACTCAATTTCGTGCGTTGAACACACGAATATCGATTTTCGTACTTCGAACGTATGACAATATAAAATATGCTATAGAATCCTATTTTCGGTGTTGGTTGCACGAAAATTAAGTTTTCGTGTATCCAATGTGCGACAATAGGTCCAAATACAATAAAAAATGAAAAAAATGATGAAAATACATATTTAATAATTTTCGTGCGTTGAACGCGCGAAATAGGAAATTATTTTTTTTCCAACATGCAAAATCGATTTTAGCTATTTTATGATGCAAGCTTTCACTTGTTAAGTTACATAAGTTTTTCTAACGTTAGGAAGGGGGATTTTTGCGCAACGGAACAAGGAAAAGTGTTGTGTATTTTTGCATGAGATAGCTGCATATTTTTATTTTTTAACACAAATTCGGTGGTTCATGCTAGTTTGTGAAAGAGAAGATGTGTTTACATTATATATCACAAAATATTTTGTGTTTTTTCAAGCAATAAGTTTTCAAGCAATAAGCTGTATAATTTTTTGGATCAGGAATTAAAATAATGTAAACACATCTTCTCTTTGACATACTAGCATGAACCATCAGATTGTGTTAAAAAATAAAAAATAGGTAGCTTATGTCATGCAAAAATACACAACACTTTTTCTTGTTCCGTTGCGCAAGAATCCCCCTTCCTAACGTTAGAAAAACTTGTGTAACTTAACAAAGTAAGGTTTGCATCATAAAATAGCCAAAATCGATTTTGCATGTTGAAAAAAAATTAATTTCCTATTTTCGTGCGTTCAACACACGAAAATTATTAAATATGTATTTTCATCATTTTTTTCATTTTTTATTGTATCTGGACCTATTGTCGCACATTGGATACACGAAAACTTAATTTTCGTGCAACCAACACACGAAAATAGGATTCTATAGCATATTTTATATTGTCGTACGTTCAAAGTACGAAGATTCGTATTTTCGTGTGTTCAACGTACGAAAATCGAGTTTTCGTGCGTTCAACGCACGAAAATTAGGTTTTCGTGCGTTCAACGTACGAAATGGTATTATTTCTGTAATTTTTTTGATTTCGATATTATTTTGTAAATTCCAATAAAATAATATTTTTTGAAAAAAAATTCCGTCTCAGACGATCGTGGACACGGCTTGCGCATGGTCGGGCCGAGCCGTAGGAAAGCCCAACGGATAATGCCGTGGGCCCGGAATGCTTCATGCAGAGTCACTTTTTCTTGGGCTCATATGGGCTTTTCGACGTTTTTTTTTGCAGGCTCCTGGGTAGACCTATCATGACGTCAAGGTTTGTCGCGCCTCCAAAAAAAAAAATGACGTCAGGTTTGTCGACTCGTTGGGCTCGTTTTTTTTCCCTTTTGAGGAAAAATAGTTTTCTAAGAGTGAGGAGGGTATATACCACGGAAATGTAGAGCGCACCAGGCGCCAAAAGGCATCCTCCTCCACACCAGACCACCACCACATCCGCCTCACCCCGCAGCCCGGCTCTTGTCCCTTTCCACCGCCCCAAACTCGCCACGCCCCCTTATCATCCAACCCCCGCGTTAAAAAACCGGCGAACTCTCCGGACCCCCCGCTTCTGCTCCGCCGCCACTGCCGCGCCTCGCCTACTTCGCCTCCCTTATTCTGCTCCTCCTCCGGTGAGTTCCCTCCCTTTCTCTCCCAACCCGTCCCATGCTGAATCAACCGAAGTCCCCGAGGCACTCACCTCAAGTGACTACGTTGCGTCTCTGTTTAACACACTGCCGCTTGCGCGACCCCGTTCCCCAAGGAGATGGGGGCAGTTCCGTTTGTTGCGGATTAGTGCTCTGCAAGTGGAAAGTCACTAGGCGGTAGGATTTGTGGGGTTTCTTAGGCATCTGGAATCTGCAATTGATCGGGCAGTGACATGGAATACACTGCACTTGTTGTGCTATTGCTAGCCTGTTGGATACTGGAGAGTGGTGATCGGGAGGCACTGAAGGTAGATTCTAGACGACTAGAAGCATGTGGTCCGAGCACCAAACCTGATGTGTTGGTGCTGGAAATGGCCTGAAACGAGGTCCAGATTGCTGTCTTCTTATTTCCTCGACCTCACCGTTAATTGCTTCGGCAAATTATTGATACCTGGAAAAATTGTGATACTTGACTGATATAATTTAAATTACCTCGCGGTTCATGAAGCTATCAGTTAATTACTTCCTCACGAATCATGAAGATATTAATTAATTACTCCATCATGATTCATGAAGCTATTTGTTAATTACTCCTCCTGGTTATTATGCAGCCTTCCTTCCCGCTGCGCGCGTTGTTTAAAGCAGATCTGACAACAGCTTATTAAGAGACGATTCTTCTTCAGTATGGATACTGGCTGCCTGTCATCTATGAACATTACTGGAGCTAACCAGGCAAGGGCATTTTCGGGACAGCTTCCTACTCAGAGATGCTTCTCGAGTGGTCACCGTACGAGCTTCGCTGTGAAATCTCTCGTCTTAAGGAACAAAGGAAAGAGATTACACCGCAGGCTTGGTGCTTTGCAGGTTCATATTTTGTTCCCTGTTTTCACAATTTTAAGGATTTCTTGCGAAAGTATGATTGACTGGCTTTTATTCAGGTTGTCTGCCAGGATTTTCCGAGACCTCCACTAGAGAACACGGTAAACTATTTGGAAGCTGGACAACTGTCTTCATTTTTCCGGAGCAGTGAACGCCCCAGTAAACCGTTACAGGTCGTGATTGCCGGTGCAGGTCTGATGTAAATCATGATAAATTTTAAACAGATGAATATTTTTTGTGCACTGCTGAACTTCGAATACAATCTCAGTTGCTGTTAGCTTTATTATATTGTGACCTGACTTTTTCAGGATTGGCTGGGCTATCAACAGCAAAGTATCTCGCAGATGCCGGTCATAAACCCATATTGCTTGAGGCAAGGGATGTTTTGGGTGGAAAGGTCTGATGGTTACATGATTGCTTGTCGCATACTGATTAGCTCATGCTCACTGTTTTTTGTTACTTGTTCCTTTTTGTGATTCTATTTGTTTGTTTACTCATTAAACAGGTAGCTGCATGGAAGGACAAAGATGGAGATTGGTACGAGACTGGTCTTCATATTTTTTGTGAGTTATACTTCTCTTCCTCTGAGATTGTCGGTATTATATTTGTTGTTTAGGTTATTTTTTTAGAAGCGTATTGTTAGTTTGATGTTTTATACAATATTTGCAAATTGTCGAGGCATAATGTCACATAAACTTTCTAATGAAAATCAGTTTTCTAGACAGTCTTACTTGAGTTCTTTTAAATGGACTTTCTACAGAACCTTGTTGAGAGTAATTTCTTATTCATACAGTGCCAAACTCTTCAAGCGTGAAATTTTGTTGACTACCAATGTAGCAGTACAATGTTTTGGTGGTACTCCTCAACAATGTTATCAACATTGTTAACCCATAATATCCATAAAGCCATAATTCTATATGTGTTTTACTGTTTACAAGAGTACATGACACTTTTCATGGTGTTCTTGTATGTAACAATGTACCTTTTTGGTTTAAGTTGGAGCTTATCCCAACATACAGAATTTGTTTGGTGAGCTTGGTATTGAGGATCGTTTGCAATGGAAGGAACACTCCATGATATTTGCCATGCCGAACAAGCCAGGAGAATTCAGCCGGTTTGACTTCCCAGAAACTTTGCCAGCACCTTTAAACGGTAAGACTATATGCAACACTGCCATTTTTGTTAAGGATTGCCTAGAGAACTCAGAAGTGCATTCTAGTATTAAGGGTTAGTTGGTTGGACCCTGGGAAACCTGCCTGGCTCAGGCAGCGCTCCCAGGCGTCCGATTTCGGGTGCCTGCGGCAGCAGCACTGCCTGGCTGGCAAGCTGCCTGCCAGGTTTCCAAGCAAACACGCCCTAAGTCCCTCGTTGTGCTAAAATATATGGACAATATTAGGATCTACTTAGTATCAGCTATAATACTAATAAATCATTACCTCTGAGCTTTACTCTGCTCTCTGTGCATGCTTTTAATAGGAATATGGGCGATACTGAAGAACAATGAAATGCTTACCTGGCCTGAGAAGGTGAAGTTTGCTATTGGACTGCTGCCAGCAATGGCAGGTGGCCAACCTTATGTTGAAGCTCAAGATGGCTATACTGTTTCTGAGTGGATGAAAAAGCAGGTATGATTCTGTCTCAGACGATTTTTGTTATATAAGACATGCTGCCCTCTCATCACTCCTAGAGAACTTGCTGTTTGCAATAACCACCGCCTTTTCCTGTTGTCTTCATTGAGAAGTAGGGCTAGGTCCATAAATAAAATTGATTTATTTGCTGAACTTATTCTATACTTGTCCTTAGCCCACATCTGTGCAAGTTTACAATCAAGCAATGCTTATAGATATAATAACTGTTGCTGTCAAAGTCCAGAAATGTTCATTTCTAAAAGAACTAAGAAGTTCAGCAGTGTTCATTTCTAAAAGAACTAAGAAGTTCAGCAATGTTTCATTATTCCCAGCTGGGAAACTCTCTGCTCAATTTGTTTGACAGCAAAATAGAATAATAGGCATTATAGCACAATGGTGCATCTTTGTTATTTCATATACATATCAGGCATTTGTCATATTTGGTTTAATTTTTTCCTGTGTCGGATACAGTTAATATATCTTTCTTTTGTTCATGTTGAGCCATATGGTGCCTGATACAGTTATTTGACCAGCACAGGGTGTTCCTGATCGAGTGAATGATGAAGTTTTTATTGCAATGTCCAAGGCACTCAATTTCATAAATCCTGATGAGCTATCAATGCAGTGCATTTTGATCGCTTTAAACCGATTTCTTCAGGTACAGCTCTTGTTCTATATAAGTGTGTAATAAATTCTGTTTGGAGAATTGTTTTTCTCTGTATATTCTTTCTGTCTTTCATGCTTATATTCCTTGTTCACTTGAGAAAATGCTGCTATTTATTTCCACCATGAAGATAGCATATGGGTCTTTGAAAAAGGATTACTTTGTGTGCATGTGCAGGAGAAGCATGGTTCCAAAATGGCTTTCTTAGATGGAAATCCACCTGAAAGGCTGTGCATGCCAATTGTTGATCACATACGGTCTAGGGGTGGTGAGGTCCGCCTGAATTCTCGTATAAAAAAAATAGAGTTGAATCCTGATGGAACTGTGAAACACTTTGTGCTTACTGACGGAACTCAAATAACTGGAGATGCTTATGTTGTTGCAGCACCAGGTGTGATTTATTCCATGAACTTCTGTTTCCTCTCCTGTTATTTAGTTTAACTGACTATTTTGTGGATTTAGTTGATATCTTCAAGCTTCTTGTACCTCAAGAGTGGAGTGATATTTCTTATTTCAAGAAGCTTGAGAAGTTGGTGGGAGTTCCTGTTATCAATGTTCATATATGGTTAGTTGATTGAAATATTTTTTTTGAATGAATTTGATTGAAATATTTGGTTCTAGTTGGAAATGACTCCATTTGTGTTTGTTGTTATGCTTCTTCCTTGTATATTGTCTGAGACATTCCTGAGTATTTCTGTTATTTTAAATGTATTAGGTTTGACAGAAAACTGAAAAACACGTACGACCACCTTCTTTTCAGCAGGTATGTTTGCTAATCATATTGTACTTTTCTGTTGTTGCTTGTGCCTTTTTGTGTTTTATCGAAATGTATCATGCCTTTATTCTACACACATTGTATAATGTATGTTTAATATGTCCTTTTTTCTGTATAGTATATATTGCCTCTTATATTGTTTCTTTTTTCCATTTTCGTTTCAGGAGTTCACTTTTAAGTGTCTACGCAGATATGTCGGTAACCTGCAAGGTACTAACCTGAGAACCTTATTAGTACTCCACAAATCAAATACAGTAGGGAATAGCATACTAAGGCATGAGCCATGGCCTCTTGTATTGCTTTTTAGGTGCTGTGCGACCTTCATGTGTATCACTAATGATCATCTGAACTTTACTTTACTATAATTACGGTAAAAAGGTTCAGAAGTACACGTGCTAGAAGTAATTCATTGTAAAATATAAGTATAGATACCTTGCACATCACATTTCAACCACCTGCGTATGTAACTTTGTTCTCGAACACGCATGAGAGTTGTGTATCATTATGTTAAGAAGAAATAAAGGGTCTAGAGCTCATACAACACACCCACTCACACAACTCATGCCGCACTAGAGTTACAAATTACATTTGCGCCTGTTTAGAGTAAATACTAAATAATGACCAACTGAAAGCTGAAAAAACTACCAACTATGAGCAGCCGAAGCAGTCAAAGCCGACAAATCCCGAGCTCCTGCTAGCTCCCACAGACATCGTTCACTACTTGCACTGCTCATGCTCAGGCTGTTGCCATGTTTGGTGCAGACCCATCAAATACACAAGAATTGAGATGTTTCCATAGTATCCAAGCTCCGAGCACAACCAGGGAATTAAACCCCTGCTGCAGCCTATCAGGTATTGCACGCCAGGCCTTATCCCACCAATCATCAAAAGGAGTTGTCAACTGACTGAGGAGCAAGCTGTTGTAGCCCGACCTGACATAATATAGAGTACCAGAGTTACCTAGCAAAGGGGCAGGAGACCAGGAGATTATTTATATTTTATTGCTCTTGGTCACACAGCAAGCATTGCTCTGGATGGGTGAGATCACGTCTTGCAAGCCGATCAGCGTCCAGCATCTATCATGTGCCACAAGCCATAGGAAAAACTTACACTTTCCAGGGGCCCAAGTTTTCCAAATACTCCCATGGCCTAAACTGAATCGATCCTTGAAACATATGCTCATATTCTGATTTTGCTGAATATTGTCCGGTAGGAGATAGGCGTCATATATGAGCATCCTCGATTTCAGGTTGTAACCAGAAATCGATGCAATATCCCAAAGACCAAGATAATCAGCAATCACTCCAATTGATGATGTCCCACGCACATCATAAATCCAGAGATGGTCATTGAGCGCTTCTGTGACTGTTCACTTTTTGGCCGTTCTCTTTGAAATAACGGCATGTAGGGGCAACATATACGATACGCTGTCCATGTAGCCACTTGTCTTCCCAAAATAGAGTGCGAGTCCCATCTCCCACTTCTGTGATTACAGCCATGGAAAGAAAGCCCTGACCTGTTCTTGCACTTGAACCGGAAACATACTCCATGGACGGTGAAGTTCTGCAGCGACAACCTGCGCATTCTACAAGGCAATGTCCCCCGTTAGCCTCTCTCCTTCCCCTCCAAAGAAATCCTCTCCTAATCTTGCCGGTTGCTTTGATAGCCCAAAGAGGCAAGTCCAAATCCATCACCAAATAAATGAGCATGGCTGTCATCACGAACTGCACTTGAATACCTCGGCCCGCCCTACTCATAAGTCGGCTTTCCAGCCCGGTAATTGGTCAGCAATCCGATCAATGATGGGTTGGATTTGAGCTTTGGTGAGCTTTTTCAAGGAGAAAGGCAAGCTGAGATATCGATAAGGAAACTCTGAAATTTCATGTGGAAGGTGCTGCTGTACTACCTCAATTTCCTCCTCAACACATTGAATGGGATATGCGCTTCTCTTCTGCACATTTGTTTTAAGTCCAGCTGCGTCTCCAAAAAGATTAAGAATATCCATCGTGAGATCGATGTCATTAGTCTCTGGCTGGAGAAAGAGCACCACATCGTTGGTGTAGAAGGAGATGCGATGTTGGAGAGCTCGAGTAGAGAGTGGCTGTAGTAAACCGTCCCTAGCTGCCATGGACACCATGTGTCCTAGCACATCCATCACAAGAATGAAGAGCATTGGTGAGAGTTGATCTCCCTGCCGTAATCCTCGCCGATGCACATAAACTCACGGGGGATCCCCTGCCGTAATCTGCATGTGTAACTCTTGCTATGTATTCAAGATAAACTCTTGCTATGAGAACCGAGCATGGCTCGGGTGGCTAGAGCTGGCGTCGCCCAGGCAGCCCACCCGGGCTCGATTCTCCGGAGTCGCACTCGCACGTCTCACCGGGACTTTGTCCCCAAAAAACCCCTCACCTCTCCCCACCCAAAGCATAGGTAAAGGCCCGAACCGTTCTCACAACGGTGACATGTGGCCCCTGTGTAAGGATTGAAGTGGGGGGGGGGGGGGGGGGGGGGGGGGGGGGGGTTCGGGGGTTTTCTAGGCCTGCGTGAGAAGGTCCTTCTTCTTAATAGAACGCCTGGGATTTGCTTGGCCCTGCAGATCTAGTTTTTTTTTTCATTGCTAAAATGTCTGTAGAGGCCGCGCCGTAGATTTTATGAGCCAATATAGGTTAGGAAACCAATAATATGTTTCATGAATCGTGACATGTAATGTAGCCGAGGACATAAAGACAACACTAACATTTCTCTTTCCTTTCTTATACAGGAATACTATGATCCAAACCGTTCAATGCTAGAGTTGGTCTTTGCTCCTGCTGAGGAATGGATTGGACGAAGTGACGCTGAAATCATCGAGGCAACTATGGAAGAGCTAGCCAAGTTATTTCCCGATGAAATTGCTGCTGATCAGAGTAAAGCGAAGATTCTTAAGTATCATGTTGTGAAGACACCGAGGTGAAGATATATTCCAATTTCTAAGGACCTTTCCTAATAGTTCATCATCAGTAGCTTCCTTTGTTTAATGTTTCCCCCCTCATATTCACACTTTCTGACTTACCATCACAGATCTGTTTACAAAACTGTTCCAAATTGTGAACCTTGCCGACCTCTCCAAAGATCACCAATTGAAGGGTTCTATCTTGCTGGCGATTACACAAAGCAAAAATACTTGGCTTCAATGGAGGGTGCAGTTTTGTCCGGAAAACTTTGTGCCCAGTCTATAGTGCAGGTAAATGCTCACCATGGTTTATTTGTTGTTGTTGTACATAAAAAACATCAAGCTTCACGTTTAGTAGTCTAATGATTTACCATTTGCTTCTTTCAGGATTATAAGAGGCTCGCTCTCAGGAGTCAGAAAAGCCTGCAATCCGAAGTTCCTGTTGCTTCATAGTCATAGTCAGGTGCCTAGTCATTTTCTATCCTTGGTCACCACCAACTAGCTCTGGAGGGACCTATTATGGTCTTTTGACCGCTCTGTAGAGTTGATTTTGATTTGATCTGATATCATATTGGAAAAAGGGAAAGATATATAAAAACGACCTGCATAGCAATTCTTGGACAGTTGGACCTTTGCAAGAGGCAAAGCGATAAAGAGATCTCAGATATTATCTTAAGAGTACTTTCAGACGATGCTTTCTGTCCCACGTGGGAGCTGCCCATTGTGTTTTCAGTTAGTAAGCGGAAGTGGAACCAGCAAGCCAGACCATAGATAACCTCGAAGTTGATAGAAAAGTATTTTTCCAGATGTAAAAAACGTAGACAATCTCGAAGCTGCGTGCCGTTTGTATGCATTGGCATATTATATTCACTCAAGTTGAGATTACCAAAGGTGGTCCGGAATCCAGCTTGGACCTGGACTACAGATATTTTCACTTGTGATATCCCGCGGGTGTCTCAATAATTGTACCTTGAAGCCAGATATGATCACAGGTCACAATTCTCCTATCTGTTTTTGTATTGCTATCTTGCATGCTGGATGTGATGCCTGTGATATTTCCATCTAGCTGAAGTCTCCTTGATATAGATATCTGAGCAACGCATCAAAACATCTGTTTTTACCTGTGTTGCACCAGAATATTTCAAAACATCTGCGTTTACCTGTATTGCACCATAATATTTTGACATGCCTTGCGAAGTACTACTATAATCTCTAACGCCGACATCGTCCCCTTAGGGGGACGTCCCCCACTCTATCCGACGGCTATTTAAAAACCACGTCATCGAAATCCAAACCTCCAAATCGTAATCCAAACCCCGAAATTCTAATTCAAACCTCTAAACCCTAATCCAAACCTTCAATTCTTAATCTAAATTTCTAAACTCTAAACCTAACCTCTCTAAACCCTAATTCTAACCATTTAATCTCTGGGGAGGAGGATGTTCTACCCTCCTACAGTAAAGCATGCCAGATTACTTCGAATCATCATCAAGATGGCAGAAAGACAAAAGGGAGCTGAGGATAACGATTAATCCCCGCCTGCCTGCCGCCCATAGTTTGCCTTGCCGGTGCATATTCTTCTTCCCCCTCGGCTGTGGCGGCGGCGGCCGGCGGGTCCCTGGGCAGATCTTTTCCTTCACTTTTTTTAGCGGCAAGAGAGGTCAACAAATATCTGAGGCCAGATATTTTTCCAGACCTTGCCACGTGTCGGCGAACCACATGTAAAAGCGCCGGCACGTAGGCGTAAAGGTCCAGGGGCCTTCGTTCTCTTTAATCCACAGTTTGTTGTTCGCTTGTGGTCTTGTGCCTCCTTCCGTTCTCTCTGCTGTCTCTGTTCTCTGCCGTTCATCTGGAGGTGAGCCAAATCTTGGTGCGCTCTTGATCTCCTTTCGCGAGGGTTGTTTTATTTCTGGGGGTGCGGTTAAGAGCTCACCTTATGACATAATTCTGCGGAAATTTTAGTCCTTTTTCTTATCTTACTATATAGGTCTGTCGTTGGCTTCTAAAGCTTGGGGTTGCCCATTTTTTTTCTTTTACGCGAAAAGTTCGCTGTTCTTGTACTTGCGATCTTCTTCCACTTTTTTTCTTCTCTTTTTTTTTTGGCGAAGTTCTTCCTTTCTGTTTCTCCATCTAATACCATAAGCACCCGGCTTCTAGGAAACAACAATTATTTATTCCCTCTGTTTGATTCCTTCTTGATCCTGTCTTTCGGTTCATCGCAGAGAACTGAACAAAAGAAGTCGTTGATCTGATAAGTTTCCAGGGAAATATAAGAAAATCCTTGGAATTTTCCTCTCTTTCCTTGTTCCTTCTCTATTAAAAGAATCAAATGGGGGATGTGTCGTTGAATCGACCCATCAAGGTGGAACCAGCTGCTGGCGGCTATGCACAGGTACTCAAATAGGTGCTTTTCGTTGAGATATCGTGTTTTATACTACAACTTTACCTTACTGACTGTTGAATTCCTGCGTGTGTCGTTAAACTACAGTAGTTTCAATCACTTAATAATTGTTTTACGTAGTAAGCTTGCTAGGATAATTGGTACCTGCCATTCAATAAGGAGGAATCGTTGCACGTCATGCTCTTTTCCAGGTCACCAAATGATGTTCATTAACTGCGACAAATGTTGCTTGTCTGAATCAAGATTTTTTTTAAGACCTAATAATGTCCTTTTAGTAACAATACGCTTTCTCTTTTTTTTTTTTTTGCGATGTCAATACACTTTATCTGGTTTCACATATAATTTGAATCATGTAAATAGTTATGTTGTACTCTTGAACATGAATTTCAGAAAGCCCTGTACACAGTAAATGAAAATATCCTTTTGATTCTATGACAGGGAAACAGAATTTTAGAAACAATGTCGGCTGGGTGGACAGATGAGAGACACATGATGTACATAAGCTCTATGGAGGCAGCTTTTGTCTATCAACTGCACAATCACGGACACCACTCGCACTATGAAAATGGCAGTGGCTTCAAGGTTTTCCGCGGGGGTGTATGGGAGTATAGCAAATATGAGAAGTCTAGTGATTGTGCACGCGGTAGGACCAGATACTGTATGCCTGCAAAGCCTTGGATCCAGCATTTTAGGCCGCGCCATTGCAGTAACAATGCGCAGAGTGATGGGCTGAAGGATTCAGAGGGAGACCATGAATCGGATACTCAGTCAAACCGGAAGAGGATCTCTGTGTCTCGTGGAAGAAAAAAAGACGCTTGTGATGGAGAAAACCAGCTTCGTGGTGAAACAACAGGTGGCTGACTTGATTATCTCATTAGTACATTCAGGCAGAGTGCTCAACTTTTTGTGGTCATTGTTTTTTCTTAATCGTTAAGGTGTTCCAATGGGCTATGCAGCTCACAATTCATAATTTGATAAGAGTCCATTTATAATTGCTTCCATGACTCTTCCTGCAATTCAGCATCTCGATGCACTGTATTTATTCATATTAAAACTAACTACTGGAGAGTTCCTGAACAATAACATGACACGTACACTTCAGCTCCCATAAATTGTATGTTTCTGTTTCTTCTGGTGGCTATTTTTTTTTTTTTGCGAAAATCTTCTGGCAGCTATTAGCTCGGAACTTTTATATTTTGATGCCGCTGAACATAACTATGTACTAACGTTTCCGGGAGCAGCATCATGTGATGAGCTTAATTGCTAATGCCACTCTAATTTTTCCCTTACAGAGGTCTCTGATCAGAATTTTGCTGATGATGAGCTGGAATTTGATGCTGAATCAAGTACAGGATGCAAGAAAAAGAGATCAAGTATTAGTTCCACTGAGCTGCTGAATGATCGAGTAAATTCACAGGATCAATCAGCTTAGAATCTGTTGCAGGTATTGAGATGCTTGTCCTAGGAAAGGTTTTGAGAAGATGGTACAAGTGAAGCAAACTATCTGTGGCTTTTACCCAGGTGTTCTTTATCAGCCTTTTATCTGAAACAGTTTCAATAGCCAAAAGCTCTTAGTAGTAAAAGTTCTCTGAGTGAAGCCGCCGAAAAAAGTAGCTCCCGGTGATATGAAACCTATGAGTACTGCAGCAGTTTGTATGCTCGTTTAGCATATTAGGTTTTAGTTAAGTGTATGTGCATCGTCACCACCAGCTGTAATGCTTTTTGCTGTTTGTTGTAAGGCAGTATTGAACTATAAGTGAATTGCACACATTTTCTCAGCACCTTAAGATTGGGCGTGCAACTGGTCGGTGTATAGTAGCCTAATATGATATCAAAACTATAGGTCTTGAATTTAAGTTCTGCTTGCTGTTCCTATATCCACGATTGAAGTTGCGAGAGCCTCCACGTGAGGTGTGTTGAACCATAAATGAATTGTTTATATTTTCTCATCAGCTTAGGTTGGTGGATGTAACTAGTCGGTGTAGCTTAAGAGACAGTTACTATTTTGCAATAGTTAAATCATCGGGCACATCTCGATGGATACAGTTTTCACCAGGAAAAACATGCTGCATGTCTCTCTCTCTCTCTCTCTCTCTCTCTCTCTAGATGGAAAACAGCAAGAAGGAAGATACACATTGGGCGCCATTCAGCACAACAAACGATTCATTCATTGGGAAGTTCAATTACTATTCAGTTAGCTGTCTCAAAAAAAAAAAAATTCAGTTCACGTTAAGTTTGTCCACGTTTGCATATAATCCCTTTCTTAAGTCACTAATAAAAAAAAATTCATTCAATAATTAATTTTGCGAGTACAGTCAATAGATTTAGTCGATGTGCAAATTTTAAACAGAGGAGTATACTTTCGCTCATGCAACATTTACACTGGTTCAGCTGCTGCCTGCTGGCGTGTCATGCTCGATGTTCACAATTTTGAGTATTTATACTTCCTCCGTTTTGAAGTATATGACACTATTCACCTTTTTTTCATTGATTTGATGGAGCACTCCCACCGTTCTTAATACTCCCTCCATTTTTAATTATATGACGCCGTTGACTTTTTTGGACTTTGACCAACAATATAGATTTAAATAATTACTTTTCGAATGTGAAATGAATATCGTTGGATTCATCATCAAAAGCACGTTAAGGTTAACTTATACACTTAGCTATTTACATAAATATTTTGAATAAGACAAATGGTCAAACGTTATGAAAAAAGTCAACGACGTCATATATTAAAAAACGGAGGGAGTACTTTTTTCTTAAAATCAGAGTTAGTAACATTTAAGAGAAAATATAGTTTTTATGATACTACTAGTTCACACGGAATTTCCCGTTCGTACATTCGTCTCCTTTCCCCACGTAAGACGGCGACAGCCGATAAAGGCATAAGTAACCGTTAAACAGGCCGTTCCCTTCCCGCCTACGAGAGGCACCTCCATGGCATGGCCACCCACTGCAGCAACCTCACCAAATTCTTCAAGATTTCAACCCTCCCACACAAATCCAAGCAAGCCCACGCCAGAGCCTTCGCCGCCTCAGCCCTGGCGACTGCAACCTGTCACATCGACGCCCTCACCCGGTTCCTGCACGACACATGTTCGCTGAAATGCCTCAGAGAGCTCCATGCGCAACTCGCCGTCGCAGGCGCCATCCAGGAGACCTCCGTGGTCACGGTCGTCGTCGACAGGTACCTTTCCTCGGGCAATCCCGCGTCTGCGGCGTCGGTATTTGCTGGAGCCTACCGCCACCGCCCCAAAGTGTACTCGCTGAATCTCGCAATTCGGTGCTTCTCGGAGCATGGGTTCCACCGAGAGCTTCTTGATCTTTACCGGGAGCTGTGCGGCTTTGGGTCGGACAACTTCACGCTCCCGCCGGTTATCAAGGCGTGCACGGCCGTCTCCTGCCTTGGGCTGGGGAGGGAGGTGCACTGCATGGTTCTGCGAACAGGGCATGGGGACAATGTTGGTGTTCAGACTGCGCTCCTTGACATGTATGCTAAGGCTGGCCAGATTGATGTGTCGAGAAGAATATTTGACGGCATGGTTCAGAGGGACTTGATTTCTTGGAATGCGATGATCTCGGGGTATTCGCTCAACAGGTGCTTCCGAGAAGCTGCGAAGGCATTGCAGGAGATGCGGTTGGATGGTTTGAGTACTAATGCAAGCACATTTGTTGGCATAGTTGGTATGTGCGATGGTTCAGGAGCATGGGATCTTGGCAATTCGCTGCATGCATTTGCACTGAAGTGTGGGGTGGTTGCCGATGAGTCCCTTACATCTGCACTCATCTCAATGTATGCTGCATGTGGTGATATTTCTTCTTCTCGATTGGTGTTTGATCTGCAACCTGTGAAAGATTTGGTGTCTTGCAATTCCATGATCTCAGCACACATGCAGCATAGCAACAGTGAGGAAGCTTTCCAGGTTTTCAGATTGATGCATAGTTCAGGTATAGGGCCTAATCTGGTAACAATTGTGTCTGTCCTTCCGTCTTGTAGTGATTTCTTTGGTATGAACCATGGTGAGTCTGTGCATGGTGTGACTGTCAAGCTTGGCCTTGCAGAGCAGGTTTCTGTTGTCAGTGCTCTTGTTTCCATGTATTCGAAGCTTGGGAAATTGGATTCGGCTGTGCTCCTTTTCTCCCATTTTACTGAGAAGAACCATCTCTTGTGGAACTCAATGATTTCTGGTTACCTTGTGAACAATGAGTGGAATACAGCTCTTGATACGTTCCGCAAGATGCAAGAAGTGGGTGTTGATCCAGATGCAGCAACTGTCATTAATGTGATATCGGGATGCAGACACATAAAAGATTTGCATGTGGCAAAGTCTATACATGCATACATAGTTAGGAACAAATTTGAATCCCACCAAAGCGTCATGAATGCACTCCTAGCTATGTACGCCGACTGCGGAGAGATCCCAACTTCCTATAGCTTATTCCAGAAAATGGCAATGCGGACGCTGATATCCTGGAACACTATAATTTCTGGATTTGCTGAAGTTGGAGACTCAGAGATTTCTCTAAGATTATTCTGCCAGATGCGTCAAGAAGGCATGCAGTACGATCTAGTTACTCTGATTAGCCTCATCAGCAGCCTCTCTGTTTCCGAGGATGCCACAGCGGTAGAATCAGTTCATTGTTTGACAGTCAAAAATGGGTGTAACTCAGATGTTTCTCTTACAAATGCCCTCATTACTATGTACACCAAGTGTGGTATTCTTGAAGCAGGCCAGAAACTTTTTGACAGCTTGTATTCTAGAAACACAATCACTTACAATGCCTTGATGAGTGGATATCAGAAAAACAATGCATTAGAGAGGATATTGCCTTTGTTTCACTACATGATCAAGAATGAAGAGAAGCCAAATCTTGTAACGTTACTGAATTTACTTCCTGTTTGTCAAGACCAGTTGCAAGGGAAGTCTATACACAGCTATGCAATACGAAATTTTACTAGATTTGAAGCATCCCTCTTCACGTCAACCATGTGTATGTATAGTAGATTCAATAATATAGAATACTGCATCAGAATTTTCAATTTTGTCAGTGAGCGAAACATTGTAGTATGGAATGCTATCCTGTCGTCCTGTGTTCAATGCAAGCAGACTGATATGGCATTTGACTTCTTTAGGCATATGTTCTTCCTTAACGTAAAACCTGATGCAGTAACCATGCTAGCACTCATCTCAGCATGTTCACAGTATGGAAATGCAGATTTTGCAGCATGTGTTACGGCTGTCATACTTCAGAAGGGCTTCAACACAAACATTTCAGTTCTAAATGCTCTTATTGACATGCATTCAAGGTGTGGAAGCATATCGTTCGCAAGGGAGCTCTTTGATAGCTCAGTACAAAAGGATTCAGTCACTTGGGGTGCAATGATCAACGCATACAGTATGCATGGAGATGGTGAGCTTGCCGTTGATCTTTTCTGGATGATGATAGACTCAGGAATGGAGCCAGATGACATAACATTTGTCAGTGTCTTATCGGCCTGCAGTCATAGCGGGCTGGTCGAGCAAGGAAGAGCATTGTTCAAATCACTACAGTCAGAACATGGCATTGCACCACGAATGGAGCATTATGCATGCATTGTGGATCTATTGGGCCGAACTGGCCACTTGAATGAAGCATATGATGTTGTTAGGTCAATGCCATTCAGGCCATCAGATAGTTTGCTTGAATCATTGCTTGGAGCATGTAGATTCCATTGTAATGCTAAAATTGGCGAGTCTGTAGGGAAATTGTTGATCGAGTCTGAGCATGGCAAGTCTAGATCTTATGTCATGCTCTCTAACATCTATGCTTCAGCTGGCAAATGGAGTGCCTATGAGCAGCTGCGATCAGATATGGAAGCAAAAGGATTGCGAAAAGATGTGGGAGTCAGCTATTCAGGTTAACAGGGATGACATTGTAACCCTGATGCAACAAAGCTGCAGACTTTGAGAAGTTTTTGGTCACACGTTACAAGTTTGGAAATTCTTGAAACTATTCTCAAGTCTAGTTGGCTTTTCTTACAGGCAGCTATCAGAGCATTATTCTGTTCAAGCACACGAAAACATGCCATTATTCTTCCCGGGATTAATATCTGGAGTGCCTTCTGATCACACAATACTGAACAAGGAATATTGCATTAAAATGCGTTATTCTGATTTTAAGTTTATGGTTCATGTAAATGGTAAGATGCTCCATTGTTCTTGCATTGCTGTGCTGATTGCTATCATGTCAGTAACTATAAAAAATTATGTGGTCTGATTTTGTAAAGATGGTAGACAAAAAGGTCAACAGACTAAGTCAAGGATGTCTAAAATTTGGATATCAGTTACATGAACACAGCACAGTTTGTAGATAATTTAACTGATAGTAGCAGAGTTTACAGCGCACACACCTGCAATTCTGAAATATCTTTACATTTGATGTCAACGATAAGTTGATGCTAATAATACTATATAGTTTATGATTTCACCACTTGCCTGATACAATGAACTATAGCAGTTCATTATTTTCGTTGTTCAGTTTATCATGTCTACTTCAACGAACACTTCTCTTTCTTCGTACAAACTACAAAGTATTTCTCTTTTACCAGCAAAATAGTTTAGAAAAAAATACATTGATTTCTCTAGCACTAGACCATTCAAAGGGCTAATATTACATTATTACCCTAATCGGTCCTTTTTTGTCGAAAGCAACAAAGTAATAATGGCTGGTTGTCACTGGCAAATAAGTTGGAATGTAGCATTAAGACATACAAAAATTGTATGTCCAGATGGCATTCCAGACACACCTCATACATTTATTGCCAGTAAAGACTATTCTCTAGTATCATTTCCCCAAATATTTTTCTTACGACTTCACATCTGAACTTTCCTATTTTTTACCTGCTAGGTATGTTGTAATTTATTACCATGGAAAAATCAAGACACCAAAAGGTGCCATGTTCTTCTAAATCTTGAAATGTACAAGATGATAGGTATGTGCAATTGCCCTGTTTCTGCTTCCTGCTTATTTTCTTCACAAAAAAGAAAAGAAAAGCATGTTAAACCGTTTCTTAAGAACATGTTGACTTACATAGAAGGTATTCCTATCTTGAAGATATTCATTTTACACTTCTATTTGGAATTTTTTTTAACCCAACACACCCATCAAATGACCTTTGATTATGAAATCAACCAACCACATGTCAAACCTTAACGAACTGCGATAAGGGAAACTTAAAGAGCAATCTGTTCTATGATTTCCAACTGTCATGAGGTTATATGTGATTATTTGCCAAACAGCTGTCCCTACTTCATGGCGGCACACAATTTCCTTAGGTATCCAGCTTGCGCCAATAGCACCAGTATAAAGAAGTAAATTTCAAGAATAAACTACAGAAATAATTCAAAGGATCAGATTACAGAATAGGTCAAAGTCTTCTCCTGTGATAATTATATGGTATCCCCCACTACCATAATGTCTATCCACCAATTCAATTCTCTGTTCTGCCTCCAGTCTTCTCCTTGCAATATCGCGTACGTTTGCCAAAACTCCTTGTCCTAAAACATACAGGTACTAATGTCTTGAGTAATTTTCACCTCATGCTTGTCTTTAGATTTTTTTTTTCTACTTTATGGTTCATGTACTTGTGTTTTATATCCCATCCTTTGTTGTGTTGTTTTTGGTTGCATTGGTTACCTTTCTTTTGATGGATCTGTTTATTTCATTTTGTGAATTCTTGAGTTATTTATGATGTTTTACGGTTCTTGTGTCAAGATATTGTGGGCATTCATAAGTTCCCATAATCGAACCATTGTTGATGAGCCATGTTAGTTAGCTACATGGAGCTTTTGTCCTGACAAGGAATCAGGTCAATATGCCTAAAAAAAGGGAATCAGATCAATGGCTTTTATCTTATCAATATGATTATGCACCATGGGTAAAATTTTATCAAGTTCTTGTCATTCCTGAATGTTCTTGCACGAGTAAATTCATTGATGAAAAGACTACTCCGTCGGTACTAAAATGTATATAATTCAGGGTCTGTATCTATTTCATCAACAGATTGTGTATTCAAGATTTCCATTGATGATCCTGTTTAGTTGGTATAGAGTTTGTGCACATATCTATTATTTCTTTTGGTAAGATCAAACCTAACTCGAGCCTAGTCTCAACTGTTTTTCTGTCCATCCTAATTCTCATCCTCAGTGTTTCTTCTTCAGTTAAATATAAAATTAGGTGAATTGAGGATCAGACGAATGGAAGAAGAGAATATAGAACAGGCTGACTCGTCTCAAATTGTATCTTTAGCATCGCCAAAATCGCTGCAAAGTTCGATAGAGCCTGAGCTAATGGAAGGTATCAATGAAGATGACCATAGCAATAACCTTCAGATGACACCAAGTGCCAATTCTGAAGCATCGATGCAGCAAGAACATTCAACAAGCCTCATATTGACTGACAACAAAACCAATTTGCTGGAAAATTCTGTTAAGCAAAGTGTTCCTATTGATGACTCTGTAACCCTTTCACCAAAAGTTGACAGCAGTGAGTTTCCATCCACAAATGAAGTTCCTGATGATTTTCCATCTTCCTCTAATGAAACATATAAATCAAAAGAAGCCCAAGATGCTTCTATCTCAATGCAATCTTCAGAAGTAATTCCAAGTGCCAATTGTGAGTCATCAATGCAGCAGGGATGTCATGTAAGTTATATATTGACTGTCAACAAAAGTGATTCGCAGGAAATTGCAGTTGAACAAAAGGTTGCTATTGGTGATTCTATCACCCTTTCATCAAAGGTAGAGAACAATGAATTGCCATCCACCAATGATGTTCCCGATGGTTTTCCATCTTGTACTAATGAAGTACATGAATCGAAGGAAATCCAAGATGATTCTATTGCACCAGAATCTTCACAAGTAAATGGCCGTGTCGTGTCACAGTCTTTGCTTAGGTCAAGAGAAGGGGTCCAAGTTGATGCTCCTTGTACTGATTTTGATAAGGTTTCTTGTGAAACACCACGTGCTATCCTAAAAAAGGTAATAGAAGATAAGAACTTGCTTGTCCATAGACTGCCGAAGCGCCAAATGAGCCTAGCAGACACAAGACAAAAGTTGCCTACCCCTGTGAGCAGATCAGTCAGTGGGAAGAACTTGAGAACAGATAATACTACTGTTGATACAACAACCCACATTGAATCGGTAAAAGTCGCTGCCTCAAAATTTGGTGGCAGCATTAATTGGAAAACTCGTAGAGCACAGTCAGCACAAGCACAGGTAACTCAAAATCGCTTTCCTTCTCTTACTATTTATATATCGATTGACTTTGTTACAACCCTGCGAACATGCTGTCATTTGTATCAATATAAGCAGTCTATTTCTGTAACTTCTTAGGGGAGAAAATTTACTTCTTTTTTCTTTCCTGTCTATCTAATATTAACGATTGTGATATATCTAGGAAAGTGGGCACTCCGTATTTGAGCTTGATAAGCTGAAGAACGAGATTTCAGAGTGCAAGCGTGAAGCAGAAGCTGCAGAAACTGCAAAGATGTCAGTATTTGTTGACCTTGAGAGGACAAATAAGCTTATAGACGAGCTGAAACATATCCTGGAGAAAAAAGAAGCTGAAGAAGTCGAGGCAAAAGAGGATTTGGAGTTCGTCCAATTTATTGTGCAAGAGATGGAGGATGTTATTGTCAGCGATGATAGTGGTGTGATCGAAGAGAAACAGAAGATTATCCAAGAACGGAACAAAGAAGTACTGGCCAAACTGAAGTTGGTGAAGGATGAGTCCAGAAAACTGCAGGAGGATTATGATTCTTTATTGATCGAGCAGGATGTTTCCATTAAAAATGCTCAGGCAGCCTTAAAACTGTCCAAAGAAACCGAGAGACAAGTAGAGGATCTCACCCTCGAGCTCAAACACCTGAAGGAGATGTCGGATTTGGATCGTGCCACATACCATGAGGCTGAAGAACGCAAGAAAGAAGCATTGATTATGCGAGACACGGATTGTTCTGCATGGGAAAATGATCTCAGGCAAGCAGAACAGGAGCTGAACCAATCCAGGAAGAAGCTTTTGTCTATTGAAGAACTGAAATCAGAGCTTGATTCATCATCGAGCTTGTTGCTCAATCTCAAGAATGAACTGTCCACGTGTACGGAGGCAAACCCAACTGAGGAAGCTCGAGAACATGAAGGTGGAAATCATAAATCCGTGCAAGAAGAAGTCATTCCATCAAGGAATGAGCTCGAGGAGCACAGGAGAAACATAGCTAAAGTCACAGATGAATTATGTGCTCTGAAAGTTACTGCTGCAACACTCAAATCGGAGTTGAACAAAGAGCAAGCAGCACTTGCCATCATGCAGCAGAAGGAAACAAGGGCCTCGATAACCGTCCAGTCTCTCAAGATGGAGATTAAACTTTCACTGCAGGAACTTGAAGCTGTTCATGCCAAGGCAGAGTGCCAAGATAGAATGGTCGGGTTGCCCGAGGCTCTGCAAGATGCATCCTTGGAAGCTGATAAAGCTAAGTCCGTTGCTGCCAAGGCCCAGGAGCAGTTGAGAAAGACCCGGGAAGAAATAGAGCAAACGAAGGCTACTCTGAGCACTATGGAATTCAAGCTTCAAGCAGTTCTGAGGGAGATAGAAGCAGCGAAAGAGTCCGAGAGGCTGGCCCTTAATGCTATCAGAGCATTGGAGGACACCAAGGCTGCAGTAAACATAGAACAAGGGTCTCCTCCTCAGATGATCACTGTTGACTTGGATGAATACACAACTCTGCTCGAGAAAGCCCATCGAGCAGAAGTGCTTGTCCACGAGCTAACAGCTGCTGCCATTGCACAGGTCGAAGCAGCCAAGGCATCCGAGTCGCAGACCCTATCAAAGCTGGATGAAATCCTCAAGGTCGTAGAAGAACGAAAGCAGGCGTTGCTCGCTGCCACAGAGCAGGCTGACAGCGCCACCGAAGGCAAGCTGGCCATGGAGCAAGAGATGAGGAAATGGAGGGAGGAGAGTCGGCAGCGTCGCAGGGCCAGTGAAGCTTCAAAATCTGAAACCAGACCTCCAAAAGCTGCAGAGATCATCGTTGAGCGCAGTGGAGACGCGAAGTGCACGAGCAAAGAAGACAGCGGCGCCGTTCATCCGCTGTCGGACGCGTCCGGGAGGAGCAGCCCTAACGACTTGGTCTTGCATTCGAAGCCGAAGAAAGTTAGGAAGCTGTCGTTCTTCCCGCGCATCATCATGTTTCTGGGCAGGAGGCGGCTTAAGGCTGCGAGATAACAAATTACGCCTTCCCTTTTGTTATGTGCGTCAGGTGTCTACATTTGAGGTAAGGCGTTGTTGCCATGTTTCAGTTGTGAAGTTTTCGTAATTCATAGAGTTGGTGCCCCGGTGAGATGGTGATGTTTCGAAACTTGGAAATTTGTAATTGTCTGAAGACGCTTTGTTTGTGTTGCATGTACTGTACCGCAAGCAGTTCCTGAGATTGCTGGCGTTGTAGTATTTTCTTGCTGGGCAAGATGTAAACAGTTGGATCTGGTTTTCTGCTCATGATATTGCGGCAGGACAACGTGAATGCACTTTGTTTGCTCTCTGTAGCTTGCGCCCGTACCCTTGTATCCATTTTTGTTCGCTGAGATGACACTCCTGGCCGGATCTGGAAGAGGCCGACGGCACGCGGTGCAGCTGGACGTCCAGGACGTGGAACAGGAACGGCCGACGTGCACACAGCGTTTTCTGTACAGCCGTACAAGAGCTGCACCGTTGACTCGCGCGTTTTGTGTCGAGCTTCACTCGTGATGTGGCGAGGCGAGAAAGCTGGCCTTGCACAGGATGACAGGCGCGGCACTCGCTCTGGAGACGCAGGGGACGATGTCGTCGTACACACGATGTTCCTGGTTCGGTACCAGACTTTTTTTCCTTTTTTTTTTGAACCTGGAAAATGAGGCCGATCTAATGTCGTCGGCCACCGACGAGTTCAACAACCGGATTTTTTTTTTTAAAAAAAAAGTTATAGTAGATGTACGGCACGAACAAAGCTTGCCTAGAGTTGTAGCGAAAGACGTGTTCTTTTTTTTTAGAGAGAGGGAGAGGTGGAACGTCGTCTCGAAAAAAAAAAAGAGGGGGAACGTCCATTTTTTTTGGAGCAAAGGTTTTTTTTTTTTTTTTGAGCAAAGGTTTTTTTTTACTCCTAGCAAAGGTGGAACGTCCATGTGCAACCGTACGAATCTCGTAATCGGGCCCAAATGCTGCTCCCGCTGGACCAACGGCCCAACGTTCACCATAGGCCCACGTGCCGCCTTTTCCTTGTTTTCCTCGTGTGGCTAGCGACTCGCTACCGTCTCTACTCCAGAGCACTGCTGAACGACATCTCGTAGATTGTAGGCCTGCGTATTGCTGTCGCTGTACAGGAACACAACGACGGAGTACGTACTACGTGGCGAACGGTGAAACAAAATCGCAACAAACGTCCCATGCTCGACACACGGCCGCCCCTGGTCGCGGTCTCTCTAAACATCTTACGAGTAAGCTCCACGCCTCGTCCATCTCCAGCTCGGCAGAATCCGTCAAATCCAGCCATCACTCGCACGCCTTTTATCCCAACGAATTCAAACGAAAAAAAGTTGCTCGCATTCAGACATGGCTTTCAGCCGATCCGCTCGCTGGCTCAGATTGGTTGCCGCGTCCGGCCTGCCTGCCTGCCTGGCGCGGCAGGTGCGCCGTCGCCGAGACAGGCTCACGTCGGTATTCCATTCCTGACATACTCAAGGGGCAAGCAAAGGATAAGAGAAGAGGCAATGCAGGCGGGTGGCTCGGTTGCCCGCGGCGGCAGATCAGGTGGAGCCGAAAGCAACCGGCTGGCGCGCCAAGATCCGCACCGCACCGCGCCGTACGTCGCCGTCGACAAGACCCGTCGAAAGATTGGACTTGTAGGTGGGTACAAGTAACAACTGGGTGAGACCAACTCGTACGTACGAACGGACGACCGCCTCCTCTCGGTTCAGGTCATCCGTCTTCCATCAAGACAGGGATCTCGCTTGCGCATTGGTGAAACGCAGGAAACAAAGGAAGGCTGGCTTGCGGTCTACCCTGAAGAAACCCAAACTCTGTTGATTACAAGCTCAAGTTATACTGCGAGCAGCAAACTTGTCTGAAGAGACGTCATGTGTACATCATTCCCGTGGAGCGAGATGAGTCACAACTAGATCTCCACTACCAATCAAATCTTTGAGCTAGGCATCACGCTTTTTTTTTCTTCCAGGGACAATGTTGGCACTGACAGAACCAGTGTGGCTTTTCAGCCAAACTTTCTTACTGAAAGACAAAGAAATCCACCAGGGGATCGATGGATTTGGTGAGAAACTGACGTCCAGGTGAGACCGTGAGGGCACCAACAGTAAAACAAGAAGAAGAAGAACGCGCTCATCGATCGATGAGGAAAACGAACTGGCAAAAGGCTAGGGGTGTTTTAGGGTAGGTTTGGGCCTGGAGTTGCCTTCAAGGCTTTGTAACCCTACTACTCACTCACACACTCACTCTGCCATCGTGTGCGTCTCCCATCACCTTTTTATCTCGCAAGACAACACTTCTGCTGTTCCATCTTGTGTGCGCTCGCTCTAGATGGATGGATGATCCATCGCCTTTTGTTTTCTCGTACGCTGGCGCCAAAAGAACTCTTTAACTGTAGCCTGATAACTCCAAATGCCTTGTGCCAAGTCCTCGCAACCACACCATTAAAGAACGCCCGACTGCATGCCTTTAACTAATCGATCTGCCTTTCTCTGGCTACGAGTAGTGCTGATGAACAAAGCTAGTGTGATTGACTCGTTAGATTTGATCAAGCGCTGCTCTGAAATTCACCTGGTAGCTAAGCTAGGCTAAGCTGAGCTAGGTTTCTTATCTTCAAAACTTTTCTAAAGATGTTGTCGCCCATTCACCAGGATTGATGGCCTAGAGCAGTAGTACTACATCTCAAAACCAAAAGATGAGTAGGGAACCCGCAGGAAGTGGAGTAGGGTAACATCATGTATAAAGTGATGAAAATGAGAACACCATACCATGGCAGTTCTTTGATAGAAAGATGGAAATTAGGTGGTGTGTAAGCAATATTCTTAACCTAGCATAGCATGCACTTCAGGTTTCGGTGTTCATTTTTCTTATGTTCCAAATCGCTTATTGAGCCTATGTACATTACTAAAGGTGAGATGTAACATACAGTGGAGATTGGTCTCACAAGTCCTCTGACATTACAGTGGAGTAAAGTTACTGAAAGCGTCGCCGGATACCAAAAGCAAAGGCGAAAAGAAGAAGAATGGAGAGGCTGACCTAAGCGGAAGAAAAATTAAAGGGATTGTTCTTTGAAGAATCGGTTCCAACTAATAGATTGCTTTCTGCCTTCCTCTCATCTAAATGTGTATTCGTTCCGACACAGCTGCCATCCAAGCCGTCGTCGTCGTTCCACATATGAAAATCACGTAGGACTAGCTTGAGCGCGACGTGCATGTACGACCTGAATCATCACCAATATCATTCGCTTGTAGCTTGGATGGGAGCAGCTGATCAGATGCGATTCGAGCACGCATTTTTTATGACAAACATCATTGTTAATTCAGTTCTGTGTTTGACACACTTCGCCAGTCATTGCTCGTTCATTGCACCTGAAAACAAAGGGCCATCTTATCAGCAAAGTATATTTCTTTCAGCTTTTGCTGCGAAGATTGAACACCATCATCACAATATCAAATTGAATCAGTAGCAGCGTCCTGTGTTATATATGCTTGTAAATTACTGTATCTCTGCTGATGGGGTCAAGCTTATCTCTGCTGATACAAACCTTGAAAGGCAAGGGATAAGTTCAGGAATGCTTACCGATGCCAGCATTAAATGAGATGGAATTAACGCTTGAGGACCTGTGATTTTTTCGCTTTAATAGTGATGGTTACAGATGCCTCGACACATATTCGAATGATCTTCTGTCGTAGGCATGCACATCGAGGATAGTTGAGATGTTAAAATCAAGGGCGCCCTGCAAGTAATTTGTTGGCTAATGATTAAATCGGTTTCTTTTTGTTCATTCCCGGATGCACAGAATATAAGTAGGCACTACTACGGTCATTGTCAAATCCATTTCGATCTGATAGCCCCTCTTTTTCATTTCCCTGATTCTGGGCCTCATGCTGATGAACTATATCTGTACAAGAGAACCTCAAAAAAAAAAAAAGGATCATGTCCTGCAACAAACGAGACCATAACACTTATCCCACATTTAAGCAATTGAGCTTCTGCTTCAGTTTTTTGTTTTAGAACTCAAGTAGTAGTGAAATTCATGTGTTACAGACAGTTCCTGATGCCATTTGATGATCTGATCATTGGAGGAGGAACGGACGCCCATGATCGCACCGGCTCCAACAAGAGGAAGTGCAGGTGTCCTTGCTGCTCCTGATCGAACCCAGGCAACCGAACCGTACCCTCACCCTGGTGCACAAGGTGGGGCAACAGGGACACACAACATTAGCAATATCGCAGCCTGTCAACTCGAACAGTTCCATATCACAGGACGCAGGAGTAGACAAAACCCATGGCTTCTGGAGGATGCACCAACCCCAACAAAAAGATGATACACGTATGGCTGTGAGGAGCCTCAGAGAATTATATATGCGAAATGGAGGTTAAATTGTCTGGACTTTACTGTATTTTAATGGGGTACTTATGCGTGAAGTTTGGACGGAAACGGGAATGTCTCCACCGCAAGGTCGGAAGGGCATGTCATCTGTACACCTTGCGACTAGTTCGTACCATACATCTCGACTGACAGATAAAAAATGAATCGCTCAAGCTAACAATTAATAGCAGTGCTGGTGAACATGCAGCATTTTCTAGACTGAAATGCACGAGGCTGATGTGGACAAAATGCATCAACCTCAAATAATGCCCCCGGGTGTAATCACAGTGCATTGTGTTTGCGTACCACGTGAGTTGAGTCCGGACCCTACATTTAGCAGAGTGGCAACGTACGAAAAGCATTCAATAGTTGTGCACAAGGTTCTCGATCCCGCGGTAAACCGGACCGGTTTTCGCGAAAACCGGAAAAACCGGTCCGGTCCGGTTTACCCGGGACTCCGGTTTTCGAGTTTAAAATTCAAAAAAATTTAAAAATTTGACAAAATTTGAAACAAAAATATGTAAAAAAACTAGATGAAATTTGCAGCGCAATGGTGGAACAAGAACACAAAAATTCGATCGTTTGATAGGTCAAAAAAATCATGCAAGTTTTCTGGGTTGAAATAAGAAGGGAAAAAAAGAAAAAAACCCTTTCTTTTTTCACATTTTGAACCTGAAAGCTTCATCGATTTTTTGACCAAGCAAACGATTGAATTTTCGTGTTTTTGTTGCACTAATGTACTTCAAATTGCGTCTAGTTTTTTTACATATTTTTGTTTCAATTTTCAAATTTTTAGTTTTTTGCTTTTTTTTTTAATTTTTCTTCTCCATACCGGTTTTTCGAATTTGGGTCCGGTTTACCGGAAATTATGGCCGGTTTACCGGTAAACCGGACCGGTTTACCGTTCGTTTCGGATTTTTCGAGTTCAAAATTTGGTTTTTGAATTTTGTGGCGGTTTCGACCGGTTTTCGCGGTTTTCGCGAAAACCGGTCAAACCGGTGGGGGCCGGTACCACCGGTCTAAACGGGATTTCAATCCCTGGTTGTGCACAACAAAGCTACTCCATAAATTCAGAGCTAGGAGTACTAAGTCGCGAGCTAGCAGAGTATGTGTGTACGTGAAAGTTTGGCATCATAGGAGTACTATGTCGCGAGCTATACAACTATTAGAGCTAGGCTGACAAATTCAGGACCGTATTTGCGCATATTAGGCCAGTCTCAGTGCATACTTTCATTTCACACTTTTCAAGAGTGCCATGTCAGATTTAGAGTTTTCATATGATAAATGAAATTACCTCTCTCAATGCATGATTTCATCTCACGGTTTCATAGACAAAGCATAACATTAAATTGCTGCATTGAGATTGGTCAAGACATATTGGGATGAAAGTTTTTGTTCTCAATGGGTATTTCAATGAACTTTCATGTATATGAAACCGTGCCACATTCCTTTCATGGGGATGAAAGGAGTTTCTTCTCTTTCATCTTAATTGATGTGCCATGTCATCCATTTTGTTGATGTGGCACCTTATTTAATGTTGATGAAAAGCCTATTGAGATTGGCCTTATGAAGTACTAGCACGCCATAAATTCAAGATAACAACTCTGATTAGTTATCCACGCTAAATTGAGCGAACTGACAAGTAGCAGTAGCAGCGCTTGCAGCTGGCAAACCCCAGACTTGGCTGAATGAAGCGTGACACGTGGCCCCTCGTTCGTTGCCGCCGTCCTTTCAAGCTCACGCCCCACCCCCACCCACCGCTGATTGGCCGTCCTTACAGCCTTGCTGCGCACTCGATCAGACGCCAGGAGCAGCGCCGCGTCAAGCCGCACGACACCACCACCCGCCAAGTCCCAGGCGCTCTGCACGCACCTATATATCCCGCGCGCATGCAACTCCGCCTCCGCTTAGCTTCCACCCACCCACCCACACGCCGCCGCAAGCACGCAAGGACACGAGCGGTGAACCGATCCGCCGGTAAGGAGCGAACGGTCACCGCGACATAGTACCCACAGCGAGTCGAACGCGCGGCCGGCATGGGTGTGAGCACCGCCGGGGAGTCGGTCAAGTCCCCGACCGCCGCGGCGGCCGGGCTTCGCGCCGGGTTCATCGTCAAGCTGAACGCGGCGTGCCTCGCCTTCTTCCTGTTCGCGTACATGGCGCTGCTCTTCCACCCCAAGTACTCGTACCTCCTCGACCGCAGCGCCGCCTCCCTCGTCCGCTGCAACTTCCGCGACGCCGCCTGCCCGTCGTCCCAGCTCTCACGGAAGGTAAGGTGAGTCGCATGGTTAAACAGTGGTGCCGTTCGTGTTTGTCGTCGGTGATCGTCGTCATCAAGACCTGTAGTACGTATCTTGATCTGACGCGACGCGCCGTGTGCGTGCATATATATGCAGCTGGGAGGCGTGCCGGCGAACAAGGTGGCTGTGGCGGCGGAGCCGATCGTGAACGCGGGGCGCGCGCCGACCATGTTCGACGACCTCCGGGGCCGCCTGCGTCTGGGCCTGGTCAACATCGGCCGCGATGAGCTGCTGCCGCTGGGCGTGGAGGGCGAGGCGGTGCGCGTCGAGCTGGAGCGCGTCTCCGACGTGTTCCGGTGGTCGGACCTGTTCCCGGAGTGGATCGACGAGGAGGAGGACGACGAGGGCCCGTCCTGCCCGGAGCTGCCCATGCCGGACCTGAGTCTGTACGACCACGAGGACGACGTCGACGTGGTGGTGGCCGCGCTGCCGTGCAACCGCACGGCGCCGGACGGATGGAACCGCGACGTGTTCCGGCTGCAGGTGCACCTGGCGGCGGCGCAGGTGGCGGCGCGCAAGGCCCGGCGCCATGGAGGTTGGGTGCGCGTGGTGCTGCGGAGCGAGTGCGAGCCCATGATGGACCTGTTCCGGTGCGACGAGATGGTGGGGAAGGAGGGGCACTGGTGGATGTACAGGGTCGACGTGCACCGCCTCGAGGAGAAGCTCCGCCTGCCCGTCGGGTCCTGCAACCTCGCCCTGCCGCTCTGGGGATCAGGAGGTGCGTATACGCTTCGTTCTCACTGGTTTATTGCTTGCTTTCTCCGGCCGTGCATGCGCGTCGGTTAGGTTAATTAGCTCGGCTTATCTATCTGCTTCATGTTTGCACCGCCACCGCATGCGACAAGTCACGTCAAACAATCTAGCTATCGATCGGTTGCACCCGTACTAACTACTTCGAAGCTCCTGCACGAACCAAGGTGTATAGAAGCGCAGTATAGAACTGCATCACACGCGGTACGTCTTGGAAGATTATTTTCCCGACCAGTGGTGCTCCCAGAAATGAATGACAAGACAAAATGTTCTGTGAAACCCGTTCATCCGGCTTGGTTACCACCATCAAAGGCACACCCGGTACTACAAGCACAGTGCATGCAGACACAGGTTTTATAGGGTCGGGATCACGAGTCATGCAATTTCTTAACGAAACAAGAACGATATCTAGGTAGAACAGTTTTTTCTAACATGCTTACTAAATATAGAAATATCTTTACTGTTGACGGTAAGCAAGTATATTACATTAGCAAGTATAATTTTCGTAGCAAATATAAAAAAGTTAAGTGATGTTTGGCTTTTTCTTCTTCTTCTTCTTCTTCTTCTTTTTTTTTTTTTTGCGAGGGAAGTGATGTTTGCCTCTGTGCTCTGTACCAACCACAACACAGACCACAAGTAAAAACAGTCGAACCCGCTGTAACAAAAAAAAAGAGAGACCAAAACAGAGAGGATAAGAACATTAGCATCAGCCTGAGATTTTTATTTTTTATTTTTTTGTAACATGAGCTACAACTGTGTGTTATTAAGACATAACATACCACCTAATGGAATTATAAGCGCACCATAAAGAACATAATCAAAGCTTTTCCATGGGGATATGATCAATAGGGACGAGATAATTGGGGGTGTAAGCCGGGCAAGCCACATAGAAGAGCATAGGAATCTGGTTGGCGGATGCGCGGAAGGCCACGAGGAGATAATGCATCAATTCCCATCGCCACATAATCAAAGCTCCTTTAATTTTAGCATGACATTAATCTCGATCAATACTTGAAGAATCTGGTCGATCAAAGTCTCTTAACATTTCTTCATGCATGTAGATGATGACTTATATACTCTATATATCAATATTTTTTTAAGAAAATAAAAGAAAATCCGCGCTGGTTTCTTAGCACTATTCTGAAATTTGGTCCATTTTAAATTAAAAGCGGATGGTAGCTATCACTGCTCCAAAATGGAAACTTCTTCTGGTAATTTTGGATCCATCACTACCCTGTCACTGTTATCCAAAAGAAAAAAGAAAAAACTGACCTTGCTGCAGGAAGTAGATAGATGTAGGTGTGCTTCCAATAGATCGATCAACGTCATGCAGCTTCTGAAAGCATCGGGCAGGTTGATGCCTCAGAGAAGTAACTATCACTGTTCACTATAGCGATGAGAAAAATATATTTAAAACACAAAACACTGGCACCTATATACGCACCTCCTCGCAAAAAAAAAAAAAAAAAAACTATATACGCACCTAACATGGTAGGAAGCCTTTCGCCTCTAGCCGTCTGATCGATCTGTCAATCACGCACAATGATGGCGTGGCAATTACATCGACACGATTGAATAAACCAGATTCGGTTGTTGAGACCAGCTGCATGTACGCTAGCTTGCGCACGCGAAATTCATACTTGCATTCTACTGCATTCCACAGGTGGATCACCAGCCGAGACCAAACGTTCAAAAGTAAGTTTATCAATCTAGTGCGGCCTTTCTTCTTCGCCCACGCTAATTAGGTAGATAGATACCGCCATTTCGAAGTTGCAAGAGGTATCTATCCGTGTTTACTTTGAAGACGAAACTCAGTTTTATTTTATTTTATTTTTCTGTCGACTGAAAAATGTATAATGTGGCTGGAACTGATTAACTAATTAAGGAGAGATGCGGTCACGCAGGCATCCACGAGGTGTTCAACGTGTCGGAGGCGGCGGCGTCGTCGTCGTCGCCAGGCCGCCCGCGTCGCGAGGCGTACGCGACGGTACTGCACTCGTCGGACACGTACCTGTGCGGCGCGATCGTGCTGGCGCAGAGCATCCGGCGCGCGGGGTCGACGCGCGACCTGGTCCTCCTCCACGACCACACGGTCTCCAAGCCGGCGCTGCGCGCGCTGACGGCGGCGGGGTGGACGCCGCGGCGGATCAAGCGCATCCGCAACCCGCGCGCGGCGCGGGGCACGTACAACGAGTACAACTACAGCAAGTTCCGGCTGTGGCAGCTGACGGAGTACGACCGAGTCGTCTTCGTGGACGCCGACATCCTGGTGCTCCGCAACCTGGACGCGCTCTTCGCGTTCCCGCAGCTGGCGGCCGTGGGCAACGACGCCTCGCTCTTCAACTCGGGGGTCATGGTCATCGAGCCGTCCGCGTGCACGTTCGACGCGCTGATCCGGAACCGGCGCGCCATCCGGTCGTACAACGGCGGCGACCAGGGGTTCCTGAACGAGGTGTTCGTGTGGTGGCACCGCCTGCCGCGCCGCGTCAACTACCTCAAGAACTTCTGGGCCAACACCACGGGCGAGCGCGCGCTCAAGGAGCGCCTGTTCCGGGCCGACCCAGCCGAGGTGTGGGCCATCCACTACCTCGGGATGAAGCCCTGGACGTGCTACCGCGACTACGACTGCAACTGGAACGTGGCGAACCAGCGGGTGTACGCCAGCGACGAGGCGCACGCGCGCTGGTGGCAGGTGTACGACCAGATGGGGGAGGTCATGCGCGGGCCGTGCCGCCTCTCGGAGCGGAGGAAGGTGGAGATCGCCTGGAACAGGCACGTCGCCGAGGAGATCGGCTTCGCCGACCAGCACTGGAAGATCAACATCACCGACCCAAGGAAGTGGGACTGATCACTGATCGATCTTTCCATCAACTCGTCGTACGTACGTAGCTGAGCGAGCGAGATACATAGGCAGATAGCTGCTGCTGCAAGGAGGGTACGTACGTATACGCTGATCGAGCTCGACGCCGCGACATTTTGATTTGTGGGTTCCTTAATTTCTCTTTCTTATTTCCCCCCATATGTATACACAATCATAAGTGATGAGTAGTACACAACACTTAATTCGACAGATCGAATAATGAGAAAAATTCGTCCTCTAATCCTAGTTGTGCCGCATCGCCTGTCGAAGTTTTGACTCATAGGGCATATCAAGGGAAGGCATCAACCACTCCTTGCACGGAAGGTGCATATATAAATCACAAGCAAACAGCATATGACTGGCCTTCTGGGCGAACAAAATATTGAAGTTCTCACTGGAACATTCATAATGAATAAAAGCAACAATTGCAAGAGGAGGATGCCACACTGGTGAAAAAAGAGAGAGTAAATTACGGTCTCTCGTATAGCAATGGAAACCAATTCCTTGTACGTACGTACGTGCGCGCCATAGGAAAACCCTAGCCCCCGCGCCGCCCCTCCTGGGCGACTCAGGCGGCGCCCCAACACGCCGTCGCCAGTCCGCCCCTCCCCTCTCCCTCTCCACCCTGCCGTCGCCGGAGCCGGCATCGGAACAACCCGCTCTGCGCGGCAAGGATGGCGGCGGCTGGGAGATCAATCGATCCAATTCCTTCTTCCCTCTTTTTCCCGGCGATCCCTATAGCCGTTTCTTCATTGGAGGCTATGGCTGCGGGGATCGGCGAGGGCAACGGCTGTGGGGCATGGCTGATCGGCAAGATCCGATTCGTGGCAGATCCATCGGCGCCCCTCGTCTCGGTGGTTGCAGCTTTGGCGGTGATGGAAGGAAAGTGCTATCCTTGGACTTGCTGCGGCCAGGTTTGCCGTTCCCATCCGGTTCGGTGTAGGGTGATGCAGTGTTTTGGTGGGCCAGAGTTGCCGGAGACATGGCAGAGCATGCCTGTTCGTGTGAAGCAGGAAGAGCTCATTTGTGCTTTCTTCTTGGAACCTCGTCGGTCTCTGATCGATAGGGACAGTGGTGAGTTTGAGGCTGCAGGTTTTGCCGTGGGCATTAGGGATCGCTTTGGCTTTGCAGAGAAGGCAGCCAAGCTTCAATGTCAGCTGTTCACAGGAGGTTGTTCGTGTTGTCTCAGTTGCGGAGAAGACAGATGCTCTGTTTAAATTCTCATGTCTGCAGCACTCGGCGATCTCAGCATCTACTCAAGCACGTCACAAAATTTTGATGATCCACAAGATGATATGGTGATAGCATTTTTCACCGAGTTTGTGGTAGCAATGTTTTGTTGTGGCTATATCTCGCATTCGGGAGAGGCCAGCAAGCCATGAGCATCGCTGTGGCCGACTTGGTTGAGATGCCACTACTATGTCAAGGTTTCCAGCTCCAGTGTCTTGGTGGCACTTGAATGTCAACTAGGGGTTTCCAAGTCCGCATGGATGTCATTATCATCAAAGAAGGTGCAATGAAAACGTCGCGTGGTGCGCGGGGAGGTACTCTACCTCCGCACAATTCGATAGACATCTTTGCACAAGACTAAAATTTCGTGCAGTGAAAGCGTCGCACCTGTGCGCGGGGATGTGTCAATCTCCGCACGACCCTGTTGGATGGAGTTTGGATGTAAGAGCTCGAGTTTTGTTTAAGCAGAGTCATAAATTTCCGAGGAAGAAGACTTAGGAAGTTCGTTTCATGACTGCAACAATAGCGAGCATGGGAGACAGAGTTGAGGTGTTGAGTTAGATATTGCTTATTTCTTTTCTTTTAGGTGTTAAGGTCGTTTTGTATCGGCTCACTTTGATGTGATACCATGTAATAGCTAGATGTACCTTCGTTGTGCAGAGGCCAGAACATTTATTTTACCTTTTTAAATAAAAGTTTCCTTTATCTAAAAAAAATAGCAATGGAAACCAAGATTTGTAACATGTAAAAGTGCATTTCGCAACAACTTGAATGTTGCAACATGTTTCCTTCAAATTTCTTCTCAAGGTAATCAACAAAGAACTCTGCGATATGTATTAAGGCTCTCTTTGGCAGGGCTTATGGAAGAGCTTTTGCTCTGACTTATCCCTTCATAAAGCCTTATCAAACATCCAAAATCAAAAAGGACTTATCCCCACAAACCATCGTAAGCTACGTTTCTGGATGTCCAGGTTTATGGAATGTTTTATGAATCTGGACATGTGTTTTGTCTAAATTCAGAGTATTGCTTATAAACCTTTCAGACTTGGATCGCTGAGGTGATTTGTAGCCGTTGGTCTAAAACTACTCAAGGCGGCACGTGGGCCGAAGTAATCGTAAGAAACCGTCCGGGCCGTGGTCTCCGGCACCCAACAATAGCCCAGTCCGCTTCCGACTCCTGCTACAACTGGCTGTGCGTTTGGTATATAGCGAAACGTAGGGATGGCAATTCGGGCCGAGTTCCGGGTACCCGGCCCGATGGGGCCGGGCATGGGGCTAAAGTTTCTCCCGTGAGTGGCACCCATGCCCGACCCAAAAAGAGTGGGGCCGCCCGCGGGTGCCCTGTCGGGTACCCGAAAGCAACTTGTTGATATAAACTTTCAGCCCACCAAAGTCACGGCAGCACCAAGCCCCCCGGCTCCAATTCCAAGATTGCCGACTTCACCATTCTGCCACATGTGGTCGGCGTGGAGGGCCGTTTCGTCCTCTTCCGCGCCCGGTTTTACAGCCGCTACGGCGAATACGAGTACTTCATGTACAAGGCCGGGGATGGTGAGTCGCCGTCTCTCAATTGGGTTCCACCTCCCAGTGATAATAGTCTGTGCAATGTCAGGGAGTTCGGCATCATGCCTCGTGGACACCAGGGGCACTATCTCCTGGCTGCTCTGTGTGATGCTCCGTCTGACTATCAACTTCGAATCTACTCATCCGAGGGAAAAGCATGGTGCACTAGGACACTGCTCAATCCATGTCCGGGGATCCCGAAAATTGTGCCCGATAAGGTGATCGCGCTTGGAGAAGGCTTGCTAGGCTGGGTTGATTTCACTCAAGGCTTGCTGGTGTGCAATTTTTGTCAACACCCCCCAGGCGTACGGTTCATCCCGTTGCCAGAGCCGTTACCTGGAAACAGAGAGAAAATAAAAGCATCTTTCTCAGGAACTTCGGCAGCATCTTTCTCAGGAGCTTCGGCAAGGTGGTTTCGGGATCTCACATGCGTCAATGGTGTGCTCAAGTTTGTTGAGATGGAGCACCTTGATATTGTTCCTGAAAGCGACCCCAGCGACAAGGAGTTTCTCTACGATTCAGACTTGATCATGTCACTCCAGCGCAGATATGACAAACTCAAGGAGCCGCGCAAAACAGATGGTTGGAGAGCTGTGACAAGGACTCGGGCGGTTCGGTCCAACTGCTGGTCCAAGGGATGTGCTGTTGATACAGCTGACATCACAGTTGACGGATCAACACATTCATTCTTGCTGTCTGGAGCAAGGGTTGAAACTGTCAGTAATTTGTCACTAAGAGATGTATACTCAGCTTTCCCCACACTTAGCCAAGATGGGGATGATATTCTTTACCTCAAATCCTTCGTGGAACCTGGTGATCAGAATGGATGGATGGTTGCTGCTGATCCTGAAAACAAGACAGTGAAAGCACTTGGAGTGTTTTCATTTGATCACCATGAACCTTCCGCGCAAGCTCTCCGTCCCTGTACATTGTCCCAACATCTGAACATGACTCCAGGTAATGTTTGATCCGCTCTTGTCTTAAAAAATGCCTATGCAATGATTACAATCCTCATGCTCATCGTGTGACTGCTGTGATGAATAAACCAAAGTGTTGGTTGAGCCAATTTGATGGCCTCTGGATCTTGTTTCTGAACCCTATTTGTGATGATGGCATAGCGTATTAACTAGAGGTTTCCGCAGGCATTGAAGTCTCAGCGTGTTGCAAGATGACTCTGATGGACAGCTCTGCAATTGATCCAAACAACATATCAGTAAGTACTCCACATTACTTCTTATTTAAAAAAAAAAAATTGACAACTAACCTCCTTTCCTGGTGCATAGATTCATGTGGATGAGCCCATTTTCTGCGAACCAAGGATGCTCGGAAAGTAATTTTGTCAGCATGTTATCTTGTTAATACCTGCTTGCACCATCGATCCCATTTACATAAATTCATTTTCTATTCCATTAGCTATGTTTGCTTTTTTTCTTTGTTTAAAATTGGACTTATGTTTGTCAGGCCATTAGTTGAGGTCAACCTTGCACAAAAGGAGGCTCAGTGTGTTGCACGGAATGGTAGTAAAAGACGGTTTCGTGCTGTGGATCCTGTAAAATCAATGAAGAAGTTCCGAAAGTAAGTTTCATAGTATGTTATGAAACTCTGTTATGTTAAAGCCTATTTTGCACCAAAGATCTTGTTTAAACGAATTCTTTTCATTTTTGATAGCTATGTTATATAATTATGTTTACCTGATGTTGGAGACCTTTTGTTTAAATAGCCTGTCTGTTTGTCAGGCTGATAGTAGCTGAGAAAATCCGCGCGCAGCACGAAGTTCAGAATATTGTACCAGATGATCATATTTCTCGGGTCCATCCTGCTTAAAACAATCTGGTATATTGTACTGCAGGTACTCCTGTTGAAATTCATCACCATGTTTTAGTTCATTTGCCTTCTGTTGGTAAAGGCCCCGACACAGCTCATTCAGAACTACTACTCTAATGCGGTGGTTACTGAATGCTCTATTCTTCAGTGATTTTCTGATGCTTTCATGTTCCAGATCATAAATTTAATCGGCTTGCCCCAAAACTGAATACTATGGTAGCGCCGAATCAAAGCACTTTCATCAGAGGGAGATGCATTCACGACAATTTCTTGTTGGTCCAGCACATGGCCAAGTTACTCCATTGTCAAGGGAAGCCGAGATTACCTTCACGAAGCCTTCGACTCCGTCTCATGGCCGTTCCTTCTTGAGGTGCTGGCGCGTCTTGGTTTTGGGAGTAGATGGAGGAATCTGATATGCAACCTCCTGTCCTCATCATCGACAAGGGTATTACTGAACGGCGAGCCGGGGGATTTAATTGTTCATAGACGGGGTCTGCGACAGGGGGATCCGCTCTCCCCAATGCTCTTTATCATTATTATGGACGTCTTGAGCAGCTTGGTGGGGAAAGCAGAAGGGATGGGATTACTCACTCCTCTCACCAATAGAGCCATTGGGCACCGGATGTCGATATATGCAGATGATGTCGTCCTCTTTGTCTCCCCATCAAGCGAGGAGCTGACCCTGATCAAGACCATACTCAGCAAGTTTGGTGAAGCATCAGGACTCCGTGCCAACATGAACAAATCATCTATTGTGCCAATTCGATGCCAAAATGAGCAAGTGCAACAAGTACAGCAGGATATGGAGTGCGAGATCACCGCCTTCCCTTGTAAATATCTGGGACTCCCATTGTCCATACGGCGGCTTACCAAAGCTGATCTCCAGCCTATCATCGACAAAATTGCAGATATGCTCCCAGGGTGGAAGGCGGCATTGATGACAAAATCAGGAAGGCTAATTCTTGTAAGGGCAGTCCTCACAGCGGTGCCCATCTATCTGCTTATTGCACTTGATGTGCCCAGATGGGTAATAAAATCCATTGACAAGCTGAGAAGGGCCTTCTTATGGCGAGGGAGAAAAGAGCTCAGGGGAGGTCATTGCCCAGTTGCATGGGACCGAGTCACCAGGCCTCTTCACCTTGGTGGACTCGGAATTCATAACTTGGAGACATTGGGATGGGCGCTCCGTATGAGATGGCTTTGGTTACAGAAGACGCGACTGGACAAACCCTGGGCATCTCTCAACATTCAGACTACAGCCAATGGGAAAGCCTTGTTCTCGCTCTCGGTGACGACGATGGTCGGAGACGGCTGTACCACGCTTTTCTGGACGGATAGATGGATCCATGGCAAAGCCATTTGCGACCTCGCCCCGGCCCTAATGTCGTACGTTCGAGGGAGAGGATGGTGGACACGCGCTGTGCAGCAAGCATTGGACAGAAACTCATGGACACGAGACATAATGCGCGGCCTTCTGGTACTACCGTTGTGGCAGTTCTTACAGCTTTGGGATATTGTGACTGGCTTCGTCCTCCCGGAACAGCGGGATCTTCATACATGGACACCAGACCCCTCTGGCCAATTCTTTTGCAAGTCAGCGTATGAGCGCTACTTTGTGGGGGGGATTACTTTTGAACCTCACAAGAGACTTTGGAAATCGTGGGCGCCCCTCAATGCGAAGCTATTCTTGTGGCTGGCAATCTGGAACCGGTGCTGGACGGCTGACCGGTTGGCGCGCCGCGGACTCCAACACCCGGAACTCTGTCCCTTGTGTGACCAGGTTGATGAAGACGTCCAACACATCCTAACAACCTGCGTATTCACCAGGGAAATTTGGTTCCATGTGCTGCATTGGGTGGGCCTTGATCACTTGGCTCCAAACGCTGATGAGATGAGCTTCAGAGAGTGGTGGCGCAAGAGCAGCAGAAGAGTGCACCGGGATCATAGAAAGGGCCTAAACACTCTAGCAATCCTAGTGGCCTGGGAGATTTATAAGCATAGGAACAGGTGCATCTTTGATGGCATGTGCCCGCAAACACAATTGCTGCTTCGGGACATCAAGGAGCAAGCAAATTTGTGGAGCATGGCGGGTGCTAAGAAGCTCCAGCACATCATGCTTGTGTAGTCAGGTTCTTGAGTGGTAGTGCAAATATGTAAACAGCGCGACTGTAACCACAAACTAACCTTGGGCAGAGCATGGCGATGTACTTGACTTTATCTTCTTCTTAATACGAAGACACGCAGTTCTCCTACGTGTTCGAGAAAAAAAAATTGTGCTACAACAAACATGATATCGCTGAAAGGGTGCAGATACTAGTTGGTGAATTTGCTGAAAGGGGCCTCCGGTCACTAGCAGTTGCATACCAGGTGTCGTTACTGTAATCTGACCTCTGTCCTCTGAAACTGTAAAACATCAGTTCTACCTGATAATTATTCGATAATTTGAAACAGGAAATCCCAGAAAGATAGGCACAGCCGTGATAGATCATGGATCCTCTGTGGTTTGCTGCCGCTGTTCGATCCACCACGAGAGACAGTGTCGACACCATCCGTAGAGCTCTCAATCTTGGAGTCTGCGTGAAGATGATCACGGGTATATACGCATAGGCATGAACTTGTGCTGTGCCAGATTCTATAGCACGCCAAGAACTTGATCAGTGGCTCTGTCCATGCAAGTAGTCACCTGGTCATTGCGAAGGAGACCTGCCGGCGTCTGGGGATGGGCACAAGCATGCGCCCATTGGCGTCGCTGTTCGGTCGCCACAACTGCGAGAACGCGGCAGCGTTGCCCGCCGACGAGGTCGCCGAGAGGCTGACGGATTCGCCGGCGTGTTCCCCGAGCACAAGTACGAGAAAGAAGGGGCACATGTGCGGCATGACGGGCGACGGCGTGAGCGACGCGCAGGTGCTGAAGATGGTGGACATCGGCATCGCGGACGCCACGGACGCAGCGAGGGGCGCCGCCGACATCGTGCTCACGCAGCCCGGCCTGAGCGTGATCGTCAGCGCCGTACTCGCTAGCCGCGCCATATTCCAGCGCATAAAGAACTACACGGTGCAGTGTTCACTTTAAAATTCAGTATGACACACACGATAAAATTCAGTGATTAAATTGTTGCTGTTATAACTGCTGCCATCTCTGCAGATTTATGCCGTGTCCATCACCATACGGATAGTGGTAAGAAACAGGGGCGCATCGCGCGCGCGTAGACGAGACGGGACGAGTCTCGCTCACCGCCCCTGCTGGAAGGATACGTATATGCTGATCGAGCTCGCCGCCACCACATTTTGATTTGTGGGTTCTTTAATTTCTCTTTCTTCTTTTTTCCCATATGTATACACAATCAAGACTACACAACACTTAATTCGACGGATCAAATAATAATGAGAAAATTCGTCCTCTAATCCTAGTTGTGCCGTGTCTCCAGCAGCGATCGGAACCGAAGTTTTGACTCGTAGGGCATCCCAAAGGAAGGCAACAAACATTTTTTTGAATGAAAGGAAGACATCAAACATAACTTGCACAAAGTTGCATAAATCACATTCACAATGAATAGAAGCAACAGTTTGCAAAGAAAGCCAGAGAGAGAGAGAGAGAGAGAGAGAGAGAGAGAGAGAGAGAGATAGAAGCAACAAGGGGCTGTTTGCTTCATCCCACCAGACGCCACGCCAAAGTTCACTGCATATAGCAAAGGTTTGTCAGCGCTTGGTTGCTGAAAAAGATTCGGCTGCCACAGCATTTTGCAGTACAAAAGCTCGCCAAAGGTGGCGTAGGAAAAGCTCGCCACAGAATTTGGCGCCCCCGAAGTTTTGCGTGGCGAGATGTAGCGGGCGTCCAAACAGCCCCCAAGTGCAAGAGGAGGATGCCACAGCGGTGAACAAAAAAAATATGTAAAATATGGCCTGTGGTACAACAATAGAAACCAAAGGATTTGCAACATGTAAAAGTGCATATCACAACAACTAGAATGGTACAGTACAACATGTTGCTCCTTTGAATTTACTTCTCCAGAATATGTAAAATATGGCATGTGGTACAACAATAGAAACCAAAGGATTTGCAACATGTAAAAGTGCATATCACAACAACTAGAATGGTACAGTACAACATGATGCTCCTTTGAATTTACTTCTCCAGGTAATCAACATTTATTAAAAGTGCCAATGTCAACAAGTTTTCTGACATAATGCAGCATTAATTTGTTTGACTTGAGTGAAAGATAATTATTTTGATGTATGATAATTTTTTATTGATAAACTCTTATGTATATACAATCACATTTTAATGTTTATATAAAGGGGGGTCTTGGTTTGTAGTTTCGCTCTAGACCACCAAAAACTCAGAATCAGCCCTGCCTCCCAGGTGAACCCATACCTACAGCAGCAATTTCATCAAGCACCACCACAGAGTGTTACAAAAGTTGTCGTTTTGGACATCGACACGGTCCTCAAAATATAGCTTTGACTAATATTTTTTGCTATAAAATATTTATAAAATATACTTCAAGTGTACTTTTATGAAATCATATTTCAATACAAATCTATTCATGTCATTCTCACATTTCCAAACTTGACAAATAAAAATTATTTACAGTCAAAGTTAAAAATGTTTGACTTAAGACAACCTCAAAACGACAAGTATTTTGAAACTGGAGGGAGTATGGGAGTAGAGTGGTCATCAAGGGCGTTGAATTCATTGTTGGATTTCTTGAAACATAAACACTATAAAATGATACAAATATTCAAATTACAAAAAGACGCCATTAGCATATATCTTAGCAAGACTACATAATACAGTATTAGGCGACACACTTGCTAGTGACTTTACTGAAAAATTTTCAATAACACATGAAAATGACTTGAGCTAGGGAAGTTCGTTCGATGAAAGTCATGTCTATGTTTCTAAGAAAGGTAACTTTATCACCATACTCAAAACGCCAGAAGAGAAAGCAACAAACGAAAACAAATAAAAGAGATGGTTTCACAAGAATCTAATGATAAACTGTTGATAAGCTTCTTTATAATCAGATATCATCCACTCTTCATGGGACGGTCTAAATGAACAAAGTTTTTAGAGGGTCACTACAAATTTTACAAGACACACAAAGAAATATGGATTTCTATCTGTCATCTTCTTTGTAATCAGATATCATCTGTTGAAATTTACCTTCTCTTTATAGAGCACAAACTGTTAGCATCTATCTAAAAAACATCTATTTTTCTTTCGAATCTTGTTTAACTTCAACATCTACCAATGCAGAGTTCATGAATGCATAAAAAGATATATGAAATTAAGACGTATTTCCGGGAGAGCATTGGTGACGATAATGATGAAGAAGACATCAAAGAAGATGATAATGAGGATGATGATGAAGCACGGAAGATGATTTTGTAGATGATGCTGAAAAGCTGATGATGACTTACTGTATGATTAGAAATATCAATAGAAATGTCCTAAAAAAAAAAGCTTGACGGATAAGAGATGAATTTCTGGAGGTCTAAAGCCCGCATGAGATCTGATGTACTTTGTAGGAAAGACTTTTTAACCCACTAGCTCAAGAAGAAACATAAATTACTGAAAAATATGCATACTTGTGTTTCGGATGCTGCTTTATGTTGCTAAGTTATTTCATGTTGGTTGTGGGCTAGATTGTTTGTTCATTAAGATAGTTTGGTCAATATTTCCGGAACTGGCCTATCTTGAGCAGTGGCAAAGTAAAGAGGGGGCTAAATCACCAAATGCTAACGGAGAAGGGATTAGTGAGGCTATTCCCAAATCCTAATGGGAGTTTCATTCTCGTTAAATAGGATATTGTGTCACTATTTTTTTTTCTGATGTGGCAAGAAATTAAGAGCAATATGAAAGGTTTCATGCATCTAGATGAGAACATGTGTCTTGCATGTAAATATTAAAAAGAAAAGAAGAAATTATGCAACATACAAGCTATTTCAACCATCAAATAGATCTTTTAATGCTTACATGATACCTTACAAACAACAAAATAAAATAATCAATTGGCAAATAGCCTAATCGACGGCTGCTTATTAGAGTGAACAACACAATAAAACTAGTCCTCGATCACGTATCTATTTTTTTTGGTGGATCTTAAGATCAGCTGACCCAATCTTTCGAAAACGCTCATAGCTAAGGATAGGGATTGCGTGCTCGTGTTTATTAGGGCGAGTATTCGTACGTTGTGAGTGGTTATTTCAAAAAAAAAAAATTCTCAAGAGTTTTTTTTAAGAACTTGTCAATTGTCATCGACAGGCTATGGGCCGCTAGGCCTTCGCCGCTCTTGTGGACTGGCGTCAACCGGTAGAGTGTCTGGGCCCAGTTTCTTTGAAAGGCCTTTGCCGGCGTTACTAATGTGTTGTAAACCAGATTTGACCATTTCAACGTTGCTATATTTGGGCGCTAACAACGTCGACCAAAGAATCCGGGTGTCGTGCAGGGTTGGCATGCATTTGCCCACGGAACCCATAAACGTTTGTCTTCTCCCATCCTGGCCCCCTTTCTTCGCGTCCTCTCCTTCGGAGCTTCCCCCTCGCGGGTGCTCCATTCCTCTCCCAATCCTATTATGTCATTACGATGCCAAGCCCCATTGCCGCCGCCCTCCTCTTCTTCTTCCTCGTCGCCGCCGCCTTATTTCCCTCATCGTCATCCCAACCCGCGGCACCACAACCCAGAGGTAAATTCATGCATTGCTTGCCTTTTAGTTTGAAGACGAAATGCCGCAATGGAGCAATAAATTGATTGACACATCTGTATGAAATGATGATGATGACACACGGCGGGCAGGGTTCTACATAAACTGCGGGTCGGACAAGGAGGTGCAGACCGGAAGCATCAAGTGGATCCAGGATGACGGCTTCGTCACCGTGGGCAACGTCTCCGCCATCAACAAGCCCAACCTCCTGCCGGTGCTGGCCACGCTGCGCTACTTCCCGGACAAGACGGCGCGCAAGTACTGCTACGAGGTCCCCGTGGTGAAGGGCGCGCGGTACCTGGTCCGCACCACCTACTTCTACGGCGGCTTCGACGGCGGCGCGGAGCCCCCCGTGTTCGACCAGATCGTCGACGGCACGCGATGGAGCGCCGTCAACACCACCGCCAACTTCCGCCGCGGCATGTCCACCTACTTCGAGGTGCTCGCGCAGGCGCAGGGCAAGGCCATGAGCGTGTGCCTCGCCCGCCGACCCGACACGGCGTCCAGCCCCTTCATCTCCTCGCTGGAGGTCATCGACCTCGCAGACTCCATGTACAACACCACCGATTTCGGCAAGTACGTCTTGACCACCGTCGCGCGCAGCCGCTTCGGCAGCAAGCCCGAGATCGTCAGGTACGCACGCACGCACAAATGCATTTCTACCAGCGGTACGCGTGCGATCCGATCCTGACGTGGCGTGGTTGGCGTTAATTAATTTCTAGCTATCCAGATGACCCGTACAACCGGTACTGGGCGCCGTTCACGGACGCCAACCCGGCGGTGGAGAGCCACTCGCCCATCACGCCCGAAGCCTTCTGGAACCTGCCGCCGGCGAAGGCGCTCCGGGCCGGGGTCACCGCCAGCCGGGGGAAGAAGCTCACCGTGCAGTGGCCGACGGCGGAGCTGCCCGCGGCGAGCTACTACGTCGCGCTCTACTTCCAGGACTCGCGCACGGCCAGCCCATTCAGCTGGCGCGTCTTCGACGTCGCCATCAACGGGCAGGAGTTCTTCCGCGGGCTCAACGCCTCCGCCGCCGGCGTCGTCGTTTACTCCAACATGATGCAGCTGGCCGGGAAGACGGAGATCGTGCTCACGCCCAACGAGACGTCACCGGTCGGCCCGCTCATCAACGCCGGCGAGATATACATGATCGTCCCGCTCGGCGGCAAGACGGCCACGAGAGATGGTAGGCATGCATTTTTCAGACATGATTGCACTACTAATTAGCAGTGTCAGTCACACTCGGGCGGTGAGATCAAATGTTTGGGTGATGAGAAGCTCTAGGCCTTTTCCTCGTGCAGTGGTTGCAATGGAAGAACTTGCAGGGAGCTTCAAGAACCCACCTCCAGACTGGGCCGGGGACCCTTGCTTGCCGCGGAACAACTCGTGGACGGGGGTTGAATGCTCTGAGGAACTTCCTGCGCGCGTCTTGTCACTGTAAGTACTATTGCAATCAGCTGTTTAAAAAAGACTCTTCAAACTTCAATTTCTTTTTGCTAAAATCGTCAATGCATCGGTGTTCTATATCTTGTACGGATAAAAAAATGACACTACAGTTCAGTGTAAAAAAACAACAACTATTACTGTGATAATATGACCCATTCTCCCCCAATATATACAGGGATCTAAAAAATCATGGTCTTTCAGGATCGCTTCCTGACAGCATTGGAAATTTGACTGGGATGAAAACCATGTAAGAAAAATTAATCTCCGATAAAATAGTGGCCAAAAAGGGATGGACAATTCATCTAACTTTGCCTGGAAATTTTGACTGCAGCTATCTCAGTGGCAACAAACTCTCAGGCAGCATACCTGACTTGAGCGGCATGCGCACCCTTACTGCCTTGTAAGCACAAGCATACCTGATTGATGCATCCTAAGATATTTTCCTCCTTCACACTAACTTTTATACATTTGAGAAGGCATCTTGATGGCAATCAGTTCAGCGGCACGGTTAAACCATCAATGGAGAAACTCATCAATCTTAAGGAACTGTAAGTACCAGATCCCTCCCATTTTTTATATAAAAAAAGGAATGCATACAAGATACTATCTCCTCACTACCTTTTGCTTTGTGCAGATACCTGAACAACAACAATCTCACAGGCCAGATACCAATCGGCCTGAAAAACAAACCTGGGCTTGACTTGAGGTATGAAGAATAAGAGACTATTCAGTTTGGTTCCTTACTTTTGTCTTGATGATTTATATTTGCATGTGAAAACTTGCAGAATTGAGGGGAACAAATTTTCAATCTGATGCTACACCCATGCATACTGAAGACAATTCAATGATGAAGGGAGAGGAGAGGCTTCAAAAGTCGTAGGATGATGTTGATGTCAGATGTATGTGAGCTTAAAGATTGATGCTGTAACTAGCATTCCTTTGAGCCATTTGTGTCCATTTCTTGGAGTTGCACTATACATGTTGCATCTGACGGCATCAGTTTAGGGATACTTATTAGGGGAAACAATCATCCCTTAACCCATCTAAAAGTGAGAAGCATATCATGTTTTAGAACTTTAGGATAGTAAAATGCAGGTGCCAGACAAATGAAAAAAAAAAAACTGATTGCTCAAATTTTACCAGTTTGATTTCTGAATTCAGAATCCCATTAGCAGTACCAAAAGACATACTGCACTTCAAATCGTATTACAAAACAACTGCACTTCAAATCCTGCTAGAAAAATTCTAAAGCATTTACCCAAAATACTACATCACACATGTCAGTAGAGCTGCTGCATGGTGAAGTCACTCAGCTACCTCATTGTCATCATCAGTTTAGATTTCTGAATTCGGAATCCCATTAGCAGTACTGAAAGACTAACAACTTCTCATCCAACCCTGACAGATGAATCCTAAATCGTCTACCCAAAATACTACTCTCCATCACAGATGTTAGTAGAACTGCTGCATGGTGCTGTTACTCAGCTACCTCATTGTCATCGTCAGTAGCCGCTCGGATTATATGCACCTAAGAAGACAGGCACAAAAAGGATATTCAAGTAAGATGAATGTTTTTACAACTCCAGATTATTCAGCTATCAAGGTCAGCAGATTATACCTTGAAGATCGTAGGCTTGATCAACTGGAAAACTGTTGCATCTCCATCCCGTATCCCATGGCTTAAAGCAAAACCAGCCCAACCACCACTTAGGCCCTTCTTGTAGGCAAGATAGTTGGTGTCGAATTCTTCGCCTTTCTCATCCACCAAGGTGATAATTGAATCTTGCTTTGGCATGTAATTGTCACAGAAATGGCTGGGGAGACCCTTTTGACCATATCATCAGAAAAAAAAATTAGTAGATATGAGATGAATTGATTTACTGAGAAGAGCACAACTGGTACAATACTCACCAGCCAAAATCCTCTCACGACATGTGAGTGCAACATTGCTTTGACAAAGGAGGGAATTTCAGGGTCCATTTGTGATTCTAGCTCCTCGGCCTTCCTTGTCGCCTCCAACCTTGCTTTCATGGAAATTGATCCATATCTTGCCAAGTAGATGCTGTCAGTTGGTTTTCTAGGAGACCTGAAGAGATGGCAGAACAATATCATTACTTGATGGGTGAAGTAAATGTGCCTCACTCTTATGGTAAGCAAATATCCACATACCACCTTGTCATCCTCTCTGAGCCATGTGGTCCTATCTGTTCAAGAATTTTACTTGTCAGTAAAAGCATATGGCTTGCAATTTATGATAACATGAATGCTAAGCACAACGGCGTGCCTTTTCATAAATCTTGATCAGGAAGTATTTTCTAGTTTATTTTAAGAAAAAAAGGTTGCTTAAGTCTAGTTCTTTCTTAAATTCTCGTGATTAGGCACAGTTAACAGTTTATTTATTTATTTCTTGTAAAAACTCAGCTGAAAGATCATATGAATAGACCTGAGCAGAATTACACACAGTTGCTGTAATAGCTTAACTTTCACACAGCAAAACTGAACGACTAATCTCAAAGAAGAATTCTCATGCTTGAAAAAGTTGTGAAATGTGTCGTTCAATACACTTGACAAAACAACTAGAATCCCAAATTGTGCACTTCGAGCCTAGGAAAGAAACATCACACGTAAAACAGAGCAGATAACTCTGCATATTGACCTTAGCTATCACACAACAAAGCTCAAAAGTCCTAAGCTCAAACAAAATTCTCATGCTTGACAAAGTTGTAAAATGTATGACCTGCATACACCTATGCAAACAGTGTGTATATTTTGAGCCTAGGAAGCAAGCATCACAGATACCTCTGCATATTTGACCTCGGGGAGCTTAGCCAGCCGCCGGGACCTCCTAGCTGGCGACGGAGCCACGACTGCTGAGTCGATGATCCTGCGTCTCTTCTGCTTCTGCTCAGGCGCAAACCAAACCAAGAAAAAGAAGGTCACAGCAGGATCAGTGGGTTAAGCGACGAACAAACGATCAAAGAAACGGCCGCGCATAGCAGGGAGAGAGGCAAAGAAAGAACGCCGCGGGTGTACGGTATCACCATGGGAGAGGGTGTCTTGGGGGCCTCCTTGATAGCGGCGGAGAGATGGTACAGGTTGAGCTCCTCAATCTTGCGCTTGTTCTCCTGTACCGTCCTCTCCCTCGCCGCCTCGTACGCCGACATCCCCTGCTCCGCGACCGCCCCCATCTCTCCCTCTTCCTCTCTCTCTCTCTCTCTGGGGGACCCCTTCTGCTCGATTCCGTACGAGGAGAGCAAGAAGCTGGTTCAGGGTGACAGTGAGGGTGAGGTGAGCGGGAGGTTGGAGAGAGGGTTTAAGGGAGGACGGCCACTGGGTTTTCAAGGCAGAGGACGGCCACTGGGTTTTCAAGGCAGGGGAAGGAACAGAGGAAATTGACCGTTGGAGACGCCAAGGGGTAAAACGGTAATATCCTTGGCGCAGGGCATGGTGGAACTGGAAAGTGCTTCGGATTTCGTGGTCGTTTTTTCTGGGGAAAAGGCCGGGAAAGGAGGAGCAGAAATGAGCTAACTCAGCACAGGGGAGGACGAAACTGTCGGCCCATCAATAGATACGGGCGGCCCAGCCCTCGCTTTCATTTTCGAGAAGGAGCTTTTTTTTTGAGATCAACTGCACCCTTTTTTTTTCGAGAAGGAGCTGGTCGTTTCTCTAGGAAAAGGGGACAAAAGAAAGAAAGGGCATATAAAAACAAAATAAAAAAGTGGCCCTCAAATTTTCAAAAAAAAATCCCTCAGATTTAAATTTTTAAACCATGTCTGCAAAGATTCCTCAATCATTCCTAGTGAGGAGGAAGAATGCGATGTGAGACTGAAGTTTTTCCAAATTTGTTTTGTGGATAAGCACGAGGGGGTGAAAAAATGTGCAATAAGACAATTCTGATAGTAGCCCAATTGATATCGATATCAACCCAGGATGAAAGGTCCGGGCTGTTTGATCTTGCGCTGGCACGTAACTGGTCGTGAAAAGAAAGAAAAAAAAACTGGCGCTGGTCGTGAAAACGACAGCGTCCGGATGGCGTGCACGCGCGTCGTCGGAGGCCCGCGTGGCCGCGTCCACGGTTAATTGCCGCACGCCGCCGTGTTGGCTGCCGGCCAGCCATCCTCGCGAGCAGAGCAGCCGCCGTGTGGGCTCCCTGTTGGTTGGGCAGTGTCTGGGACCCCTTCGCATGTGATAAGTTAAGGCAGAGACACCAGCAGGCGGCATTGGATGGAAGATTCGAGCTCGTGCCGCTCCCTCTATAAGGTGTGTTCCGCGCACCCCTCTAATTTTTAGCACCTATCACATCAAAGAGAATTTTGTTATTTAAAACTACTTTTATTAATTTAATGATAAAATCTATGTCACAACCTTCCCTCTAAATCGAGAGACGAATCTAATGAGCCTAATTAATCTATATTTTGCTACAGTAATGCTACAGTAACTATCGTCTAATTACGGTTTAATTACCCTCGTTAGATTCGTCTCGCAAATTCAAGCGGAGTCTTGAAATTAGTTTTGTAATTAAACTTTATTTATAATTAAAATATTCGTTGCGAAAACCCTCTAAAATTTAGACCCTATGCGCCGAACGCATCCTAAAAAGATAAGCCCAAGTTGCTGCGTTGGCTTCGAGAAACTTGAACGAACTGGGTCACCGACTCACCGCGGCAGTTGCGTGCGGCACTATTCATCGTAGCAGCTATGGCCATGAAGGTTGTGGTGACTGGCGCGACGGGGTTCATGGGCGGCCGGCTGTGCGCGGCGCTGGCCGACGCCGGCCACGACGTGCGCGCCTTCGCGCTCCCCGGCGTCGACGTCTCCGGCGTCCCTCCCGCCGCCGAGGTCGCCTACGGCGACGTCACCGACGAGGCCTCGCTCGTCGCCGCCTTCCACGGGTGCGACGCCGTGTTCCACGCCGCTGCGGTCGTCGAGGCGTGGCTCCCCGACCCGTCCGTTTTCCATGCTGTAAGACGACTGTAACAAGTACATGAACCATGCATCATCACAGTTACTACTCCCGTGAGTAGGACAAGCATCACTTTGCAGTTTGCACGCATTATAATTTTTACTAAGGTTGTAAACAGGTACTTTTTAAGGTACCCTGGCTGAACTAAAGAGGATCAGAGCCGACTCTAAGGATCGCTAATTTACACCTCTAAATTTTACTGTTGTGACTTGTGAACAACGAAATGCATCTTTTTTTCCCGCAAAAAGCATCATTTTGCTACTGATAATATCATATGCCAAACCGTTTCTCTGATCATATTATGGGTTTTGCGCACTATTTGCTCGTCTCTGTATTGGTTTTTATTTAAGAAAGAATTATATCTAGAAAAGATTTTTGAAAAGAAAAGCATGTACAGGGAAAGTTTTTTTTTTAAAAAAAATTGTGTGCAGGGACAGGTTGAGGGGACTGATACCAGCTTTGACCGGGTAGGAGTATGATACTAGTAAATGCACACCAACATAGCACTGTTTTTCCCATTAAAACCAAGAAATTAAAGAACGAAATGGTTGAGAAGATGGATGCATAATTAATGTACAAAAGAGACATGTGCATTTGTCCTAAAAAAAACAAACGTGTGTTTTATTATGCTGTCATTAGAATTGTTTATTAGAGAAAAAAAGAGAGAGAAGGTAGCTAACTCTTTCTCAAGAGTTAGTCTTTAAAAGCAATAAGAGACTTAACTATGGAGCCTACCTCATATTATTCTCTTGTAAGAGCTAGCTATTGACTTTTAACTAACTCTACCATTAGGAACGTTCTTAACAGGTCAATGTGGTGGGGTTGGAGAATGTTTTGAAGGCAGCCAAGAGAACACCAACAGTGAAGAAGATTGTTTACACGTCGTCATATTTCGCAATTGGCCCGACTGATGGTTATGTCGCGGATGAAACACAGGTACTATGAATTTGTGTTCTTCAACTTTGTCTTCTATTTTGCTTGCCTTTTCCAACCTCCAAGTATTTGCTCGTAGTTTACTGTGATGTTTCCCATTGAATAAGTATGTCTTTTCACGTTGGTTCTGTTTGAAGTGCATGTACAATGTATTGCGATGTCTCGTACTAGTATGTTTGCTAGATTATAACGAGCACCGTTGCTAAGAGGGCCACAGAAAAATATATATGCCCATTGTTATGCACAAAGGCTTTTACACAGATAGTGTTGCAAATTGTAACGTATAACTTATTATTACTATCAATCGCAGGTGCATCCAGGGAAAAATTTCTTTACGGAATATGAGAAATCAAAGGCTCTGGCAGATAGAATTGCATTGCAGGCAGCAGCGGAAGGGGTCCCAATAACCATCGTCTACCCTGGAGTCATCTACGGCCCTGGAGCGCTTACATTTGGAAATCTTGTTTCCCGTGTCGTAAGAAAACTTCCCTGTTCACGGAATGCTAAATAAGTGTCTAGCTATTTTATTTTCATTCACAAAAAAGATCCAGTTATTTCCCATTGCTCATTTTGAGTTGTAAGAGCTGAATAAAGATTTTTTTTCTTGTAGTTGATTGAAAGGTTCAATGGTCGTCTGCCTGGTTACATAGGGCAAGGGTATGACAGAGAATCGTTCAGCCACGTTGACGATGTTGTTAGCGGACACATAGCAGCGCTGGAGAAGGGTAGAGTGGGCGAAAGATATCTCCTCACCGGAGAGAACGCGTCCTTGGTGCAGATTATCAATCTAGCTGCTAACATTACCAACACAGAGCCACCCAAATTCCACTTTCCTCTCTGGCTGCTGGAAATCTATGGGTGGATTTCAGTGTTTGTTTCTCGCATCACTGGAAAGCCCCCATTCATCAGTTATCCTGTACGCATGTCTATTATTCTCCAATTTAAGTTTTTCAGATCATCATCTTCACACTGTCATGGTTTGGATTGATATATAGCTGGTCTATAAGTATAATGTTGTTATTGCAGGCAGTGCGTTGTCTAAGACATCAATGGGCATACTCATGTGACAAAGCCAAGAAGGAGCTGGGCTACAGTCCCAGAAGCTTAACTGAAGGTTTGACAGAGACGCTCTTGTGGCTGAAAGAGGATAAGCGGATCAAATTTTAGTGCTCTGCATTTTCTATTGCTATTGTTACATTACACACTCGGTGTATAATATACATTGCACGTTCTAAGAAAAATGTACAATATACATTTCTCTTTTATTACGAATGGAAATATACCTTTCTTTGGGTGTACTTATCATTTGTTATTCCAAATCATGTGACTGATCTGGCGAAATAAATGAAGAAAAGACGTGTTTAAAAGGGAGAAACTCAAATCTTGAGCCTGTTTTAACCGAATTAACCGACCACCCAAATACACGGTTAATAAAATTTCTGGTACTAAATCGGGTGTCAATTCTCATTACCGAAATTGTTTTTAGCCAAATTAATCTAACCGTATTAGCCGGATGTCCAAGCCTAGTTTTAAGGACATGTACAATGATATAGACGAGAGCTGTAAGACTTGTTCTAGACAATACAAAATAAATTGTTACAATGCATCGTCTATTAAAAGTCGTCTGAAAGAACTAAATACAACACTATAGACAGCAAAAAAATTTGTATACAATAGTTTAGACGGCTAAGGCTGTCTATTAGACAGCAATTAGTCGTCTAGTGATTACTAGACGGCTTTCTTCTCTCTCCTTTTTCTCTCTCGTCCACGTCAACAAAAATCTTAAGTGGCATCTCTCCTCGACAGCTGACGTAGCAGGAGGAGCAGAGCAGAGATGGGCTGGCTCCGCGCAGGTGGACCGTGGACAGGTTTTGCTGGCCCGTTCAGAGGAACGGACGGCCCAGTCACCAGAGAACATCTCCAGTGTTACCGCGGGTTCGCGTGTTATCGTGTTATCGATCACTGTAGCGTCTCAAATATGCAACAAAAAAATTGCAACAAAAATATAAATGAATAGCTCATGCAACGATCTACAATTCATGTTTTTGGTCGAGGTACAACCGAAGCTCGTACAAGGAGATAAAAAAGAGAAATCAGACGTTGAATAGTAACGGGTTGAGGGTTCGCAATGAACAGTTGCAACCCGCACTATTCACAGTCCGATTTCTCTTTTTTTTATCTTCTTGTACGAGCTTCGGTTGCACCTCGATCAAAAATATGAATTATAGATCGTTGCATGAGCTATCTATTTATATTTTTGTTGTAATTTTCGTTGCATATTTGAGGCGCTACAGTGATCGGTAACACGGTAACAGCTAAAGAGGTGGTAACACCAGATACGTTCCCCAGTCACCAACTAACTTTCTGTTCTCGCCTTTCTTCGTTGACATTTCCGCCGGCTGCTGCTTGACTTCGAGCAGGACACAGCGGAATCGATCAGCGGCGGTGTGCTGCTGCTGGTGCTGCTGCGGGCGCAGAAGACTGCAGCATGAGGGTGCTGGTAACGGGCGCGTCGGGCTACCTGGGCGGCCGCCTGTGCACGGCGCTGGCCGACACGGGCCACGCCGTGCGCGCGCTCGTCCGCCGCACCAGCGACGTCTCCGGCTTGCCCCCCACCGTCAAGCTGGCCTACGGCGACGTCGCAGACGTGGAATCCCTCGCTGCTGCCTTCGACGGCTGCGACGGTGTCTTCCACGTCGCCGCGGCCGTCGAGCCGTGGCTCCCGGACCCCTCCGTTTTCTTCAAAGTATGGATAAGCTCTTTCATTGTTCAGTTCGGTACACGAAAATCGTAGATCTTTTCTCAACTGTGCGTTAGCTGCCTTGAATGTAGGAAACACCGAATTGGAAATTTTTGTTATAGAATTCATACAATTTGAGCCTTATTCAAGCTTCGCACCAATTCCTAATAGGAGATTTAATGTGTAGCAGTGTAGCACAGACCTAGTGGCATGTTATAATTTGATCGGGCTGGGCCCAGTAATTCCTTATCTTGATACTGTTTCTTACTTTCTCTGGATAAGAGATAAGGAAAGAAATGAGTGTCTTCGAGTCCAGCTTAGTATGTAACAAACCATCATTTTTATTAATACAACAATACACAGCTCTCATGCGTACTCGCGAAAAAAAGTTATCTTGGTATGGGAGACGAGCATAATAAGAAAAATATGCATTCACCTCCGTGATTAACAGGTCAATGTGAGAGGACTTGAGAATGTTTTGAAGGCTGCCAAGAGAACACCAACACTGAAGAAAATAATTTATACATCATCGTTCTTTGCTATTGGACCTACCGATGGTTATGTCGCAGATGAGACACAGGTAAAACCGTTTTGTTGACTTCTGTCATATATTTTTTCCATTTCCAATCTTGAAAGATTACTATTATACTGAACTGATGATGTTTCATCATGAACGACTTTTAGTCTATAACTTTGTTCCATAAGTTCTGAGACTAGAACATGCATTGCCATATTTCATATCTTGCTAGACTTATTAAGATTCTCTATAGTGAGCAACTAATTAGCACTGAATGACAGGTCCTAGTTCAAAAGTTCTCTTAATCCACCTTTAAATATATATATCTCTCCCCTTACAAAAGTTCTGCTTGATACATTGAATCCCTACCGCCTTTCAGTAATAATTCCCAAACTAAGGCTCCAAAAAAGAAGTTTTGGAAAACAAAGATACTTTGGTGTACACATTTTGGCAGACAGGCTTTTAAAGTAAATTGTACTGCGCATTGTAACGTGCCTCAGTTGTTCTGAATTGCAGATACATCAAGGGAAGACATTTTGCACAGAGTATGAGAAATCAAAGCTTCTTGCAGATAGAATCGCACTACAGGCAGGAGCGGATGGGGTGCCAATCACCATTGTCTACCCAGGTGTCCTTTATGGCCCTGGAAGACTTACAACTGGAAATCTTGTCTCTCGCATTGTAAGAGAAACTTTCATGCTCATGAATGTGTCGAAGATCTATTATTTATTATGCATTTGATTGGAATATAAGATGTAGGCAATCTGTAAAATTGTCATGAACCGAACCTGATCTTCTGTGCTTCTTGCAGTTAATTGAAAGGTTTAATGGGCGTCTACCAGGTTACATAGGAGATGGATATGATAGAGAATCTTTCTGCCATGTTGATGATGTTGTTAGTGGGCATATAGCAGCTATGGAGAAGGGCAGAGTGGGCGAAAGATATCTCCTCACCGGACAAAACATGTCGTTCATGCAGATTTTCAATATGGCTGCTAATATTACAAACACAAAGGCACCCAATTTCAGTGTGCCTCTCTGGTTGATTGAAATATATGGGTGGATTTCAGTTTTTGTTTCTCGGATCACTGGAAAGCTCCCACTTATCAGTTATCCCGTATGTTCTCTTAGTCTCTATTTCTATTTTTTATTTGCACATATGCAATGCCTTTTGTTAATAGTTTGTCCATAATGTACATTGCAGACAGTGCATGTTCTTAGACATCAATGGGCATACTCATGTGACAAAGCTAAGAGGGAGCTGGGCTACAATCCCAGAGACTTAACAGAAGGTCTGGCAGAGGTACTCTTGTGGCTAAAAGATGAGAAACTGATCAAGTTTTAGTGATCTATCCTTTTTGTACTTATCACTTGTAACATTTTGCATTTACTGTACGCTGAGATCTTGCTTTGGATATTCACAAAAAAGAAAAAGAGGAGATGTTGCTTTAAATGTTTTAGGTATTTCGTAGTGTATAAACACTCTGGTGTTGCATGCTGTTATATCATGTCAATCAGAAGTAATTTTGTAATGCTGATATCGTGCAATAAAAGGAAGAACCAGTGCTGATTTCAAATGAGCACCACATAGCTTGATCCTCTGTTGGTCGTACTAATTGAATAAACTAAAGGTTATTGTCCTCGTAATGATGCAACCCCAAATGGGATAAAGATGCTGTCGCTTTTATGTTTCCACTCCACTGCCAATTTGCCATGCATAAAGGCACAAGTGGTAGGTAAAAGACAAGGAAAATAAAAGCTCAACTGCAAGAACTGTGCATGATTCAATGATTAGTCGTTTACGTCTTGTACAGTTAGCAGGATTTGACTCAGAAATATGCAAAGAACTGTTACTCAGCACAGCATATTGATCTGGATACAGGGGGTATATTAGAACCAGTTCAGGAATGAGCATGAACACTATATTCTTTTGTACCGTTTTGTCAAAATTTTCTCGGTCTTTCGAGATGATGAACATTCAAACAACAGCAGCAGCAGCAGAGAGCAGATCCTTCCAACTACACCCTCCGTTTGGGAATTGGCGTTAGGACACGAAGCTTAGTTAATATATCTCTTATGACGACAACAGACACACTCGGAAATATGGATGAAGCAGTGCTGTGTTCTGCTCTACATTGAAGGCGCTCTGAGAATACAGGGTTGTTGCATTCATGACAATAACCAATTTAAGCTATACTGACATACTAGGCCATACATATCAGAGACTTGCAATTTACCCCTGATTTTACATTTATTGTTCAATGCCTGAGTAAAAGCTCAGATTCTGACATAAGACAACAATCAAACAACTTGGAGAAATGATCAGGATGAACCCAAAAGGCAGTGGCATCTATCATGCAACATGCTGCCAATTAAGAACTTTTGATAACAGATAATCCATGTACAGATACAGAAACGGAACAGTCATCTGAATTCTTTCCATATTGATACATTTTTCTTTGATCAGGAGTACATTCTTCAGTTATAAGCAGCAGGAGAAAAAAAAATCTTTAACATTGGAGCGAACTGGCCCATAGAAAATGTCCAAACACAAGCTGTCAAGCCAATTCTTGCAACAGTTTCTCTAATGCATCAGAAACAAGAGGAATGCGGAGGCAATCTTGGCCATCAGAGTGCTTTCTGACCTTAACCAGATCATGATCTTTAAACTCCGTCAGGTGGGAGTTCAATGTCACTTGACTGCTTACCAGAAAGCGCTCACGACATTTTGTATACAAGCTACTGACAGGCATACCTGAGAAACAAAGTCACAGAAGTATCAGTATGACATTATATAACCATCTGAACTAATTCAGGAAAGTAAGTGTACCATGATCTCACCTTCCTCCTTTTCATTAGCCAATTGATATTCAGCAAGAACTTTGAAAACACTTTGTGCATTTGGCGTCAAACTTTGCAGAACAACAAGGGCAGTTTTTGTGGTTTGGGCGTGACCACCACTGGCAAGGATTAATGGGTAGAAAACACATTCAACTTTGTAAGGTGCAAATGTCGGGACATGGTACCAGCTCCACTTGAACTGTGTGTGAACCATCTTCTTGTCCCATACTGCAGTAATTCCAGGTTAGTATCCCATTAATGAAAGCAGCAGTCGAGAATGAGCTCAATATGCAAGGCTGCAATGGACTTACGTAAAGGTGCATTAACATGGTCTATTGATGCGACAACATGGACATGAGGGCAGCAAGAAATTTGTGCTAGCCATTGCTGTGATTCAGGATCACGCAAGGCAGGTCCATCGATATTGTGAATAAGAAGGCACACACGATCATCCACGTCATCAGATGTCTGACTCTTTAGAAATGAGATGATGTCATCTGTTGATTGTGAAGGAAAGGGTTGCGATAACTGGGACCTTGTTCCCGGCTGATGTTTGCGCTTAGCTTTTATTTGATCCCAGAATATTTCAGCTATTGCTGCTATGACCTGAAAATGCAACAGATTAAGCCAGAACTACTTCCTCTGTTTTTTAATACATCATGCTTACGACTGTTAGATATAATACAAGTGCTATTCATAACAACGATAGCTAATTTAGTTCAACATCATATATTTGAGAAAAAGAGAGAGCAAAAGGTACAAATATATAGGACGGGCACATCCTCTAAGACAGAGAAGGGGCTTATGCAAAATAGATACTAACCAGGCCTGCTTCAAGTGTTTTGTTCAAATCACCAAAACTATCTGTAAGCAAAGGTTTAAGCTCATTTGAGCATTTAAAACAAACAGAAGTTCAACTTGCACAATCAACTTTGCATAACAGTTCATGCCTTCCAGGCTTCTCTGTTTTTGTTTGCCTTTTCCATATCAATTAGAATTTCAATGCAATTCATGACACATGATTAGTAGATCTCCTTTAGTAGCAGCATGACAGTGGAAGCCATTCTGCAGGATAGAGGTCAATAACGGATAGACAAAGCCATACCTGCTTCAAATTGATGGACGGAAGGTAACCATTGATTACAATGACAGTGTAATCAGTCAAGGTGGTGGAGGCAAAATCCTCAAGCAACTGCTTCTTAGATCCAAACCCATACATTAAGAGACCAAAACCGCACCTGCAACAAAGCACTTCGTCGATTATTCACTAATTTACAACGGTTTTTGGCCGAGGTTGCATTCGTACTACGGATTTTGGACAGAACCTTAGCTCGAATAACCAGTTTCGATACTGTTCCTTGTAGCTTCTCGTCAGAGCCTCCACCTCTTCCTTGTGCTTTGGGGGATCTCGGCGAGGGATTGACGCAACACCTGCGAGAACCGAGAGATCCCAAATTAGCAAATCGTACCCACGGATTGTGCATAGAGGTCAGGAAATGTTTCGTGGAATCGATGGGGGGAGGGGCACCGGACCTGCTCGTCAACAAGGTTGAGGTCGGAGAGCTTGCCTGCGGCGGCGCGGGCGCGCTTCTTAGCGGAGGAGGGCTCCTTCTCCTTGGCCAGGAAGTAATTCCTGGAGAATCCCGCCTCCTCCTCGTCCTCGGAGCCGGAGCTGGCCGCCGCCGCCGCCGCCGCGCGACCGCCTCTCGGGGCCATCAGATTTCGCTTCCGCCGCCGCCAAAGGGATGGAGGACGGGGTGTGATGCGCAGACGGTTTGCCTCTGAAGCGCGAAGACGGTCTGGTGTTTCCCGCGCTGTTCTATTTTCGCGGGTAATGGCTACGTGGGCTGGGCCTTTAGGTAATCTGAATCAGGCCACTTCTGGCCCGTTACGCGAATCAATGAGAGATACTTCAAATCGAAATCGATTCTCAAAAAAAATAAAAACTTCAAATCGAAATCAGCTTCAAATTTCCCCAAGAAAGGAGAATATGAAAGGGTAATCACTACAAACTGCAACAGCTCAACCTCCGCCACATAATATGTTCAATTTCTTGACCATTTTACACAAAAGGAAAGTCCGCTTTTATAGAAAGCGCAAAGCGTCACGTAGGTTCCTGGGCAGTGTGCTATACCAGTTACAAGCAAAATAAAAGCTTTAATCCTATTACATTCAGATATCAACTAGGAAGATAACTTCATAAGAGATGGTCGAAGCAAGACAATAAAAACACCATTAGACGGCTTGTTAGGAAACACTATATGGCCATCTTTGTTCCTTGCATTCCAAAGCACATTAAATTTGTACCCCAGTTAATGTACGGGTGCAGGTTAATATACATGCCCATGCCTAAACGTCAGAATAGAGCTTTCTAGCAATGAACTCAATTACCTGCCAGAAAACATTTTATCAGGCAGACAGTGAACTAAACTAGCTCGTTGCATCAAGGGACACAAGCAAGTAGTATTCAGATAACCAATGCTTTCTTTACAGCTATACATATGCTGGATCAGGTACAAGATATGCTAATGTGATTCCATTTGTCCTGTAAGAGAAACGGCCCCGAAATGAGCAGATTCAAGCAGATTAAGTTGCCTGGACTCTGAAGACCTTCCGCAGAAGCTTTTGCAATGTTTTTCAAACCACCGATAGTTCCGCTGGCAAGTGATGGATGTGATGGAAATTATGTATGTACCATATCCAGTTTTTCATTGACTAGAGAAGCTTTATTTTCCCTCCATTCCCTGTGAACCAAATTTAGGAAATCAAATTTGTATTAATAAACTTCATCAGAAGGTATTCTATCAATGCCAGTCATGGTAATGCTGGTTGCATGCTAAATTGCTGCTATCTACAGCTTGCTGATATCTGAACAAGGTTAAGCAAGGACAGAAAGAAAAACAACATATTGTAACAAGTATAGTAAGTAAAAGTGCTCCACCTAAACTGTAGAAAACCAGTATTAGGATTTAGGGATGCCAAATGAAATTGCCGCAAAATTTAAGGTACTTGTACCGGCTCCAGCGCTACCTGAAGGCTTTGTTTTGTAGTGCTGCAATCCCTTGGTCAAAATCACTACTGACCATCGACCATCTGAAATTCACAAGGTCACCTTCCAGGTCACTACACTCACTAGATGTGATAGGGTTGGACATTTAGGATACTAAAACACTTATGGGTTAGTCAGAATTGATTCTGACCCTTGGTTTGTGCTTGAATCTACGAATCTGTAAAATTTTACACAACTTCCACACAGCTTTGCCCAGAAGGCTTTGCTAAATCTTCCATGTCAATCATCATCCTCACCCTCTTTGCATCCTCTACCATTCCTGCTTTTGCATATATGTTTGACATAGTCACAAAATTCCCAGCGTTCTCTGGCTCTAATTTAACCAGCTGTTCGAATGCAACTCTAGCGAATTCCACATTATGATGCATCCTACTTGCAGACAGCAAAGCACCCCAGACAATTGCATTTGGTTTCATTGGCATCCGGCCAATAAATTCCAAGGCCTCCACGAACCTTTCAGCGCGTGCAAGCATATCCACGATACAGGCGCACTGCTCCATAGTTGGGACAAGACCGACAACTGACACGAAGCGCTGGAACAGCGCAAGCCCTTCATCAACCAAGCCACAATGACAGCACGCCATGAGAACAGCTGTGAATGTCACGGAGTCTGGTTGCATTCCGCACTGCACCATCTTGTCCACAAGCTCAACAGCCCTCCGTCCATATCCATTTTTCGCAAACGCCCCAATCATCACGTTCCATGACACGACATCCTTCTGTTCAATCTCCAAGAACACCTGCTCTGCATCGCTGACACAGCCGATGCGTGTATACATGCTCATCAGCGCATTCCACAAAATGGCTTTCGAAGAACCATCATGGCTTCTCACCACGTATCCGTGAACCTGCCTGCCGGACTCCAAGTCACACGCCCCCAGCACTGCCACAGCTGTACGGGCATTCCCTCGAACACCTCTTATGCGCATCTCCTGGAAGCAATCCCACGCCTCATTGTTCATTCCAGCACCAGCGAAGCCCCCGATCATGGCGTTCCAGGACACCACATCCTCCCCATCCATGTAACCAAAGACCCTCCTCGCCGAGCGCACCTTCCCATGCCCCGCATAAAAGGCGACCAGAGCAGGACCGGCTGAGGCGTAGAAGGCCAGAGCGGGCACGTTTTTGACGCCGTAGGCGTGCAGTGCACGCGCAGGAAGGAAGGCGGATGCGCGGCGGCAGCATGAGACGAGGCAGGAGAGGAGCTCGACGTCGGGGGCGACCGCGGAGGCGGCGAAGAGGGAGAGAGCCTCCTGGGGCCGGCCGTGGCGAGACAGCGCGGATAGGACGGTGGTGTAGGAGGCGGTGGAAGGGCGGGGGAGGAGGGCAAAGGCGCGCACAGAGGAAGGGAGCAGCCCGGCGAGGGAGTAAGCAGATATGAGCGCGTTCGAGGCTGGCAGTGAGGATGGGAGAACGCCGAGTTTGAGGCCCGCCGCGTGGAGGGCAGAGACGGCCGGGGCGCCGCCGCCGAGAGAGCAGTTAGCGGCGGAGAGGAGGAGGCGGGGGAGGGAGAGAGGGTCGAAGGGAATGGCAAGACAATCGCCGGCGGCGGGCGGCGAGGTCGGGATCGCGGGGTGGTGTTTGAACATTGGATGAGCACCGGCCGCCGCCGCGCGGGATGGAGAGCTTTCTGACCGGTTCGCTATAGATCACACAGGTCAGAAGTCAGAACCATCATGTCTATACTCGTCAATCCAACAAACAGCGATCTTTTTTGCTGGACAAGAATTAGCAATTTCGTTTGTTTTGAAAAAGATTAGCGAAATTTGCCATTTCAACAGAAAGTCTCAGCAAAATTTGACCAAGAGTTGCAACGTTAGGCAGGTAGGCCAATATCCGCATATCCAGATGCCAGGCTGGGATGCCTTACTCCAGTTGCATACGCAAAGACAGCTCGATCGGTTGAGTACATTTTAAACTCGAAATATGCTCCTGCAGAATACTTACAAATTTAAATTCGAAAATATTTACGAGGCAACATGCCAAATTCAGCGCTCACCGTCCAGTAGCCCAGTACGCGGAGCAAGGGAAAACGTGCGGCAGGGCTTCCCGAAGAGTCCGACCCAAACTTAGGTAGCCCATCATCAAGGAGACCCAAGCCCGACACGCCTCTCTCTCCGTTCCGGACTCCGGTCCCTTCTTTCTCCTGCCTTGCAGTGCGCCCGTGCCGCACCGCACCACCGGGCACACCGCCTCTCTGTCGTTCGCCCCCTCTTCTCCGGCGAATATTCCCACCGCGTCCCTGCCCCAACTCCCTCTTCTTCCTCCCCACGACAGGCCGGCAACCGCCGCGCTCGCCAAACACAGCGCCCGGAGAATTCCGACAGGCCGGAGGGGAAGAAGCAGCCCACAACGCCGCGATGCTGCGCCGCGGCCTCCACCTCCGCCGTCTTCACCACCACCGACATCGCATCCGCCTGCTCTCCACCAGCCCCAACCCTCCCGCCTCGTCTGCGCCGTCGACCTCCGCCTCCTCCTCCCCTCTCCCCATCGCCACACCTCCCCCGCCACCGCACCACCTCGCGCCCCACCACCGATGGGGCGGCCGCCGCCTCGGCCCGCTCCTCGCCTTCTCCACGCTCTCCCTCGCCGCCGCGGGCACGCTCTATCTCACCACCGACAACCTCGAGGAGACGCTGGAGAGGTCCAGAGCGTCCGCGGGGCGCGTGGTGGATCAAATGCACCACACGTGGACGGCATTGGGGGTGCTGTGCAAGTCTCTCCTCTCCGTCCTCTCGTCCGCGAACCAGGAAGTGCGCTCGGGCTTCGAGCTGCGGGTGGCCGCGCTGCTCGCCGACATCACGGCCGCCAGCGCGGCGCGCCGCGCGGCCATCGTCTCTGCGGGGGGCGGCGCCGTCGTCGACTGGCTGCTCGACTGCGTCGTTCGCGGAGCCACGCAGGGGGAGGCCGCAAGGGCCCTCGCGCACCTGGTGTCCGATCCGTGGGTCGCCCCTGCCGTTCTCGGGCGCCCAGGCGCCGTGCCCTGCCTCCTCAAGTTCATCTTCTCTTACCAACCCAAGCGTGGCAAGAAGGTGAGAAGAGGCATTACCTTTTTATTGTCCTCTTTGATTTATAGCCGTAATGTGGTTCAATTGAAGCTTGCGGTGGTGTGATTACACGCCATTGGCTATTATGCCCTGCAGTTAGCTCTTTGTGATTGTTTACTGTAACCATCCCTTGGAATTAGTATAAGAAATCTCCACTGTTTCTTATGCGGTTCGATCATCAACTATTGGACTGTTAATTTTTTTTACTTACATAAATTGATTTGATGTTGCCTTTTTTCGAGCAACAAATTAGGGAATTCAGATGTAAGCTGTAGTGGTAGTCTAGCCTTTATTGTACTTGAAAATAGCAATCATACTCATTTTGCAATATTAGCATGTCAATGCCATGTCTTATGGATAATCTTTGTATTCTTGCGCTTTAGGCTGCATGAGCTCAGACTATAGGCAATGTAACTGCATTGCAATTGATAATAAATCTGGATGTTAAAAGAGTTCATAAACTTGCAAATTTGCTGCACAAACTTACCATTTATCGTCCAGCAAACTCTAGAAGTTAGGATAAATGTGGCATATTTTCATTGGCGGCTTGGGTATCTCTTGTGCAGTCTTAACATCAAGAGTTACATGCCCATTTTACACGAATTTTGACATTGTGATCAATAGAACGCGGGATCAATAGAAGCTAGTTACATTTCATTCCTGTATGTCAAGCAGATGCAGAATAAACAAAATGACATAAACATTTCTTCATTCGGTTTGCGGTATAAGAAGGGACTAACTACCTGTATCAACTTGTCTTGGTTCTGCTGTCCCTGTCTTCCTAGAATTCTGAATGGGGTTCTTCTACCAGTATCGAATAGAAGAAGATAAAAATTGTGTGAAGAATTTTGTTGTTGGCCCGTCACTTTATTAAGTTTTTTCAAAAAAAAAAATTCTCGATACATATTTTTCTTCACCAGAAGAAGCAGCCTATTGCATGCTCTTGAAATTTCTTATTTTTCTACTCTCATGGACACCAATAATTGCCCATGCGTAATATATTCTTTATTGTCGATACAGAACTCGAGGCACTCTCCGTTTGATGGTTCTGACAACTCTAAAGGGAGGAGCATGCTTGTGGCTGCACTTATGGATATCATCACTTCAAATTGTGATAATGCAGATTACTCGTCATTTCAGCCTTTGTTGCCTGCAGACGCTGATACAAGAGACATTGCCTCAGTTATTGAAGTCATTGAGCAAGGTGGGATGCATTTTGATGACCAAGAGGATAATAGTAACAATGATGGTGACAGCGGATTAAAAGGCATAGGGATTAAGGTGCTTGGTGGAACTACTATATTGGGGTTCTCTAGGGGAAATAACTCCTTGGAGTTGGACAATGCAAATGATGACATTATGGAACTATCACATAATAGTAGAAGATCGGTGGTGCACAAGGATGCTATCGAGTCTCCACTAGTTGAGAAAGTAAGTTCTTCTGCCGTCCCAGGCCTTTGGGATGACTTGCAAAGGGAGCATGTAGCTGTACCTTTTGCGACATGGGCTCTTGCAAACTGGGCTATAGCATCAGATCTCAATCGCACTCGTATCCAGGAACTTGATAGTGATGGGCATGCAATCTCAACTGCACTCAAAGCACCGGAAAGAACTGTTAAATGGCATGGAACTCTGGTCGCTCGAGCTCTTTTAGAAGACAATAAATTAACTTTACCTCCTACAGTTCCTGATTGGTGCTCGAGTCTTCTTTCTACTGCTTCTCAGGCTACTGAGAACGACGACACACCATTGGGTCAGCTGTCATTGTCAACTTTCCTATTATCCATGATGCGTTGTAATGATTCAAAATTTGTGATAAGGCAGAAGGGCCTTCATCCTCTTCGTAGTATTGCAAAAAAGATAGAAAACCAGAATGGTCAGAACAGTATGAAAGAATCAATAGCAGTTGCACTGGGTTTGCTTTATGACGGTGAAGTTCCTTTATCACTTCAGGAATCTCAGAGATGGTCCGGCATTCTTCTTCGTTGGCTTTTTGATAAATCTGTATCAGATAAAACACATCTGACAGCTGTAAAAATCCTTTCATCCATACTTGAAGACTATGGGCCAGCTTCTGTGCCGATTTCTCAGGGCTGGTTAGCTCTTGTCCTTTCTGAGATTCTTGGAGACAACAAGGCACAAAATTTGAAAGGAACCACTCCGCCAGAACCAGAGAAAGTGAAGGTACTCATGTTTTTCCTACTGCCAAATATATTTTGAACGAGTTTTTTATACAGTGTAATGCTTGTATCTACTATACCGCAACATAAAAGTAGATTCGTTCATGTTCTGACTAATTCTTTAGACTATGCCATGGTATCACAGCATTTGAGCATGGACAATTTTAGTATTATTGACCGCTTCATGATTTCATTTCTATTTAGATAGTCTGGTAGAGTTCTCTGGTGTAATTATAGACAGGTGCTATAAGCATTCCAGCTTTGATGAAAAAAACAAAATTTCTCTTTTGATTAGGTTGTCGATTTTTGTAACAGCATATTGATGGTATTATCATCTGATACTCAGACCTGTACCAGCTGCACTGTTCTGTTGATCTAACATTTTTTTAAAAAAATAAAGTATAACCTAGATTAACATTGTGAAATTTAGCATGATCATTTACTGGTACCATGTTATCCTAACATCCGAATACTTCTTTTGTTGTTGACAGACACCAGTTGATTACCATAATGCTACCACTGCAACTCTAGTTCTGAATCAATTAGCTAGCGCTGTTGTTAAACTAGCAAGCCTTCAGTTGGACAATGAATCTGGATCTGATGACAAAGCACCGCTTTCGGATTTTCTCTCTCTTGAACCATTTGCTACAGCTCTAAAGAGTTTGAACAAAAAGAACCCACCTAAGTTTGATGCCGCTGACTCAGCATCAGCTACACTCAAGGGAATAAAAGCTCTAGCTGAACTTTGTTCCGAGGATGGTGCATGCCAAAAGAGAATAGCTGATTTAGGAGCACTTTCCTTGTTGAGGCACATCCTCCTAGGTGATGATTATGAGAAACTTGCTGCAATTGAAGCATATGATGCATCAAGAATTCGAGAAGTGCAAGACAAGAATGTCGCTGCTTCTAATGTGTCTTCTAATGATGCTACCACTGATCCCTCAAGTGTCCGAGTTCCTCCTGCAGCGCATATCCGAAGGCATGCAGGGCGGCTGCTCACCATTCTCTCTCTTCTCCCCAATTCAAAGAAGGAAATTATTTCTGATGATGTATGGTGCAAGTGGCTTGAGGAATGTGCAAGTGGACGAATTCCTTGCAATGATATAAAACTAAAAAGTTACTGCAGATTAACATTGTTGAACATATTCTGCTCTGAGAATCTAAATACAAGAATGGCTTCTGATGAACATCCTGATTCAGAATGCGAGTATAAAAGAAAATGTCCTCAGTTTGGGGATGCGCTGTTCTTGCTGAATCCAGAGTTACCTCTCGATACTCATTTGGACAATACTGGTTTGGAGATTTCAAAAGTCACAAAAGATGATTGTAATGGTGACAGATGTACTGAAGACTCGGGCCCTGAAACTGGGACCTCTGTAGATGGTGCATCAAAAACTGCTCCCTTGATGGACGTTGTATTTGTTCATGGCCTTCGTGGTGGCCCATTCAATTCATGGCGAATAGCTGACGACAAATCATCTACTACCAAAGCTGGTTTGGTTGAAAGCATTGACGAGGATGCTGGAAAAGAGGGCACATGTTGGCCAAGAGAATGGCTTGCGGCAGATTTCCCTCAAGCTCGTTTTTTCACAGTCAAATATAAGGTTTGTTCTTTGATACCTCGTCAATTACCTTTGTTCCATCTTTGTTCTCATCTTGAAGATCTGTATTGCTCCCTTTTAAACATGAGTTTTTCTGGCACATTTGAATGCTTGATGCTTTACTGCTGAGATCATAATTGTTGCTTTTAAAGTTTTGATGTCCTTGGTCCTTACTAGTTTCAAATAATTTGTGCAGACAAATTTGACCCAATGGACTGGAGCCAGTTTGCCCCTTCAGGTTACAACTTTCAAGAGCTCTTTAAGTTTCCTGCTTTTGCTCATGCACCCCTCCCTCTCCACATTCTCTTCCATGCCAACTAAATGAAATATTGTGTGGCACTTGTTTGTAGACAGACATGCGCCCAGTTTGTTATTTTTTTGAAGTTATAATCCCCCCTTTTTTTTTTTACTCCAAGAAGGCTAGGTGTTCACTGCTTGGTATTTATCTGGCCTTCCTCATGCATTGCTATTGCACTGCAAAATTTTCCATAGTTTTTTGTTCACAAGAATCTATGCCTCGTGTGATATATGTTGGTAGCTTTAGTTGTGTTATTGTTTGATAAAATGTTGGTTTTCTCACTAAATTAGTATTCAATCAAGATCATATGTGTTGTGCAGGAAGTGAGCTCTATGCTTTTGAGAAAGTTGGTGGCTGCTGGGATCGGTAGTCGGCCTGTTATTTTTGTGACCCACAGGTAGGATGTTTGGTTGGTTTATGCTTTACTTGCTATGCAGTTGCTGTGGCATGGCGATGTATTTGTTTTGCTAACTTTTCCTCATTTCTTTAATTGCTTATTGCTGAAAGAACTTGCTTTCTCCCTATTTTTGTACTTGCAGCATGGGAGGACTGGTGGTTAAGCAGCTGTTGTATCAAGCGAAGCTGAATAATTATGACAAGTTCCTGAATAATACTGTTGGGCTAGTATGTATTTGGCCTTTTGTATTTTTTGATTGTCTCGACTGTGAATAGGATCTGACAATTCTTCATATCACAGGTTTTTTACAGTTGTCCACATTTTGGTAGTAAACTTGCAGACATGCCATGGCGTATGGGGTTGGTGTTTCGTCCTGCTCCTTCGGTATGGTCTTCATATGAAAAACTTGCTTAGCACCTGATATTTTTCATCATTTCTTTATGTTCTGACACTAGCTATCAATAGATTGGTGAGTTAAGAAGTGGGTCTCCAAGACTAGTTGAACTAAATGATTTTGTGCGGCAGCGCCACAATAAAGGACTTCTTGATGTTCTTAGTTTTAGTGAGGTAAAGTGGAAAGCCTGCTGTACCTTCATACTGAACTGTTCCACTGCCACAGTGCTTATTTGTGCGAATTATTTCCATGACAGACACAGGTCACACCAATTGTTGAAGGCTATGGTGGTTGGGCTCTTCGGATGGAGATAGTGCCAATTGAATCTGCATACCCAGGTTATGGGGAGCTCGTTGTAAGTATTTCTGCACTTCATTGCCTTATTTTGACCATCAATTAAGGATTCTTGGATTGTACCACGAGGGAATTTAACATATCATGCAATCACGTCGGGTGCCCAACCCAATTCTAATCCCCATGAATCATGATGTGGGTGATACGATATAGATAATCAAAACTAGTTCCAATTTGCCTATTTGCATTGCAAAACAACACTATGCGAACGCACATGGATTTGTTAGTAGTTACTCCCTCAATTCTCAAATTGATGACATTAGGATGAGTGATTCAGTGCAGTTTTGAATCAAATCACTTGTCCTAATGTCATCAATTTGAGAATGGAGGGTCAAACAATGTACTTTGCGCCATCTTTTTTTTCAGTTATTTATAGTTCAATCTTGGATGCTTCCATACTTTCCTCTTTTTAGTAAAAGTATATGCAAATCTCAGTTTCTTACCACTATAATGTCTTTGGCAGGTTCTACCGTCTACTGATCATATAAATTCTTGTAAGCCGGTGAATAAGAATGATCCTTCTTATGCTGAAACCTTGGGATTTTTGGAGAAAAACTTCAAATTGCGTCTCAAAAAGGAAGGATCCTAGATCATGTTTCCCCGCCTGGCTAATTCAGTCTGATGTTGATGGTGCTGACGGAATTCTGACGGCTTCGGTTTCCCATTTCTTCTTGGAGAACTCCCTTTACTGAAACAAACATGTTAGTTGATCTAGCGAAGCATTTTTGGTGGGCTGTGTTTTATGAAGCTTGCACCAAATTGTGAGGTTCACATTATACATTGTACATAACGGATATGCTGTAAATAGTTTATACTAGTTGCTTTGTGGCATAGTTAACCCCCTTGTAAGATAGTAGATGATATGTTTATCATATCGAAATAGAATTTTCTGTCTGAAAATGCAGAAGCAGGGTCGGTGCATGTTGAACCAAAGCTATAACTTACAACCCTCGGGAATGAAAGGTCCAAATCCTTTTCAATTCTATCTTGAACAAAATGGGAAACGTAATCTATTTTCAGCTCAGAATTCCCAGACGGGGCTCTTTCAAGGGAGGTGCCAAGCTTTCGGTCCATTTCCAGCCCAATACCACCTTCCCCCATCATCTCTCCAGGGGAGCAGAACAGAACATAGCAGATCAGGTAGGAGAAAGGAAACGCCGCCTCGTCGTCGTCTCCTCTAAAACCCTCGCCTCCCTGCCTCGGCCTATCCTTCGCTCCAAGCCCGGCGGCGAATCGACGAGCAAGCGGCACATCAAGGTACCACCTCCTAGCTCCTATTCCACCCATCCCTTACCCTTCTCGCCGCACGAATTCCTCTCAATCGCTGTTGTCTCATTAGGGATTTTGACCGAATCTGATCCACGCAGCCCCGATTTCCCCGCAGGCGGCGTCGGTTGCGCGCGGGGGCTTACTCACGAGGTGATGGTGGACGCGTGGTGGCCGTTGCTGGGTGCGGCAATCCCGGCTCTTGTGGCCGGCCAGGCGTTCCGCATCAAGCGGCGGCGCGACGAGGAGCAGCGCCTCAAGGCGGCGCGCGGGCGTGAGAAGAGCTCCGACGAGGTCTTCGTCTGCGAGCGCGTCTGCACCTCCAAGCGGATGCTCAAGAAGGTGGGGGCCTTCTCCAAGGACCCCATCCCGGAGACCTGCGTCACCGTCTGCGGCGTCTCCGAGCTCGACGCCTGCGCCGACGCCTGCGCGCGCACCGTCTGCGTCAACCAGCACCAGGTGCCCAACTGGAACGACGTCTGCCTCAAGAGGTGCCAGAGCGAGTGCCTCAAGCTCTCCTCAACCCTCATGTAGTGGCCATGCCGTTACCCCTTTAGGTGCTGCCCGTCAGGCTCTTCCCCCCATTTCGTAAATCGCAATGCTGTGTTTTCTGCTTCAGTGCGTACCATGGTTTAGGAACTCCACAAAGATAACTGCCATTGACATATCTCAAGGAATGAAATGAGTGAATTGTTGGTCTTGATTGTTATGTCATGCATCCGGTGGTTCTTGCCCATTTTATATATGGCAAATGTTTTTCTTTACTGATCGTGATTATTTCTGTGCTTATTTCTGAGGTGTATCAGAGTTTGCTCTTTTGAGTAAGCAGTGTGCCTATTTCTTCCTAATTGGATTTCATTTGTCGCCAGGGTATGCCAAAATAGATTTGGCTTTCATATGTGATAGTAGTGGTCTGGCTTTCATATGCGATAGTAGTGGTCTATTAGGTTTTTTAGAGTTTAACTTTTGTGAGCATTGTCAGTATATAATGCTGCTCTTTTGAGGTTCTAGGGCGAACATCCAAGTTTATGAAATTTTGGTTTAAAATGAATTATTGATTGGTTGATGCTGTCATGATAGATCGAATGGCTTAATTGACTAATTTAAAATGACTACTTTTATGTAGCCTTCCTGCTTGTAATGAGTTAATAGGGCACATGTAATTTATTTATTTTTTTTGCGAGGAACATGTAATTTATAACAGGTTGGTTACATGTAAATTACACATAAAAACAATGATTATAACTTCTTCAAGTCACCTTTATCAAGGTAGAGCACATATGTAATATATTATAGGTTACATGAGCCTTTTATGTTAATCTTTCTCAGTACTCCCATTACAGTTTTATGTTTTTTTTTGTTGATGTAGTAATGACCTAATAGGTAATTCTTTTTATTAACCTCAGCCACATCACTGGCTCTAGCTGACCGTAGATAAAAAAAACATGGTATTACCTAGACCTATACTCTTGTTAGTACCCCTCCCCCCCCCTCCGGTTTTAAATTTATGACATTAAGATGACTTAGTTCATTTTAAGGTAAACAAGTTGTCCTAGCGTCATCCATTTAAAACCGGATGAAGTAGTCTGCACTGGGTTATTTCCTTATTCTATTTGGACATAAAGCTTGTTTTGGTTCCGCCCGGCCAATTTCAATGTGTTAAACATTGTTGATGGCTTGCCATCATTAGACAGTCTACAGAGGACCTGCTCAGTAGATTTCATGTCCATGCAAATTGAATGCTGAAAGCCTGAAACATAATGTATAGTGGTTCGCTTGTTGTTTTTTTGTGGCTGTAGTAATGACCTAATAGGTAATTCTTTTTTTCTTAACCTCAGTCGCCGCATTGACTTTAGCTGACTGTAGATGCAGAACAGTATTGTTGAGACTTGGTTGTTTGTAGTTTGCGCTAGGCTTTACTTCCGGTTTGGGGTCCTTGCCAATCTCCCACCATGAAGACATCAGCGGTGGGCAAGAGCAGGGCAGCTCTTGAGGACTGAGGGTGGCTGCGAGGGGTCTCCCCACCACCGCCGGCGACGAATGCGAGCTGTTCCATCCCAGATCTCTTTCACCAGCCCCTGTCCTCACACTGTCCACTGTGGCAAGCTCCTTGTGCTCTGGCTCTCCGCAGGTGGTGGTTGCAGCTCCCTCTTTTCCATCCTTCCTCGTGTCCTCTTCAAGATCTCTGTTGTGTGCCCCTCCCTGATTCTTTTTGCTCATTTCACTGAGTCTTTGATAACACAACTTTTTGTTGCGCTTGAACTATGGAGATGCCTTCTGTCAAATGACTGGGAATGAGGAGAAAAGGCTTATTTTGTCAATGGTTAGTCACATGTCCTGTGTTGTTTATGTGAGCGTTGAACAATAATTCTCTGGCGTTCTGTATATACCTCTTTTCTCATTACATATCTCAGTGACTTTGTATTCTACATCTGTTCCCTGCAAGCAGGGTTGGTTTGGGTACACATGCACTGGTGTGGAGTTGTTTAGTCCTGGAAGCAGGATTACATTTTTGGGCTGGGTTGAGTGCAGGGTGAATTTCCTGAGTTGTTCAATTCAATTTTAGTTGTACTCGCTGCAAAACACCAAGAGCCCCGAGCTGTCATCCAGGGAATGCCAGATCGCCTCACAGGTTACAGGAACACAAATTAAGCACCGGGCCACCTGGTGGTACCAAGCCAAGGTCAGCGTCACAACGCCAGTACACAGTTGTTGTACTAGCAATATGCCAAACAACAGATTTGGCTGCTCCAAACAGCAGATGCCGATCTGCTGTGTCAGTCTTGCTCAGGTTGTGAAACGATAGGTATCGAAAACAGCTGGGCAGATTTCTCAAGATGAAATTAGTGCATTGGATTTCTGAACTGCATATGTTTTCTGCGTCCAGTAAGGCACACGATTCGGCATTGATTTGATTTATCTCATTTTTTCCCGAAAACTGAACAATTTTTTTTTTTCACTGGACATTCAACAAGAAATTCGATCGTACTAAGGATGTGCGAACTGGAAGTTGAGATCTGGGAGGAATGCTTTACCTTGCAAACTATGTTGTCCTCAATCAGAGTAATAAAATTGAATTGGGTCGTATACAGTAACCACGTCAGGTAGGCACAGGACATGTAGGATGATGAGCATCTGGATCCTTTTCCGTCAAAAAAAAAGAGATATGTGGATCCTTGGGCAGTTGGGCAGCAATTGGCGTGTCCAGGGTCGTTCGCCACGATGTCATCGACGTGAACCGACCACCGAGGCCCCTTTGCGCCAGCAGTAGGAGGAGAGCGTCGTCCTGTTCCACGTACGTGATGATCCGCCAGCCAAGGTATCTGTGACGTGGCCTTTCCTCGTACACGCCCAGCGGCGGCATTTCCGCGTCGTAGAGCACGTCCAGCGCCTCGACGAGGTGCCAGCAGACAGCAGTGCTCCATCTCGACGCACCTGATGGAGCCGTTGGTGCAGGCCACGACGTCGCGCGCGTTACTCACGCAGGAGGTGGCGCTGTTGTAGAGGTGGACCCAACCGAGGTCGCCGCCGCCGAGCACGATCACCTTGGACTGATCGATGTTCACGTCGTCGCCGAGCAGCGTCCCTTTGTTGGTCCACGCGCCGCGGTCGGACCACGTCTCCTCGGCGTCCAGTATACGGAGCGCCGCAGGGCGAAGTGCTCGCCGCTGTCGTCGTCGTCTTCGACGGGCGCGAGGCCAACGGTAGTGCGACGGTAAACCTCTCGTCACGGCCGAAACATGTGGCCGGCAGCAGCCGGCCCTGTAGATGAAGTGGTCGGTCGGGCCGCCGTGCGGCAGGGAGACGCGGAGGAGCGCAAGGGCTCCATCCGCGTAGGTGACGCTCAGTGATATCGTCTTCCGCCCCAACTGGAAGCCGCCGTCGTCACCGTGCTTGCGGCTCTTCAGTCAGGGGAGGTGGGCGCAGAAGTAGGAGTCGCGCGGGGGCTCGAAGGCGACTAGGGTGGCATGGATGGGTTGCCCGTTGCTCGTCAGCGCCTTGGCGGTGCTCGCGTTCAGCCAGTCGTCGATGAACGAGGAGGATCCACGCGGCGGCGTCATGAGAACGCGACGATATGCATGGAATCTGCAGGCGATGCCGGCTCGGCGTGAAGGAAGATTCATTGTAATAACTAAGACGCCACATTATTCCATCATATAGTTTCAGCCTACCGATTGACAAGAGTGACCGTGTTCCAATTTTTTAAGATCAAAATTATATTTTTTTTTACCTTTTTTGGTGATAAAGAATGATGCTCTTTGTTCATGTATCCATCCCAGAAAAATTTGAGTAATGAATTGATCCTAATTAAAAATCTAGAGTGTGCGCGCTTGTGGATGGGGGCAAATGCCCCTATGTTCTGGTTGCCCAGCTCTACTCTAGAGTTTGTGGGTGATGTTTCGTTAGAAGCATAAGGTTTCCTTGGTTTGTTTAACGAAAACAGAATCATACGCCGCCATATCCCTTTTGACATTAAGCTTACAGCACCCAACACCAGAGCATGAACGGTTTTTGGGCACATCAATGCACGTGGTTGCGCAAGAATCGTGGTATATTGACGAAATCTGTAACAGGAGTGGTGTTTTAGAGCTTCAAGTGCAGATTAGGGAGTACAATAGTTGGCTCGTACCAAAAAGTGATTTTGTTTAAGATCTTATATGAGGTACGTGTAATTTAGAAGCATAGAAAGTTTCGGAGCATTACCATGTCACCACCAACAAAAATGTCAAGGATTTCGCACCCGATGACAAATATTTTGTTATCTAGGTAGGAAACTCTGAAAACCGTGCATGTGACTATCTTGAAGCCATGACACTTGCCTCTGTTCTAAGCTTTGTACTCTGCGGCAGAAATGACAGGCTTTGGAATCTGCAGGTGATGGCGGCTCGGCATGAAGGAAGATTCGTTGTAACTAGAATGATACTCTTTGTTCATGTAACCATCCAGAGTGTGTGCGTGTGGTTAGGGGCAAATGCCCCTATGTTCTGATTGCCCCAGCTCTACTTCAGAGTTTTTGGGTGATGTTCCTTGGGATTTGATTGAATGACGCCAAGACCCCTTTCGTCTGCCTTAGGATCATCACACTGCCAGCCAAAGTTTATCTTCACTCAAGCTTTGTTCTCTACGGCGGAAATTTTCATCACCTCAAACGGTCCACTGAAAGGCTTCTTCATGCCAGCGACGGCCTTACAGTCGATCATAAATGAGTCGTTGAATAAACAGTACTACTCGTTGAATATTGATGATATGTACATTATATACGCAAAGAAGGTAAAGGGCACGTACCAAGTTGGTCAGATCAAAAGGAAATATAATTGCTTATGCTTCTCTTCTATCTTATCATAGTATCCAGACTAATTGAATCTTCTCATCATCAATGGACTTGTGATGCCACGAGAGAACAATAATGCACTGTTCATAGATACAAGATCAAACTCTTTTTTTTTTTTTGCGAATTAGATACAAGATCAAAACTCAAAATGACTCCTGGGATGGTTTATGTAGTTATCCCTGTTATATTTGATATAATGACTTCAATGACAAATTCAGGTTAGCCTTCTGCGGGTACCTCATGAGACTAGTGTGGCAAGTGCTTAAGCTCTTTTTTCACTACTATAAAGATTTGCACAACAATTGCTTGAAAAAGTAACAATAGACATAGGAGGCTATGTTGGCGTCCTAAACTACAGTTAAAATAGAATGGAACAAAAACAACATGTGTCCGTTTGTAAATAAAAGCAAGGAAAGACTTTTGTCATAACAGTAGTATTCTTTTCTACTGTTATGACAAGAATACTACTTCCCTCAGTTTGGAAATACTTGTCACCCGGAAAATCACTGTAGCAACTTTGACTACATGTCTTTTTCTCTAAAATATTTCTAGTTACTTCAAACTTTCATATTGTTTGGTAGGTTTTGAGGCACATTACATTAGCATTATATACTTTCAAATATATCTAAATATTTTGTAGAAAAAAACGTAGAGTCAAAGTTGCTACAGTAATTTTCCGGGTGACAAGTATTTCCAAACGGAGGTAAGTACTATCATAACAGTAGTATTATTTTCTACCCGCAAAAAAAACAGTACTCTCTCCGTCCCAAAACAAATGACACTTTAAGGTTGTCTTAAGTCAAACCATCTTAAGTTTGACCAAGTTTATTTAGAAGAATATCAACACTTATGACATCAAATAGGTATAAGATGAAAATATATTTCAAGATGAATCTAATGATACTTGTACGGTACCATAATTGTTGATATTATTTCGTATAAGCTTGGTCAAAGTTAGAATGGTTTGACTTAGGACAAAGCTAAAGTGTCATTTGTTTTGGGACGGAGGGAGTAGTATTCGTTTCTCTTTTTTGCGAAAAGTGACAGGAGGACTGCTTTCCATTATAAGAAGAATAAAGGAATTCTTACATAACCAAAGCTAAAAAAAGCATTGAGAAATTGAAGGAAAAAAAAACCAGACGACATGGAAATATAAGTCACAATTAATATAAGGAAGCTAAACTGCATCATTTGCTGCCAACCTGTAAAGGCTGCCAACCTGTAAATTCTTCTGTGTCTTTAATTTCTTTCCAAATCCCCTATCAGAAATACAGGAGGAAGCCTGCATACCTCTTTTCTTTGCCTCTGATTTTTGCTTGGTACTTGGGTTACCTAATCCTTTAGTGATCCAATACAGATAGTGCTTTGGAGGTTTGGGATGTTAACAGTAGTATTCTGACCATCTGTACAACCTTAATCAGTTTTCAAGATATTTGGACAAGGAACATGAGAGGTAGGATGAACGACATAATTGTTCAGCAGATATTGGCGCCACCTCCTCGAGTGTCTTCTTAGCCATGTCAACCGCGAGCATCCATGCCTTTGTATCATGCTCATTCGCCTTGACCATGACGTAAACTACGTCGCCACCATTGATCAAGGAGAGCAGTTGTGTTGTCAGGTACATTGTTGTAAAACTCCGGTCACTGTCACCCAACATCGGACGCAGCAAGGCGTTATGTCCAGGGTCGTTTGCGTCATCGACGTGAATCAAGCCCCGTTTACGCCAGCTGGTTGAGGAGGCCGCCCTGTTCCACGTGATGATCCTCCAGCCGTGGTACTCGAACGTGGGTCGCGACGGTTCCGCGTAGTCGTCCAACGGCAGCTCCGAGTCGTGGAGCTCGTCTGCGGTCGCGACGTCCCGTGGCTGGAGGCGCCTATAGCAGTGCTCAATCTCGACGCACGTGATGGAGCCGTCGGCGCCGACGACGACGTCGCGGTAGTCGCGCGGGTGGAGACGCTGTTCGTCCTTCTGGTTGGAGGGCAGCCACTTGGGCAGAGGGATGAGGCGGGCCTTGGGCCCGTAGTGGTCGAGCACGTTGCAGACGAGGATGCACTTTCCGGGGGTCGACCCAGCCCAGCTCGCCGCCTCCAAGCGCGATCGCCTTGGTAAATTGAAGAGACAAATAACGTATCCCGAGCACCAGCGTGGTCGCGGTCCACGTTCCATGGTCGGACCGGAAGACGTTGAGCGCGTACGCGTCTTCCATGCGATTAAAACTGACCGCGGCCACGATGAAGTGCTCGCCGTCTCCGCCAATGGGCACGAGGCCGGAAGCATAACTGATATCCACCTCGCCGGAGCACGTGGCCGGGAGCAGCCGGAGCGACGGGCGGCGGCCGGCCTTGTAGACGAAGTAGTCGGCGGGGCCCCTCGGCAGGCGAACGCGCAGGAGCGCGAGGTCCCCTTCCGAATAGGCGACGCAACTCCAGAGAAGTATGTCACCTTCCGAGGTGTCCCCGTGCTTGCGCTTCTTGTTGAGGCTGGGGCAGTGGACGCAGAAGTAGGAGTCGCTCGGGGGCTCGGCGGCGGCGAGGGTGACCCGGATGGGTTCCCCCGTGCTCGTCCACGCCGTGGCGGTGGTCGCGTTCTGCCATTCGTTGATGAACGCGTTGTTGTCGAGGAGGATCCACGCGGGAGGACTGGGGCCGCGGGTGGAGGCGGCGGCGCCGTCATCGGAACGCGACATGCATGGATCTGTTCGTGAATGAGGGGACCTTGTATTTCGCATACATCGATCGGTGCCGAGATCGGTGCCGGTTATAGATGGTGCAACTAAAACTCTTATTGGGCCAGACGCACCTTCTAGAAGAAGAAGTCCTGGCCTATGTGGTGACTTTACTAGTCACCACATAGGCCAGGACTTCTTCTTCTAGAAGGATCTGCTCTTTTACCACTTCCCAAGAGAAGAACTAGAGGCTGATGGCAGAGTTCAGTGGAGAGATTTTCACTGGCAATATGGCCGTGCAGATGGTGATCTGGATGAGGATGAGCTGCATCCTCCAACTAGATATTGTGGCCCTGACAGAGATCGTCGCTGGCACCCGAGAGATGAAGATGATGGAGACAATGACTACAAGAGACCGAGGGGTCGTAACATCATCAGCAAGGCTCAAGCTGGATTGATGGGCGTGGCACAAACATAGAGTGCGCCATGGAGAGGGATCATGGTAGTGGGAGGTACCGGGGTGAACCTTCTCATGGGAGGAGCAGGACAAACAGGGCTATGTCTCCACCACCATCCCGTGCCAGCCCAGCACCTGAGGAGCGGAGGGCAATGAGAATGTTATGGCAGGAAAAAGGAAGCCCATCTCTGACAGAGGCAACAAGTACACGCAGGAAAATCAGTTCGTATGCATGGCAACAGATAGAAGAGGGCAGGAATTACACTCGAGACATAGTGAACCAGTCATCAGACGCTATTCTGATTGTCCCTGCTCAACATGACATATATGGCACAAATGATCAGAAGTTCATGCCTAACAGAGATGGAAACAATTCAGATGCAATTGTGATCACACCGAGTGCAGTTTTCCCTCATCTAAAACTGAACTCGGGGACGCAGCTGGATCATCGTATGGGGTCAGGTACGTTGGGTGCTGTGAGCTCTACCACTAGCTCAGCAATCACTGCTGCTGGTCCTCAACCTGACAAGGGAATTCAAGGGTCAGTTACTCACACTATCACTGCATCTATTTGCGTGGAGAATGCTCCTGCTGGTCATAGTGGCAACGAAGAGGGCCCCAACTTGTTTTCAGAAGTTGTTCCGGTGCAGCCCGAACAGGGAGATGACACAGGCCTCAATCTGACTTCTAGCCCACAAACAATGGACCCGATAATACAAGCTCAAGGAAAAGAGCTGGAGGAGGTGTTGCGCCTGTTCAAACAGGCTACCTCCACTCCCATTTCCTCTTTTGTGCTGCAGACACCACCACACAAAATCATCGACCAAGAGGCCAAGCAGATAGAGGGCACCACTCAGAGAAAGAGTCCAAGGCTCAAGTCGAAGGCCGATAAGGCAGAGCAAGCAGCAAAGCTGGCCCAGGAGATGGTGGCCAAGAGCTGTGGCCTGCTGCGTGATGATCAAGCAATGGACAACATGACCCTACAGGAATATTTGAATATGTACAAACAACCGCTTGCTGAGGAGAGCATGGAAGCCATCTTGAAGCTCACTGAAGTGGCTGAGAAGAAGAAGCAGGAAAAGAAGAAGAAGAAAAAGAGGGCAACTGAAGCCAAGGAGGAGGAGAACAACAAAAGAAAGTCAAGAAAGCACCAGCAGCAACCAAGGTGGGGGACATGAAGCTCAAGAAAGGAAAGAAGGCACCGGCTGGTGCAGCTGCCTAGTTGGCAGAGTCTCTTCGTTTAGTCGTTTAACTGTTATTCATGAGCCTTACAGCATCAATGCTTTTAATCCAGTCCTTACCACTACTGTTGGAAGGAGGCTTGCCATTTGATGTATTTGTGAACCTTTGTTTGCCTGCTGGACCTACAGTGCTTGTTAAATCTCAGGGGGAGATGAACCTTGGACCTCATGTTTGTGGCTGCATGTTGCTTTGCTTATCTTTTTTATTTCCTGGGTGCATGGATGTCGTGGTTGTTTACTGTCTATATGGATAATCTGAATCAAAACTACAGAATTATGACATGGAATGCTCGGGGCCTGAACAGTGCTGCCAGGCAGGAAGACGTAAAGCAAATGGTAAGCTTGGTTAAGCCGGACTTAATATGTATACAAGAAACAAAAATGGTTAATGTTACCAGTTCTACAATCAGAAACACCCTCGGACATGGCTATGTGATGAACTATTTCTTTCTCCCGGCAGATGGTGTTAGAGGTGGTATAATCCTTGCAGCAAGAGATAATGTTTTTCAGTTGCAGAATCCGACCACAACCAACAACACTCTCACGGCAACAGTTATTGACGCAAGAAGAAATGTGCAGTGGTCTGTGACTGCAGTATACGGGCCGCAAGGGGATTTGGAGAAAAAAATGTTCATGCGCGAATTGAAACAGGTGAAGCCATTAGTTAAGCCTGAATGGTTGTTGCTAGGCGACTTCAACTTAATTTATAGGGACCAAGACAAGAATAATGGTCGCCTTAACAGACGCATGATGTTCAGATTTAGACGAACGCTAAATCATTTGGAAGTAAAAGAAATTGAGCTGGTGGGCAGGCGTTTCACTTGGAGCAGCAACCAAGACTCACCAACCCTAACACGTATTGATAGAGCCTTTAGCACGCCAGCATGGGAAGAGCTCTTCAGTAATCCAATTTTGCAACCTTTATCCTCGTCGTCCTCTGATCACTGTCCCTTGCTGCTTGTGCCACTGGTGACTCCAAAACTACAACCTAAATTTAGATTCGAGTCTTTCTGGGTAGAAATGACAGGCTTCCAAAACTGTGTACAACAAGCATGGACTAGAGATGTCCCAGCGAATCAAAACCCTTTGGGTGTCCTGCATATCAAGTTAAGTAGAACTGCAAAAGCACTTCGTGCCTGGTCAAAGACATTGGTGTCGCAAGGCAAGATAGCCTTGGCAGTCTGCAGAGAAGTAATTGATCAGCTCGAAAAGGCACAAGAAGAAAGGCAACTACAAGCACATGAGCGCGATCTGATCAGGCGCTTAAAACTGAGAATCTTAGGACTGGCAGCAATTGAAAAGAGCCGAGCAAGACAAAAATCAAGATTAACCTGGCTGCGAAAGGGAGATGCGAATACAAAATATTTTCAGATTATGGCTAATGTCAGAAAAAAGAAAAACTACATACATAACCTGCAGACTGATCATGGTGTTGTTACAGGACAGAGGGAAAAACATGAAGCTGTATATGAACATTATCTGCAGCACATAGGCACATATGTCCCAAGAAGCTGTACTCTAAATTTCTCAGAGCTGGGATGGCAGCCCAAGCAGCTACAGCACTTGGACCAGCCTTTCACGGAAGATGAAGTGAGAAATGTAATAATGGAGGCTCCTAAGGAGAAGGCACCAGGGCCAGATGGCTTCATTGGGCCTACACTATCTTAATCAGGCACTAGTGGTACTCATACTAAAGAAAGAATGCCCTACAAGAATCACTGATTATCGGCCAATAAGTTTAACGCACAGCTTTGCTAAGCTTATTTCAAAAGTTCTTGCAAACAGACTAGGGCCAGAGCTCCACCAGTTAATCTCGATCAACCAAACAGCATTTATAAAGAAAAAGATACCGTCGCTCTTCATCAAGTTGGATATTTCCAAAGCCTTTGACACGGTTAATCGGCCATATTTATTAAGCATCATGACTTTTCTGGGTTTTGGTCAAAGATGGCGAAATTGGATTTCTGCTTTATGGTGCACAGCCTCATCCACTTTCCTTCTTAATGGAGAACCAGGTAAAAGAATCCTTCATTGCCGAGGGGTCCGGCAGGGTGATCCTTTATCACCTATGTTATTCCTGCTTGCCATGGAGCCTTTGCACAGGTTATTCAAAAAAGCACAAGACACCAACTTACTACAAAAGCTTAGTACTGGAACTGAAGCTTTCAGAGTATCACTCTATGCAGATGATGCGGCAGTTTTTATCAAACCTACTGAACATGACCTCAGAGTCACTACTCAATTTTTGGAAATATTTGGAGAAGCAAGTGGCCTCAAAACAAACATGAGCAAAACTGAGTTATACCCTATTCAGTGTGGTGGAATAAATATGGAGTTTATTACGGCGACTAACATGACAATATCCTCTTTCCCTTGTACCTATTTGGGCTTACCCTTGCAACTTAGAAAACTGCCAAGAACCATAATGCAGAAGTTAGTGGAAAAAATAGCAAACAGACTTCCAGGTTGGAAGAGGGATTTCTTTACATATCCGGGAAGAGAGCTACTTGTTAAAACAGTCCTCACTGCAATGCCAACTTTCTTCTTGACAGTTTACAAATTGAGAAGATGGGCAATCAAAAGAATTGACAGATTGAGAAGAAGTTTTTTGTGGAAGGGCCGTGATCCAGAACAAGTTAAGGGTGGGCATTGTCTGGTCAATTGGGAAACATGCCTAAGACCAAAGAAGTGGGGAGGGCTAGGAATCAAGGATTTAGAAAAATTCGGCAGAGCACTGAGACTGAGATGGTTATGGCATAACTGGGATAGTTGCGAGAAGCCTTGGAAGCACCTGCTAAAAGTGCAAGACATTGTTGACAGGCAACTCTTCTTTTGCTCTACGGCAATAACAATTGGCAATGGTAAAAATACTCCATTTTGGGAGGCAAACTGGTTACAAGGGACATCACCGAAAGACTTGGCCCCTAATTTATTCAAAGTTGCAAGGTTCAAGAGAAGGTCGGTGTACACTGAATTGCATAATCACAATTGGATCAGAAATTTGAAACAAATTAACAACTCTACCTTGCTGGAAGAATATGTTATGTTGTACATAGCCCTCTCAACTGTTAATCTGACGGACCAGAATGATGTAATTCGATGGAAGTGGACGCCGGATGGCCAATATTCAGTAGCATCTGCATATGAGTGTCAGTTTAGAGGCGCAATAACTTATTTCCCGGCTACAATGATTTGGAAGGCTCAGGCTGAGCCTAAATGCAGATTCTTTGCTTGGCTGGTCATGCATGACAGGATCTTAACGGCTGACAACATGATCAAACGCAACTGGACATGTGACGAGATCTGCTCCTTATGCCGGATTGACAATGAAACTGCAGCACATATCTTGACCAAATGCAAATTTGCAGAGACGGTGTGGAACAAAGTAGCTGACTACTATCAGTTGCCTAATCATAACACTGTATTGCAGGCAGGAGGACCTGTCGAGTGGGTAATCGCGCTTCTCAATGGTGGGTCGAACAAAGAAAAAAGGAAGAGGTTGGGGATCCTTTTCACCTGCTGGTGGCAAATTTGGAAAGAAAGGAACAGGAGGATTTTTGAACAGAAGGAGGAAATAGAGACACGAATTGTAGCCATTATCAGGGACGAAATCAGGCTTCTGCGCTTGGCTGCATATCCAATGACTGATCGCTCTACTGAAAATATTTGATCCCTGCTTTAGTTTTCCTTTGCTCCGCCAGCCTGAGGCTGCCGGTTTCTGTTCCTGTTGCCTGTAACTGTTTTGTCAAACTGTTGTAACTGCTTTCCTCCCTCTTAATGAATGGCAGTACTCCTGCCTCTTTTCAAAAAAAAAAAATATGTGGTGACTTTATCGAATCTGAGCTCAACACGAAGTTAAGGTTTCCCTCTTATAAATAGTTGAGGAGACCCTCCTGTGTACCTGACACCAGAATTTCGCAATAAAGAATTTCGTCTCCTCTATTCCAGTTTTACTTTTTGTTATCTGTCGTGATCTACGTGCCGTCGTTCCGCCGATAACTTAACACAACCTTTCCATATCGTACGACGGGCGGTTGCGTGCGAACCGACTGCTGGCTTTGCGCACGCCGTAATACCTGCCGTGTCCGGCTTTATTGCAATCAGCTGTTACAGTAGGCGTCCTGCAGCGACCGGCCAATCCTTTATTTAGTTTGTTTTTTAGTTTATCATTTCATTTGGTATATTTTCATTATTTTTTATGTACATGCCCATTATCGTTTTAGTATAATCCGCAGCAATGTGTTTAATTAGACATGCATATTATTGCATAAGAGATTTTTTAGGAACACAAGCTTGTATTTTTATATTCTATTTGTTGTCATATGCTTGTATTATATATTTACAACTTCTCAACAATGTTTCTATATATTTTTAAGCAGAGTTAAATTTTTGATATCTATGTGCCATTCATGAAAAACTTGACAGGAGACGTGGTTCAAGCAAAGGGCTAGAACAGAGTGCCAGGCGAGATTTGCACCCACGACGTGGAGAGAGAGAGAGAGCTCGAGAGTCTAGCCCATGCGTGATGTGCCGGGATGGTCGCGCAGCCTGGGAGCGACGCCGGGGTCTGCGGGCTGTTTGGAGCACAGGCCGGCCTTTGTTGCATCGACCCAGACAGGAGACGGCTTGCGACCCAGGAGATGGCGGCTCCCAGGCAGCAAGGACCCTGGATGCTTCTGTCAGGCATGTAGCTCCCAGCTGCTCGTCCATCATCGGATCCTCCGTAGCAGTGCGACCGGTTACAAGAAAGGGAGTGCAGCCGGCTCTGGCCTACACGCGCTGACGGACGCGCTGAACGCTCCCAACGCTGATTCCTGCTCAAAGGCCCACAACAGCTCGTGTCAGTGCATATTGGAAGAGAGAGACAGAGAGAAAGCAGAGCGGGCCCCGCGATTGTGTCTTGGAGCCTGTGCGACGCTCGTCGCCGGCAGACGCGCCGAGTGACCATCTCTCTCTTACTTTTTCACTGGAAAATCTGACAGCAGCTGGCTTGGAGCCCCGCGATGGGCTTGCTCTTACAAGAAAGGGAGATGGAGGGACCCCTAAGCATGTCATCAACCGAACCCATGGCGACCACTCCTGAACCATCCTGCTGGCTGTAGGTGCGACCGGTGCTGAACTAGCAGAAGAAGCACGGAGCACCCACGGCCACATCAACAGCAGAGCAGGAAGCCGTTTGCACAACAGGCTCCAAGCATCCACTTTGCGCTGGCCAGAGAAAGCAAGTGTACTCCTAGTGAGTGCTAGACTAGGAATTTTTTTTCAAAATAATATTATTTTATTTGGAATTTACAAAAATAATATCGAAATCAAAAAAATTACAGAAATAATACCATGTCGTACGTTGAACGCACGAAAACCCAATTTTCATGCGTTGAACGCACGAAAACTCGATTTTCGTACGTTGAACACACGAAAATACGAATCTTCGTACTTTGAACGTACAACAATATAAAATATGCTATAGAATCCTATTTTCGTGTGTTGGTTGCACGAAAATTAAGTTTTCGTGTATCCAATGTGCGACAATAGGTCCAGATACAATAAAAAATGAAAAAAATGATGAAAATACATATTTAATAATTTTCGTGCGTTGAACGCACGAAAATAGGAAATTAATTTTTTTTTCAACATGCAAAATCGATTTTGGCTATTTTATGATGCAAGCCTTTACTTGTTAAGTTACACAAGTTTTTCTAACGTTAGGAAGGGGGATTCTTGCGCAACGGAACGAGAAAAAGTGTTGTGTATTTTTGCATGACATAAGCTACCTATTTTTTATTTTTTAACACAAATCTGATGGTTCATTGGTAACACAGGCTGTAGTGCGACGGTAAGCCCCGTCATTGACGAAACATGTGTCGGGCAGCAGCCGAAGCGACGGGTGGCGGCCGGCTCTATAGATGAAGTGGTCGATCGGCCCGCCGAACGGCAGGGAGACGCGGAGGAGCGCGAGGGGTCCGTCCGCGTAGGTGACGCTCAGGAAGACTGTTTCCCGCCCCAACTGGACGCCGCCGCCGCCGTCGCCGCGCTTGCGCTTCCTCAGGCAGGGGAGGTGGGCGCAGAAGTAGGAGTCGCGCGGGGGATCCGCGACGACGAGGGTGATATGGATGGGTTGCCCGTTGCTCGTCAGCGCCGTGGCGGTGCTCGCGTTCGGCTGCCTTTCGTCGACCAACGCCTCCGTGTTGAGGAGGATCCACGCGGCGGCATCCAAAGTGCATTTCCCACAACCATATGCGGAGGCACTCCTTATCCTACGGCTTCCAACATTTCAAGATTCGTGTGGGTCAACAGAGAGAATCGCCTGGCGTCGGTTCTTTGCTCCCGCCTGCTTTTGCGAGGCAAGATTGAGGCAGGACCGCAGGAGTATTCAAGTTCACGTGACTACTGACAAAAAGCATTCAGTCTCTCTCTTCTCTCTTTCCCGATATTTCTTTCTCGCTCATGGCTTCCCTCTCAGCCCAGTGCCCTCTCCATCCCCTGCTCCTCCTCCCCAATCTCTCTCTCTCTCTCTCTCTATCTCTCTGCAGATCTTCCCAAATTTCTTGGAGAACAGTTTTTCTGTTGCTTAGTACAACAAACAAACCGTAGATCCCTCTGATCCATTTCTACGGTCAGCTTTGATTATGCACATCGATTCAAACTCCAGTGAATTAATAAATATAGTGGTTTTTTGTTTCTGCAACTTACCAGATAGACGGCAGTTTTATTCTTCAATCCTTCTTCAAGAACTTCAAGAAGGTACAGTACTTGCATGTTTCGATTCCAGATTTCTAGTAATAATTTCCCCCCATTGAACTCTCACTTATTCAGTTCCATGACACTACTGTTGGATCTCACTCCCTTGTGCTTGTTTTGACGAGAGAAATAAAATGCATTTTATTCCAATACAGTTTATGTTGTTATGTGTTTTCCCTTAGTTTTACATCAATAGTGAATTAAGAACAACTAAATGCTGATGTACTTTTCAATGGACAATTTTTTTGGTCTAGTTCTTTTTTTTTTTTGCGAGGAGTCTAGTTCTCAGGCCATGCCCATATAACACCACAAGTTTGTTTCTGGCATCTAAAAGTATACCAATTTGTGCATTCAGCTACCTCAAATTTGGGAGGCCGTGCCCTGTTACCTGTGTACATTTTTTTATTGCACTAGAAAAACAACCGTATCATTTTTATAGAAGACATTTCTAAAAATAATCCTATTACTCCAGTATGATATTACGAATTTGTGGTGCATTCTCTCATACCTGATTGAATGATTGGGTGCATATCTACCTAATTGTCATTCTTTTTTTTTTTGTGATAGTGATTGCAAGCTTCTTCGAGCTACTGTATGGGCACGGCTATAACATATGACAGACAATGTTATACTCGTTGGCATGGACTGGGCACTTATGCTTAATAGTTGAGTTTCGTATGTATTTAGATTAACTTAGTGATTGTAAGTGCAATATTATTGGTATGTATTCCTACTTGAGTAAATGGTTCCAGCATGTTTTGTATTTTATCGTCTCGCAGAAAAAATGTTTTGTATTTTATCGTCTCGCAGAAAAAAATGTTTTGTATTGTATCAGCTTTGACAGGATGAAGGGATTTTTACTAAGAAAACATATGGCATATTTAGCGGCCTGACACTCTGCACCACGTCCGGTCTCTTCCTTTTTGAGTACTTTTCCATATCTCTCTCAATAAGACCAATCTATGAAACAGGATTTTTGTACTTCGCACAATGAAAATACAATAATAAATTACTATCAATTTTCTCACATATACAGCATTTTAGTACAATAATTTTTGTTGTTGTTCTGACATATTAGTACTTCTCACAATGAAAGTACAACAAAATATTGTAATTCAATTTTTGCTATACTATCATAAAATTGTATTGTCGATTTGGGTTTGTAGACTGGCTTGGAGAAAGAACACGCTTGATACCAATGAACAAGGAACAGAGGGAGTATGCTAGTACATACTCCTGAATGTACTAGCATACTCCCTAACAAAACGACAGGCTGTAGTGCTCCACAAATTTCGAACTCCAAACGCCTTTATTAAGGGACAGAGGGAGTATGCTAGTACATACTCCTGAATGGCACCATGTTGCAGTGCATCTGTGCATGAAACAAACGACAGGCTGTAGTGCTCCACAAGATGTCATAGAAATGCTTAACAGGATCTCACAAATCTTCCTTATATTAAAAACTTACAAAAATGCGGTTTCTCTCGAAAATAGAGGCACCGGTTTTATCTCATGACGATGTTGTTATGCAATTGTTGTCACTTCATTTTATATTTTTTTTTCACAATGCAAATAGGTCTCAATTGTGCTTGCTTGAATTACTGCTGATTTAGTCACCTGAACGCATCACAAGAATAACTGATTGTGGCCGTCACGCGAGGTGATCAGGATTAGCTATGGCTCCTTCCGCGTGTGCAGTAAATAATACATTGGAAGATGTCTGCGGAATGCTGTATCCCCAGTTCCCCACCCACCGGAAGTGAGTCAATGGGACAAAAATCTAAAGGAGAGTGGGGTATGGGAGGTGAAGTGGAAAAGGACAAGCACCTGTTCTTCTCCCTCCATAGGAGCAACCGGCCATTGGCTTCTCCTTCACACCTCAAAAGCTCAAGAAGTTGACAAGGTTTCGAAGTTGAGGCCGCTAATATTCGCTTTTAGATTGGCTAAGTTTGGTTCGAGATCTAAAGCTCCGCAACGTCGAAAATGGAGGAGAGCACGAGGTGGAGGAAGGGGATATTTGAGCTGGGGCGGATAAGGTTAAAGTCCGCGGAGGGAGCCAGGCATCTGCACTAACGACAAGGACGCCAGGCAGAAAACAGTTAGGAAGAACGGTCAACCGTGCCAAAGTTTGAGCAGCGGCCAGCACGGATCTCAACGTACTCTCAACGGTGCGCGATAAGGTGTGCTGCCGCATGCGGTTGCGGAGAGACATTATCGCGGCGGCATCAGAACGCGACGACATGCATGGATTTGTGCACTGCACGTACGTGATGGCGGCTCGGCGTGGAGGAAGAGGTGCGAGACCTTATGTATGCTTCAGATAGGTCGGCGTTGCCGTGCGACAGAGTCGGTGCCGAGATCGACTGGTTTTGGAGGAAGATCATATTATTTTTTTACGTGTTTTTGGTGATAAAGAATGATGCTCTTCATGTAACCATCCCAGAAAAAAAAGAATAATGTATTGACACTAATTAAAAATCTAGAATGTATGCGTGTGGTTGGGGGCAAATGCCCCTATGTTCCCCCAGGCCCATCTCTATTCCAGAGTTTGTGGGTGATGTTCCTTGGGATTTGATTTCTCCATTAGAAGCATATAGTGAATGATGCTACGAGGAACATGTAATTTAGAAAGTTTCAGAACATTTAACATATCACCACCAACAAACATTCCAATGATTTCACATCCGATGACAAGTATGACACTTGCCTCTGTTCTGCCTTAGGATCATCACACTGCAACCGAAGTTCATCTTCACCCAAGTTTCAGACTCTGCGGCAGAATTTTTAATCACCTCGAACGGTCCAGTGAAAGGCTTATACATGCCATCGACGACCTTACAATCTATCATGAATGAGTCGTTGAATCAACCGTACTACTCTTGAATATTGATGGTATGTACATTATATATGCAGAAGATAAAGGAACACATGCCAACCTGGTCAGATTCAGATCAAAAGAAAAAATAATTTCAGCGCCCCCCCCCCCCCCCCCCCCCCCCCCCCCCCCCCCTTTTTTTTTGTAGTTCCACCACTGTCCACAAGTAGGTAAGACGCCATGTATCAAATTGTCAAAGCAAGAAAACCTCAATAGTGATACATTCTGAGCATCAATCATAACCTTAATCAGTTTTCAAGATATTTGGACAAGGAACATGAGAGGTAGGATGAACTGCAAAATTGTTCAGTAGATATTGGCGCCACCTCCTCGAGTGTCTTCCTCGCCATGTTAACCGTGAGCATCCACGCCGTCGTATCATTCCGATGCGCCTTGCCCATGATGTAGACCACGTCGCCACCTTGAACGTTCAAGGAGGGCACTAGCGTTGTCAGGTGCCTAGCCGTCAAAATCTGGCCACCGTCAGCCGCCATTGGATGCAGCAAGGCAGTATGGCCAGGGTCGTTTGCGACGATGTCATCGGCATAAATCAAGCCCCGTCTACGCCAGCAGGTTGACGAGGCCGCCCTGTTCCAAGTGATGATCCTCCAGCCAAGGTACTCGAGCCTGGGTGGTTCCGCGTAATCGTCCAGCGGCAGTTCCGAATCGTGGAGCACGTACGCGGTCGAGACGTCCCGCAGGTCGACGCGCCGATAGCATTGCTCCATCTCGACGCACGTGATGGAGCCGTCGGCGCCGACGACGACGTCGCGGTACTCGCGCGGGTGGCGACGCTGTTTGTCCTGCTGGTTGGCGACGCTGTTTGTCCTGCTGGTTGGAGGGCAGCAGCTTGGGCAGCGGGATGAGGCGGGCCTTGGGGCCGTCGTCGTTGAGCACGTCGCAGACGAGGATGCACTTCCGGAGGTCGACCCAGCCTAGCTCGCCGCCTCCAAGCGTGATCGCCTTGGTAAAATCAAGAGATAAATATTGGACCCCGAGCACCAGCGTGGTCACCGTCCACGTGCCACGGTCGGACCGGAAAACGTGGAGCTCGTACTCTTCGTAGCGACTAATACTGACGGCGGCAACGATGAAGTGCTCGCCGTCTCCGCCAATGGGCACGAGGCCGGCAGCGTAACTGATATCCACCTCGCCGGAGCACGTGGCCTGGAGCAGCCGGAGCGACGGGCGGCGGCCGGCCTTGTAGACGAAGTAGTCGGCGGGGCCCCTCGGCAGGCGAACGCGCAGGAGCGCGAGGTCCCCTTCCGAATAGACGACGCTCCTCAAGAGAAGTAGGTCACCTTCCGAGGTGTCCCCGTGCTTGCGCTTCTTGTTGAGGCTGGGGCAGTAGACGCAGAAGTAGGAGTCGCGCGGGGGCTCGGCGGCGGCGAGGGTGACACAGATGGGTTGCCCCGTGCTCGTGCACGCAGTGGCGGTGCTCGCGTTCTGTGTGTCGTCGATGAACGCGTCGTTGTCGAGGAGGATCCACGCGGGAGGACCTGCGCGGCGGGAGGCGGCGGTGGCGACGTCATCGGAACGCGACGTGGATCTGTTAATTTGTAACGTCTGCGGCTTGGCGTGACGGAAGTGGAACGAGGCCTTATATTCCGCATACGTCGGTGTACGTGGCCGTGCGAGAGTCGGTGCCGAGAACGTGTTGGACTTGCTCTCGTCGTTTAGAACGTGCAACCCTTGCGGCCTTGCCATCGTACCACGGGCCGTTGCGTGCGAAACGACTGAAACTGATTGTGCGCGGCGTCGCGCTGCTGGTTTTGCTGGACGCACGGGATGACTATATATCTGCCGTGTCCGGCTTTACTGTAATGTTGCTTACAGCAGGCCTCCTGCAGCCATGCATGACCCTCTGTTCTAAATATCTGTAGTCTGTAGCTTTGATTTCCAAACACCTACTACAAGTATAATTGTCATGCGGAAATAGTAGTATTTCGTCATGGAGGATACAAACAAGTGTTTGGAAAAATTAACAATCGATGTGGAAGGCTATATATTGGTGTTCTAAACGACAAGTAAAATAGAACAGAGGTAAAACCCCATGCGTCAATTCGTGAAAGCAAGAAAAGCCCATTGACAATCACAACTCACTGATAGCAGCCATAACCTTAATCAATTTTCAAGATATTTAGACAAGGCACAGGAGAGATAGGATGGACATGCGGATTCTTCAGCAGAAATCGGCGCCACCTCCACGAGTGTCTTCTTCGCCATGTCCACCGCGAGCATCCATGCCTTTGTATCATGCCGATTCGCCTTGAGGCCCTTGACCATGACGTAAACTATGTCGCCGCCATGGATATTCAAGGAGGGCACTTGTGTCCTCAGGTACCTCATCATCAAACTCTGGCCACTGTCACCCGCCATCGGACGCAACAAGGCCGCGGTACGTTCAGGGTCGTTCGCAACGATGTCATCGACGTGAATCAAGGCCCGTTTGCGCCAGCAGTTGGAGGAGACCGCCCTGTTCCACGCGATGATCCTCCAGCCGTGGTACTCGTACTTGTGTGGAGGCGTGCCCAGCGGCAGTTCCGAGTCGTAGAGCACGTCCACACTCGAGATATCCGGACGCTGCAACATGTGCTCAATCTCGACGCACGTGATGGAGCCGTCGGCGCTGATGACGACGTCGCGGTACTCGCGCGGGAGGCGGAGCTGCCGTTTGTCCGGCTGGTTGGAGGGGAGCAACTTGGGCAGCGGGACGAGGCGTGGCTTGGGGTCGTCGTTGAGCACGTCGCAGACCAGGATGCACTGCCGGAGGTCCACCCAGCCGAGGTCGCCGCCTCCAAACGCGATCACCTTGGTTGGTTCAACGTATACGCGGGTCCCGAGCACTAGCTGGGTCGTGGTCCACGTGCCATGGTCGGACCGGAAGACGTGGAGCATGTGCGTTCCTTGCATGCTCACATACCTGATAGAGGCCACGGCGAAGTGGTCGCCGTCGCCGCCGACGACGGGCACGAGGCCGAGGGCATCGTGACGAACAAACTCCGCGCCGGAAAACGTGGCCGGGAGCAGCCGGAGCCACGGGCGGCGGCCGACCCTGTAGATGAAGTAGTCGGTCGTCTGGTCGTCAGGCGACAGGGGGACGCGGAGGAGCGCGACGTCACCCTCCGAGCAGACGACGGTTGGGGGTGCTGGCCCTATGTCCCAGGGGAAGACGTCCCCATCCTCTCCGTGCCTGCGCTTCTTCTCGAGGCTGGGGCAGTGCACGCAGAAGTAGGAGTCGCGCGGAGGCTCGGCTGCGGCGAGGGTGACCCGGATGGGTTCCCCCGTGCTCGTCCACGCCGTGGCGGTGGTCGCGTTCTGCCAGTCGTTGATGAACGCGGTGTTGTCGAGGAGGATCCAGGCGGGAGGACTGGGGCGGCGGGAGGCGGCGGCGCCGTCATCGGAACGCGACATGGATCTGTTCGTAAAGCAGGCGGTTCGGTCTTGGCGTGAAGGAAGGGACCCTGTATTTTTTGATACTGGGAGCATACATCGATCGATGATCGGTGCCCCTTGCCGGTTAGAAGGTGCAACGTACCCTTTCCACATCGTACGACGGGTAGTTGCATGCGAACCGACTGCTGGCTTTGCGCACGCCGTGATATCTGCCGTGTCGATCGGCCGCAAAGCTGTTTTTTTTTTTTTTTTGAGGCGCCGGGCGCAAAGCTGTTACAAACTTACAATAGGCGTCCTGCAGGCTGCAGCCATGGGCCGCTTCTCAGAACCCTAGCTGCACGCACACACCGGCCAATGTTCACTGCCGCCGCGTACGCGAGGCGGCGGCAACAGGCGCTCTCCTCCGCGTGAAGGATTTCCCAAGCGTAATTCTCCCAGTTATTACATGTAGCGTCAGGGGGCTGCCTATAAACTGGGCGTTCTATATGAAAGAAGTCCATTTTGCCTCCTTCAACTCTTATAGGAGTTGCAACTTTTCCCCTTAACTACAAAACCGGGTAACCAGACTCCTTCAACTCAGACATGCGGTGCAAGTTTCCTCCCTGAGCGGTATTGTGAGCGGTTTCATCCGACGTGGCATATGTGGGGCCCACATGTCAGGCGACACGTCACCTTTTCTTTCTCTTTTTCTTTCTCTCTCTTCCTCCTCCTCCTACCGATCGAAGCCGCATTCCATCAAACGCGTTAGGCGCACGCCGCCGCCAACAAGCATCGCCCTCGGCTCCAAGGTCCTCGGCGACGAAGTTCCCGGGCGGAGGTCCGATGGGCCGTTGAGCGCACTGCTAGCTGTAGGGCCTTGTCCAAGCGGCCGTAGCGGGCGGCGAGGAGGAGGCGGATGTCGGCGTCCCGTTTGGCATGCCGGCTCCCTTCCTCCAGACCGTGCTTTGCGGGGCGGAGGCTCTCGTCGGAGGGCGATGGCTCACGGAGCAGCACGACGGATTGATGCGCCGCGACGCATCCAGGAAGACGTCCAGCATGAGGAGGAAAAGCGGCTGCAATTTCAGTCCACACCGGCGATGAACAGGCAAGCTTGAATAGCTACCAAATCATGGGTTTGTGTGTAATAGGATAGAGCGATTGATTTGTACCACGGTTCTACCTGAGAATCGAATTTATATCGAAACATAGCAGCAATTTGGGGATGAAAACAAAGCTCACCGAAACAGAGCAACAATTTGAGGATGAAAACAAAGCTCATCGCAGCATAAGGTTCTGGTCGTGCTCGAATTCTCCTCTCCAGTGCCCTTTGCAAGGTCAGGATGGGAAAACCGGTCAGCAGCAAAAGAAGATAAGCATAGCAGTAGCGGCAGTAGAGCAGCAGTGGCAGCGGCGGTGAGAGCCGACGCTCCAGCCGACCGCGCAGATAAGCGTGAGGCAGTTGGTGCTGGAACTGGATTGACGTCGCGGTGGGCCTCGTCCTTATCCTCCACGGCAGTGGCAGAGCACCAGCGCTTCGGCGAGATGGCGGCAGCGGCGGCTAGGGTGACGGAGAAAGAGAAGAGAAGAAGAGAGGAAAAAAAGAAAAAGAAAAAAAAGAAAATGATGATGTGGCATCTGATATGTGGGACCCACTGTGCCACGTCAGCCAAAACCACTCTGAAAACCGCCGAGGGAGGTAAATTGAAGTGAGTGAAGGAGTTGAGGGAGTCTGGTTACCTGGTTTTGTAGTTGAGGGAAAAAGTTGCAACTCCTGTAAGAATTGAGGGGGGCAAAATGGACTTCTTCCGTCCTATATTAACAAGCTAGTTGTAGATCGGCCCAAACTTATTTATGGCCCAAGTAACGCACAAATTTGATCCTTTATTAGCCTTGTTTTGGTTCCTTTTTCTTTTCTTAGTTTCATCATCCTTTATTGTTATTTTTTACTTTAACATTTTATTTGGTATAACTTTTTAAAACACATGCACATTATTGTTTTTAGTATAACCCGCAACAATGTGTTAAACAATCATTACCAATACACCTGAAATTATGAAAGATTTGTCATGTGAAAAATGGAGACAATACCTTCGAATATTTGAACAGCATTTTGCTTAGAAAAAGTAACAATCGACATTGGAGGCTATTTTAGTGTCATAAAACGAGAAGTAATAAACTATATCAGAGATAGAACCCAGCGTATCAATCCGTAAGAGCAAGAAAAGCCCATTATCATAACTCATAACAGTAGTATGATAAACACTCTGAGAGCATCAGTCAAAACCTTAATCGATCAGTTTTCAAGATACTTGGACAAGGAACATGATATGTAGGATGGACACCCGGATTCTTCAGCTGAAATTGGCGCCACCTCCTCGAGTGTCTTCTTCGCCATGTCAACCGCAAACATCCATGTCTTTTTATCAAACTGATTCGCCTTGCCCATGATGTAAGCCACATCGCCACCATGAATGCTCAAGGAGGGCACTTGCGTTGCTGCCACGTGCCTCAACGTGAAACCCGGCCCGCCGTCATCACCCGCCGTCGGAAGCAGCAAGGCGGCATGACCAGGGTCGTTCGCAACGACGTCGTCCACATGAATCAAACCCCGTTTACGCCAGCAGGTTGAGGAGACCGCCCTGTTCCACGCGATGATCCTCCAGCCCAGGTACTCGAACTTGTACGTCGGCTTGTCGTCGTCGTACATGCCCAGCGGCAGTTCCGAGTCGTGGAGCACGTCCGCGGTCGAGACGTCCCGCGCCTCGACGCGCCTCAGGCAGTGCTCAATCTCGACGCACGTGATGGAGCCGTCGGCGCCGACGACGACGTCGCGGTACTCGCGTGGGAGGCGCCGCCGCTTGTCGGGCAGGTTGCGGGGGAGCAGCTTGGGCAGCGGGACGAGGCGTGGGTTGGGGTCGTCGTCGCTGAGCACGTCGCAGACCAGGATGCATCGCCGGAGGTCGACCCAGCCGAGGTCGCCGCCTCCAAGCGCGATCGCCTTGGTTACTTCAAGGTGTACGCGGGTCCCGAGCACCAGCGGCGTCGTGGTCCACGCGCCGCGGTCGGACCGGAAGATGTGTAGCTCGTGCGTCTGTTTCGTATAACCGATAGTGGCCAGGACGACGTGCTCGCCGTCGCCGCCGACGGGCACGAGGCCGACGGTGGCGTGGGGAACAAACTCCGCTCCGGAAAACGTGGCCGGGAGCAGCCGGAGCGACGGGTGGCGGCCGGCTTTGTAGATGAAGTAGTCGGTCGTGCGGTCGGGGCCGGCCGGCAGGGGGACGCAGAGGAGCGCGAGGTCGCCGTTCGAGTAGACGACGGTCGGGGGGAGCGGCCGGCCCACCCAGGCGAAGACGCCCTCGTCGTCCCCGTGTTTGCGCTTCTTGAGGCAGGGGCAGTGGACGCAGAAGTAGGAGTCGCGCGGGGGCTCCGCCGCGGCGAGGGTGACCCGGATGGGTAGCCCCGTGCTCGTCCACGCCGTGGCGGTGCTCGCGTTCTCCAGGTCGTCGATGAACGCGTTGTTGTCGAGGAGGATCCACGTGGGAGGACCGGCGCGGCGGAAGGCGGCGCCATCATCCGAACGCGACATGGTTCAGATCTGTACGTAACGGAGGGGGCTCGGATCTGTATGTAACGGAGGCGGCTCGATCGGGGTGGAGGAAGTGGAATGAGATCTTATATTTCGGGGGCTACGCCGGCGTGAGCGTACGAATCGGTGTGACTGGATCGTGTTGGACTTCCCATCGTACGATCGGCGGCTGCATGCGAACCGACTGAACCTGGTCGTGCGGTGCGCGGGCGGCGGCGTCACGCTGCGGGTTTGCGCACGCCATGATATCTGCCGTGTCCGGCTTTTTTTAGTGCAAAAAAAAAGCTGTTACAATAGGGCGTCCTGCACGCTTGGGTCTCTGGCTCACCGCTCGTTCCCGTCCTCTATCAACGTGTTGTCGTCTTGCCTAGCACGTAGCAAAAGTCGGAGTCGTAGAGCACGTCGACTGCCCTCGAGACGCCAGGCGCGCTTCAGGCATTCCTCCATCTCGGCGCACCTGATGGAGCCATCGCCGGGCTGGTTCCAAGTACTTACGGGAGCAGCTTGGGCAGGGGAATGAACCGGGGCTTGGGGCTGTCCTGTCTCCGACCACGTCGCACGCCAGGATGCCCTATTGCCCTGCCGGAAGTCCACCCAGCCCGCCCAGCTCGCCGCCTCCAAGCGCGAATACCTTTGTTATACTACGTGGGTCACGAGCTCCCGCGGTGTCTTGGTCCACGTGCTGCCCTCGGAAGTCGGAACGGAACACATGTAGTTCGTACGTACGTGGCTGCCAGTGCCATGGTCGAATAACGGAGAGTGGCCACGACGAAGTGCTCGCCGTCGCAGCCTGTTCCCGGGAGCAGCCGGCCGGAGCGAGGGGCGGCGCCGGCCCTGTAGATGAAGTAGTCCCTAACCACGCGGAGGAGCGCGAGGTCGCCCTCAGCGTAGATGACGCTCGGGCCGGGCGGCCGCCACTACCCCCACTCGGAGCCGCTGTCGTCCCCGTACTGCTTCAGGATGGAGCACTGGATGAACAAGTAGGAGACGCGCGGCGGCGAGGGTGAAACGGATGGGTTCCCCCGGCCGACCTCGTCAGCGCCATAGCCGTGGTCGTGTTGTGCGTGTCGTCGTCAATGAGTGCCTGCGTGTCGAGGAGGATCCATGGGGGAGGGACCGCCGGCGTGCCCGGCGTAGGAGGCGGCGGCCACGGCATCGGAACGCGGCATGGATCAGCTGTACGTGGTGTGCGGCCGTGCGAGTCGATCGCTGTGTTGGATCGCCGATTCGACCGCACTGAATTTCTGCGACTGACCTGATATATACGTCATGACTGCTGCTTTGCAGTACTGTAACTCTTCGAAAAGCTATCAGTGTTGGCTTAAAAAAAAAAACAGTGCTGATACTATCTTCAGGTCCTGTTGTTTGTATTGTAACAAAAGAAAGCAATGACTGATGATTGAGGGATTCAGAGTCCAAAAGAGTACGGCTATATGAGCCATCTATATATACACTGTCACTGACTGTAGCAATTTTGACCGTATGTTTTAAAAATTACAAAAATGTGCAAACTATAATGCTAGCAAAGTATGTTTTTGATAGATCTAATGATATAAGATCTATGTGTATGCTTCTATAAAAAAAATTAATTGCTACATAAACAGTGACAATAAACAGGAAGTATTCTCAGTGCCACTATATGGTTTCTGAACTTCTATTTTTTTAAAAAAAAATCATTGGACACTAAACAGGAAACTGATACTAGGTGAAGAGCAACACAATTGGGCACTAACTAGAAGTCTCGCATAGCATAGCGCAGCGCCCTGGCATGAATGCAATGAACCAATTGTCATCTTCGAAGCAAACAAACCGCAAATTTTCAAGGCAGACCATAATTTGGCTTGGCCTCTTTGGGCCATAAACCGGAACGCTCTAATATAAAGATTAATTAATTAAATTGCATTGGTCAAGCTTCAAATGTTCATTGGACACGAAACAGGAAACTGAAACTCAGATTTCGAAACGATTTTTATTAATTTTGCGTGCTGGAGAGCTAATGACATAGGATGAGGTAGGGTGAAGAGAAACATACTATAATCCTAAAAGCGATAAATAAAAGACATTCAGTGGCACGATAAACATAGTGAAGCATAAGCCATAACCTATTCTGCTGCCAGATATTTGGACAAGGCACAGGAAGTGTAGGATGACTTGAAAGGTTTTCTCGGTCTAAAACCGGTTGAGATGAAACGATCAGCGGATTCTTCTTGACCACTAATAACTAGCACTGCCTCCTCGAGTGTCTTCTTTCCCGTGTCCACCGAGACCATCCATGTCTCTGTATCATACGGATTCGCCTTGCACGCAATGTAAACGACATCGCCGCCATCCAAGCTCAGGGTGGGAACCTCCGCAGTCAGTTGCGCCACCGTAGGATTCCGGCCACCGTCGTCGCCCCCAATAATCTGACGCAACAAGGCGTCGTCTGCAACGATGTCATCGACATGAAACAAGGTTCCTTTGCGCCAGCAATCGGACGAGGCTGTCCTGTTCCACGTGATGATCCTCCAGCCAAGGTACTGGTACGTGCACCGTGGCTCGTCCCAAGAGGGCTTCCGAAGAAGGTCCGCGTCGTAGAGCACATCTGCATCTGAGACATCTGGACGCTTGTCACGCTTCAACACGTGCTCCATCTCGACGCACTTGATGGAGCCGTCGGCCAAGACGACGACGTCGCGGAACGAGCGAGGGAGTTTACAGCGCCTTTTCCGGGATTGGTTGCAAGGGAGCAAACTGGGCAGCGGGATGAGACGTGGCTCGGGGTTCTCGTCGAGCACGTCGCAGACCAGAATGCCATGCAGGAGGTCGACCCAGCCTAGCTCGCCGCCTCCGAGCGCGGCCACCTTGGCTACGTCAATGCGCCCGTCGATCTCGATGTCCAGCCGGGTCTTGGTCCACGTGCCACGCTGGGATCGGAAGACGTGGAGTTCAAGCGCCCATTCGAGTTCATTAAGACTGAGAGCGGCCATGACGAAGTGCTTGCCGTCGTCTCCAAAGGGCAAGAAGCTGACGGTGGCACGAAGAAAAGCCTCCGCGTCGCAACATGCGGCCGGGAGCAGCCGGAGCGACGGGCGACGCCCGGCCTTGTAGATGAAGTACTCGTCTGAGCTGACGCGGAGGAGCACGAGGTCGCCCTCGGAGTAGACGACGCTCGGGGGACGCCCCTGCCAGTCGTCGTCCTCGTCTTGCTTCAGGCAGGAGCAGTGGACGGAGAAGTAGGAGACGCGCGGCGGTTGGGCGGCGACGAGGGTGACCCGGATGGTTTCCCCCGATCGCGTCAGCGCCGTGGCCGTGGTCGCGTTCTGCGTGTCGTCGTCGGTCAGCGCCTGCGTGTCGAGGAGGATCCAATCGAGAGGACCGCCGGCGCGGTGCGAGGCGGCGGCGGCGGCATCGGAACGCGGCATGGATCTGTAGGTAGTGGAGGCTCGGCGTCCGCGTGGCCGTGGACGAAGCGGAGAGCGAGACCTTGTTTTGGGGGTCTCATAGGTCGGTGCAGCCGTGCACGTCGGCCGCTGGGTGCGGCGCTTTCCATCGTATGACGGGCGTTCGATCGCACGGGAGCCGACTACGTAGTACGATTGAACTGATCGTGCGACACGCGTCACGCTGCTGCACGCCCCCTGCAGCCCGGTGAATAGCTTGACGCGTTAGGATTAGGTCAGCCGCCAAGCAACAGAAACGGAACCCTCCAACTGCATTGCCAAGCTACGGCGTCGAGGGCCTGCGCGACCACGTCCGGGCTCACCTGCGCATGGCCGCCTTGTTCGAGAGCATGGTCAAGCTCGACCCGCGGTTTGAGGTGATGGCCACGTGGCAGTTCGCGCTGGTGTGCTTCAGGCTCCGGTCGCCGGAGAAGTGCGGCGGGGAGAAGAAAGCCAACGAACTCAACAGGAGGCTCCTCGAGGATGTTGAGATTTATGGGCCTTTAAGCTCATAATAGAGCAATAATTCTATTTTAGTCTAGGTCCATAATTAATGCAATAATGGTTTAGTCCCACATGGGATTCTTATCATTAATTGACTCGACTTATTAGGTGGATTTCCGGTTGATCCCCTAGAGAAGTTGAGAGAGGCTAGTGCGAACCACACGTGCGCGCGTGCCGCCGCCGCCGCCGCCGAGCCGAGCCGTGCCATGGCGGGGCGGGGCGGGCGGGTCGCGTCTGTTCGTTCGAAGGCGTCGCGTCTGTTCCGTCTCTATATATAGCGCCTTCCATACGCCTGAAACGTTCGCTTACTCGCTCTCGCATTCCATACTTCCGCTCGCTGTTGCCTTCGAAGACTTCTCCGTCCCAGACTTCTGCGCGCACAGAATCTGGGAGAGCAGGCCTCCGAAACCCCGTTCCGCAAGAGACATCTGCCGGGTGTGCGGGCGATCAGGTTTTTAGGGAGCGACAACGCGACTGCTCCCTTCGATCGACTACTTCCCGGAAGGTTCTGCACTGCGAACATCGTCCTGCATCGACTAAGATCGACTACATCGAACATACTCAAGAACAATGGTTCTTGGGAATGGATCTTCCAGCGCCTCCGGCGCAGGATCTTCCGCTGGGTACGTTCCTGACTTTCTGTTCAGTTTGTTCATCGCCATCACCTTGTTGGGAAATTTATGGATTAAATTAATTAGAAAATTGCCTAGATTCTTAACAGAGGAGGTGAACGCTGCTGACTCGGGGCCATACATGAGCTCCGCTAACGTGGCTGGCATCTACATGCTCAGGTGCGCCGTCGGGAGCACGCTTACGGAGGAAAGACACGTCCGCGATGCGTGGAAGGTCGTGCAGGATCGAGCTGCCTCCCTACTTCGTAAAATGGAAATTACTTACAGCATGGCTGCTACCTTTAGAGCAGGTACAAATGGGTCGTCTCACAGATAGTCTCATAATCATAAGACGATTTATGAGATCACATATACAATTGATGGTTCGTTTAGTTATCTCAAAATAGTACTATATTTCCTTTATTTGTGGATGAAAAAAGAAATATCTATAAGTTGCATGGCAATTACAACTGCTACAATGATGTGAAAACCGTCTCATACTCCTAAATTTTAGCGCATGAGGTGGTTGCCTCGCGAAACAACCGGCTCTTTCTCTCACCTCCGTCTCTCTCTTCCATGTCATCAAAAATTCTATATGGCAACGCATGAGACGGGCTATGAGACTGTCTATGTGTAGCGTTGTAAAAGCTGGGCATACATATACATGGGGGTGATCCCCGTCTAATATACCATATTATGTATAGATTGGGTCGATCTGATACACATATTTCTTTGCCACCCTCTAAACTTATTTGAGTAAATTTCACAAAACTACAACAACTATTTGTGGAATTGTATAAGACTACAACTTTTTTATGTCAATTTTAGAAAAACTACAACAACTTTGACTTGGTTTCAGAAAATTATAACTTTTATATCTGATTCAACTCGTCAGAATCAATTTCAAACAGTGCTACTCGTGAGTTTGACCTGTGGGACCAGACACAAAAATAACGGTTTTCTGAAACAGAGTCAAAGTTATCTTAATTTACACAGCAAGTTGTACATTTTTTTGACACGACAAGTTGTACTTTTCTAATACAACAACACAATAGTTATAGTATTATAAAATTTACTCTATTTATTTTTTAGATAGGACGATGGAGCCTGGGTGTGGCTGGCGGGACCTCTTATACAGCAACCAAGTGCTATGTAGCATACTCACGCTCGGCTCATTAGGCCCAATTTTCGACCTACTTGGTCTAGTACAAAGTTTGAAAAAATTGACTCTTATTACTGAAAATGTTGGCTCCGGTTTGAAAAAAGTTGAAGCATGCTTCTGAAAATGTTGACGTGTTCTATCTAAAAAAATGATTTATGACTCAACAATTTTATAACACATTCAACATGTTCGGTCAAAATCCAATCATAGATGTTGAAACAATATAAAAAACATTGAAATTTTATATTTGAATTATTAAATTCAATTTTTAAAAATATATGTATATATTTTAGAACTAATCCAACCGTTCATGTCTAAAAAATGTTGAACAGTTTATGCAAAATGTTGAAACAAGTCATAAAAATATTGAACGTAATATTTATATTGTTGAATTTAAAAATATTTTAAAAAATATTCATGTGGGATCTCATTTTGTAGCATTAATTCTCAGTAATATCATGGTTCAAACAGATTTTAAATCAAATTAGCGGTTTGATAGAAAATTATGTTTTAGTTTCGAAGTCTAACCTACTATCGACATTAACCAATCAAAAAGTACCACGTGCCTAGGTGTTAGTTTGCTCCACAGCACACAGAGTGCTGTATAGAATTTTCCGATGGCTGGCAGGGGGCAATGGCCCCCTCCCTGTGCTTGGTCCACTTACATAGCTACTTGTTACTGTGCATGTGCGACATACACACGCGAATATTTATCGACACTGGTTGTGACATCACCGGTTGAGATTGATCTGCAGCAGTGCCGCCCCAACGTTCTCCGTGACAGCAGTACACCAACACGTCATCACAATGCACGACATGTTGCAGGGTGTAGGTTCTGTCTGACCAGCTACTCAAAACCACTTACTAACACGCATGCATGCGACGTGAACGTACAGGAGGAAGTAGCACACAGCATTTTTTTTTAAGGGAACACACAACATTTTTGTCCTTAGAAAAGAAAAAAAATAATTGCATCATAGTAGTATGTTTTATTTAGGAAAAAGTCTATTTGACCTTCCTGAACTATTATAGGAGTTGCAATTTTTCCTCTGAACTACAAAATCGGGTAACCAGACTCCCTAAACTCATCTAGTCGGTCCAAATTTCCTCCCTCGGCGATTTTCAGAGTGGTTTTGTCCGACGTGGCACAGTGGGTCCCACCTGTCAGATGCCACGTCACCTTTTTCTTTTCTTTTTCTTTTTTCCGTCTCTTCTTCTCTTTCTCTCCGACGGCACGCTAGCTCGCGCGGGCGCCTCCTCGCCTCTCTCCTCCCTCTCCCCCTCCACCCCGGCCGATTCTCACTTCCTCGACCGCGACCCGCACCTCTTCGCGCTCCTCTGTCCTTCCTCCGGCGCGACCGCCTCCCGTTCCCGCCCTCCGCGGCGCTCCTCACCGAGGCGCGCCACTTTGCTCTCGATGGTGCCCTCCTCACCTCCCTGTCCCCGGCGCCCCGCTCTCGCTGCGCCCCTCCGCGCTCCTCCCCCTCACCAGCCGTGTCGCTCCCTCCGCCGTGGCAGTGTGCCCCTCTCCGCACCCGGCCTCCGTCGTCGCCGTGCACGGCGAGGTCGTGACCTGCTTCGACGCTGCGCTCGCCTCCCGCCGCAGCGTGCTCACACCTCTCCCCGCCGTCGACTCGCTTGTCGTGGTCTCCCCTGACGTCGCCGGCGCGGCCTTCACTGCCCGGGGAGCGGAGAGGAAGGGTGCGCCATCGGGGAGAAAGAGAAGAAGAGAGGGAAAAAAAGAAAAGAAAAGAAAAAGGTGACGTGGCATCCGACAGGTGGGACCCATTGTGCCACGTCGGACGAAACCATTTACAAAACCGCCGAGGGAGGAAACTTGGACCGACTAGATAAGTTGAGGGAGTCTGGTTACCTGTTTTTGTAGTTCAGGGGAAAAGTTGCAACTCCTACAATAGTTCAGAGAGGTCAAATGGACTTTTCCCATTTATTTATTTCGGCCCCTAAAACGCAGGCCCAAATTGTTATGTTCAACCTTAGCCCCATACAGCCCGTTACCAGCACTTTGGGCCTGTGACACCTCAGATCTGAGGCGAGGGGCCCGGAGCGAGAGTGGGACCACTTCTAAGCGTCTTCCTCTCCACAACTCAGCGGGGCCTTGCGGCCTCATGCGGCCACGCGCCCCTCGCCATCGGTCATGACCTTCTCTTCCCGGGCGCCCTTCTTCTCCCCGCCTTCCGGAACCTTCCGAGCCCGCCCCGCGGGGAGGCTCGTAGCCGGCGCGCCGGGGTTCACGGCGTGCTACTCTCCCCCGCCCGACGTCGTTGTGACGCGCGAGCGGGGAAAGAACGCCAAGCTCATCGCTGCGCTGGTGAGTTCTCCAACGGATCCTTCTCCCATTGCGCTTCCGTCTTGGATCCCGTTGATGCTGGGATGCTGTAGTATTTTTGTTTCTGAGCAATTATGGTGAATTCAGTTGTGGGATTTTAGATGCCTGTCTGTCACAAGGCAGAAATTTAGGACGTTAACTGTACCATTTCTACCTGGGTAGCTAAGGCATTACGCGTCTGCGTGCGTAACATTTTGATTACCTTCGTGTGAGGGGATTTGGGGCATGGTATGGAGATATTGAGGGCCATATTTATATAGCTTGGTACTTGATTCTAATGGAGCTCACTGATTCTCCATCCTTTTGGAGCTACTATCAGGAGTTCAGATTCAGTTGGCATTTCCAATTTCTGTTACTGGAAGTGTAATATTCTGTCTTAGAAGTTACTTCTAGAAAGTATCTTTCGCCTCTTGCTCTGTTAATCATGTTTCATATGGAGTCTGGTGTGGAGGCTTCGAGCCTACCTGAATCATGTTCATTAATGAAAAAAATACCTGGGAATTCAACGAAAAATTCTCAGGATTAATTAAATCATTAATCTACTAGTTTATCATAATAAGTAGGTTGTTTGTGGGCTAAACATGTAACACTGGAGCATAGAACTGTAGAATCAAAATATCAACTTTCACTATTTCAGAATTATTATTTCCTTCTTGTTAAGCAGCTACTTTGTATCTAGCATTTACATGGGGTTTTCTAATTCTATAGGAAAAGCATAATATACAACCTCTGGAACTTCCTCTTATTAAGCATGTTGATGGCCCTGATACAGATAGGCTTTCAGATACCTTACGTAGTAAGTGCTTTGCTCTTCCTTTTCCAGCAGCTTCAGAGACCACTGACACACTTAATTCTTTCATTTTTCAAAGTCACATTTTTTGGATATGAAGCAAGACAACACTGCACTCTTTTTATTATAAATAATTTTCATGTCCATTCTCCCCATCATAGACTATAGTATTTAATTCATACTGTTGTCCTCGTAACACTTTCTTTTGCATAAATTTTAATCGGAAAATTCATGGTTTTATATCAATATATTATTTTGTATTTACAGATGACAAGTTTGACTGGATTACCGTAACCTCTCCTGAGGCAGCTGCAGTGTTCCTTCGGGGGTGGAAGTAAGCTTGAAACCATATTGCAATTATTTGGGCATGTTGCTATGAGTGGTAGTTCTGCATCATTCTCATTGCTTACTGTGACATAGGTTTGTGTACTTTCTCTGATTAGCTAGTTGGCTAAAAAAACACTTATTGTATTATACTTTTTTATTTGCTTATTTGTTATTTCCTAAGCTGACATCATGTTGCATGAATACACTGCATTTGAACATGCTGCCAAATTTTGTTTGTAAATTACAAAATAATTTAATATCAGGGCTGCTGGATGCCCTAAGGTGCGAATAGCTGTTGTCGGAGCAGGAACTGCAAGAGTTTTCGATGAAGTATCACAGTCTGATGATCAATCTCTTGAGATTGCATTTTCTCCTTCTAAAGGTATTTCAACTTGTAATTTCTATGATATCCTTGCTATACATGTATTTCACGTATTCGAGTTACAACTTTGATCTTGAAATGAAGTTTTGATCTTAAGTTCTTTTCTTTCTTGACTAGCTTTGGGTAAAGTCTTGGCCTTAGAGCTTCCAAGGGATAGCGAGGGTCCTTGTAAAGTGTTGTATCCTGCATCTGCTAAGGCTGGCCATGAAATTCGTGAGTCGCTTTATATTTACAGTCAACATTTAACCCTCTGCTATTTCCAAATTGGTCTTTGTTAAGGCTACATGCTTCTGGCATTATGTTTCCCCGATAGAGTATGCTAAATCATAATTTTTACTACCCCCATCCACAAATATAAGGTTTTCTGGTTTGGTCAAAGTCAAACTCTTTTAGATATAATCTCTTATCAAATTGGAGTATCTAGTTTTGTAGTTGATTTTTTTCCCGAATCGGCTATGAACTCTTATCGTGGTGTTTAGTCAGTTGTTTTATACCATAACTTCACAAGTGATTCAGGCCTTCTGGCACTTAAGTCTTCTTCACAATGCAGAAAATGGGCTATCAAATCGAGGATTTGAGGTGACAAGACTGAATACCTATACTACTGTAAGTTTTCACATTTGCTGGATGATTCTTCATTCATTGACCATTCCCTTTGTTAGTACACGCATAAACAAATCTTTCACAACTTCTTGAGCTACTTGCACTGATCTGTGATACCCTTTTTAACATGAATGTTTTTCTCCTCAAGGCTCTGCTGTATTAATTTCAGTTTCTTTGGTGACTGATTTTTATATGTAGTAACTCGCAACAATGTAATCATGGTTGATTGTTAATTATTTTCTATGATTCATTCTAGCTAGTGAGCTTTCAAACATAATTCCGCCCTTCATCGACTAATATACTTTTCACATACTTAATATCCTTTTGCACTTCGGGCCTGCGATATGGTATTTATGTATTACACTTACCTTCCGTCTTTTGATAGACTGATAGTGCCGTTTGTTCTGTACATTTATTGTGACATCTGACATGAATTGGCTGAGTAGATGTTTTTTGTTGTGAAAACCAGAAAATAGTTACCGCCATCAACTTAATACGAAGTATTTTATGGTTTATTTTCTTATACTTTGGACCTTAGTTAATGCATGAAGTCTTTCTGTATACATGCAGGTACCTGTACAAGACGTAGAGCCACTAACTTTGAAGCTTGCTGTTTCAGCTCCAGTTGTTGCAGTAGCTTCTCCATCTGCATTGCGGTAACTATAGCAATTGCGTTTGGCTTTGATTTTTCATAGATAAGTTTATTCATGAATTTTATGTGGCAGCGCACATGTGCAACATATCATATGATGCTAACAACAGAAAGAAGTGTATCTTCTATCCTAGCATTGACAAACGCATGGATATGATGGTTTTATACATCATTAAACACCAGAAATGTATTATTTTCCAGGATTGACTTTCTTGTGTGTTACTTGATTTTTATTATGTGGTATGATTGTGGTGCAGAGCTTGGTTAAATCTTGTGTCGCAAGTTGATGATTGGAATAATGCTGTTGCTTGCATTGGTGAGACCACAGCCTCAGCAGCCAAGACATTGGGTTTAAAGAGCATATATTATCCTACATCGCCTGGGCTTGACGGGTATGCTGACATCATGACGCCCTTTGAATAACATTATCCAAATGTCATGGATGTTGAACATCGAGCACTGGTGTTGTCACCAAACATTGTGCAGCCCTTGACTGTAGTGTATTCCTCACGCTTCATTTCCCATGTTACTTTTGGCAGGTGGGTTGAAAGCATCCTTGAAGCTCTCAGGGTCCATAAGCAATCAAAAGAGGTTTTTCCCCAATCCTTGCACACGGTACACTTTGTTTTCTTGGTATCTTTCGTCATAGCCTTCTCTGTTTCTGCTGTAGGCCGGAAGGTGTTGAAAACGAGCAGCCCTGATGGAGCTAGGTTCTTGGCGTTTGTTGCCGGCTGTGGACCGAAGAATTCATTCCTTTTTTGACTAACCGCACATGTCGTTGTCCGTCACTGTGATTTTTGATGGAGCAGCCTTTGTAACGCTTATACATTGTGAGCTACGCGGTGCAGAATTTCAGTAATCACGTTTTTGTGCCGTGTCACAAATTGTTGTGTGACACCAATTTTGCTTGTACTAATTTTCTACCAGTACAATGTACTACTACATGCTTGTACAGGTGCAGATTTCTCTCTAGCATCTCGAGAAGAACCCGTACGTGAATAGTACAATGTTGCACTTGCACACATATTTGTGCATTTCCATGGAGGTGGTTTTGTGGCCCAACTTGTAAATGCTTCCAGGCCGATAGGCCCATTTCTGCACTTGTACTTTCTGCCTTGCTGCTACCGCCGCGCCATTCTCCCTTGCCTTTTCCTGGCTTAAAAAAAAAAAAAACACGCCATTCTCCCCCAGTCCTTTTCATGGAGGAAGATGTGCCGTCTTTGTTTCGCCACTAACCGCGCCTTGTCCTCACGCGAAGTGGCAAGTGCATCCCCGTTGTACTTGCGGGCGTTGACGCAGCCGCAAAGATTCAACAGGTGCGTTGCAATTGAAGTAATGATCCGAGATTCAGCATATCGCACGGGCCACGGAATCTCCAACCTGCGCACTCCACCGAAGATTCCAAAGTTTCCGGCCTTTGAATTGAACGAGAGAGCAAGACCAATCAAACTCCTCGGAAAGAAAAACTCTGCCTAGAAAATGTTAACCCACACGTTTAGCGACAGCTCGCAACGACGAGAGTAGAGATATTGAGCTCTGGCTATGAATCTGGACATGCGTCTGTCCAGATTCATAGTATTTTTTATGAATCTGATACAAAGCCAGAACTGCATACTTATTAGCTTTAATTTTTACCTTTCGGAGAATTCATTGCTTATCATGCGTAGATGTCACTATCAGCTTCACGTGTTACCCTAAAGACGAGGACACAAGTTTTACTGTGCCGGTCCGGCTCCGACAAAGCAACCAATCATCGTCATCAACGTCGGACTCCGCTGCCAGGTCTAAGTAATAAAGTAAGAGCCCTCCCTAGTGAATTAACTACTATACTAATCACGTCCGGTCAAAAGCAGATTGATGGCGAAGGCGATGCATGCGGATCCGGCGGCGAAAGCTTCTGCGCCGGCGAACGTTTGCATGGCACGGGCGGCCAGGGAGGTCGCCGTCCAGGCGAACGAGCTGCCGACGAAACCGAGCCGAGAGGGAGAGGCGAGCGCCCCGTCCAAAAAAACCTGCAACTTTTGCGGGGGTGCGCCACGAAAACCACGAATTCTTTCTGGTGGACAGATGCCATCCGCCTTTAATTTTACCCTCTCTAGAAAAAGTTGGGAGATAAAGGCTCGGCGGCGTAAAGGAGTGGACTGGAGTTGTAGTTGTTCACTGCGAATATAAGTACAGCTGGTAGTATTACTAGTATATAATATAATAATAATTCTTAATCTAGTACTGTACCATCAATCAATTAGTGGTAAAATAAAGGAGTCTTAGCAGAGCCCGACCGAAGCAAATCACTGAGGTCTAGTTTTTTTACGAAGCTCGAGAAGAGCGAGCAGATTCTCTTATCTATCACTGGCCTGATCATCACTTCGTGGAGGGCGCAGCTATAAGCTACTATCTGTCGCCGGTTGGAGCTTGGAGACATCAACGGCCTACCTGCATTTTCTTCGTGCAAACCGAACCTACCTGCGGCACGGTTGTTGGCTTGATTTGCTTAGGATGAGCTGTTGCCGAAGCACAGCGATGGAACTGAGGCCAAGCAGTACCGGAAGGCCCTTCGTGCGATTACAGTGGCGCAAGGTTGCTGCTTATTAGCACAGTCACAGCTTAGTCCTTGGTGGGGTGCCGTGTCGCCGTGCCGGGGCGCCGGGAGATATGGACGGCTGATGAGCTCCAAAATGATTGGTGCGTGGAGTTCACCAGACTACCAGCAGTAGAGTGCCGTCCTGTCAGCGTCTTCCAATCAAATGTGCACACTGAGAGTACCAGGAATGGAGAGAGCTAGCTAGAGAGCCACGAGCCTTTGCACGTACGGCCAGTGCAGCATGCAGCGCATTCGTCGTTTTACCTATCCGTGCATCGATCCATTATGTGATGTGTACAGGCAAATTAACCACGGAAAGGGAAAGCTGCTGTTCTAGAGACGCCAACATCAAGAGATGGGCTGGCTTAGCTTGGCTGTTTTGGAATGCAAAGCATGTTCCGGGCTTATCTGATATATCGATCGCTAGTACATCTACCGTTGCGCAAGAACGAGAAGGTGTGTACATGTTTGTCAATAGGAGCTGCTGCCGCTGCGTTCTGCGTTCTGGTTTGGTGCGGAATCAATGCATTGACTAGTAGGACCCCGTAACCACTCCTATGTTTGGTTAGAGCAAGTTGCCGAAATTGATCCAAAGAGTAAAGGATACTAGATCAACATCGATGTAACATTTGGTTGTCTGTTGCTGGCAAGTTGGACCCCAAGGTCAGATTCCACGGGCCCGGCCGTGTCTGGACCCACGCCGAGAATGGCCGCGCACTACGCTCACCGGAATCTGCTACCCGTTCATCGAAGGGCCCACGGAGCTGTCAGTCCAGCCGCGCGCCACGCAGGGCGGGTAAGCACGGACCCGGTGCGGAATCGCGAGGACGGCGACGGCGCCGCCGCTGGGAGATTCCGGCCGCTAGATCGACCGTTAGGTGACCACGTGTCGACCCGTGAGACGACGAGGCGTAGATAAATAATGCCACATAAGGAGAGGGAGAGCTCCGGCTCCGTCTTTGCAAGTTGCTCGCGTAGCTTTCTTCCTGCTTATTTTGCCCAAGTTTTTTCGCCCTGTTTTAGCGCATGAATTGGCACGATTGCTACTTGGGAGCTCGAGTATAGCATCATGCATATCCTGGGGAATGGAATCCCATCCTCTCCTCTCGATGCTATCCTGATCTGGATTGGAGTGTGGGTGCATCCCCAATTCTCTGTCCAAACAAACCCGGAGGATTAATTACCGGTTCGCTCGTGTTATTGGCGGTGATTAATCGAGAAGAGAGATCTACGACTACAAACATTTGTTTTTTGGTTGGGACCAATGCCCAATGGCGCATGACGCAGTCTGCCTCTCCCTCCCTGGGACGTTGACGGCAGAGATTAACAAAGCAGCCATGCCTCTCCAACCAATGCCAGGAACCTTTCCATGCGATTATTGTAGCAAAAGACACGTTCAACGAATGATTTCAAAGACGCGCGCTGGAAGCAAGTTGAGATCAGTGGTTAGCACGACGGCCAATCGCAGACTGTCAGTTCCCCGCGCGTATAATTCTTCTTCTGGTGCATCAATGAGCCGCTCCTCTACCTCCTAACGACAAGGTATGTTGAGCCCAGGAAAGAAAATGAGGTCAATACAACAAAAGGATAAATTTTAAATGATTATGCATAACGAGCTTGCAATCAAATTCTGAGATCATTTCTTCGTTTCTCACCTGATGACAACCATGAAGCAGATGATTACATCCGCCACTTCTCTTTAAAAAATAAGAACAACTACAGAAAACGTCTTCGGTTTCAATCAAAACTAAGCTTTTGTCGAAGAATGAATTAATGTTGTCAAAATAAAATGAACTTCGGTCACGAGTACTATTTAAGTCGTCAAGCGTGTGAAAATGACACCATTGTTTACATGGCTGGCCTAGAAAAAAAAGGTGTTTCTCTTTTTTACAAAGTGGAAGGGAAGGGAATATCACGGTCAACTACTATAATTGGACTCCTTCAATTGGTTTCTGGGTCCAGAGCCTGTCATCAGATGACAATCGGCTCTACAGGGTTTAGGGACACCATTGCCGATGGCAATATCAGGGAGATCGTTTTATCGACAAATAATGGATCATGCATAGTTGTGAGTTCAAGTGGTTTGTCTTGTTTTTTCTATTGTTTTTTCTTTATCTTTTTAGCGAAGGTGCATGTCTACATGTTTGCCCAATAAAAAATACAATATTTTCTTTTTGCATATTTTTTTTTTTTGATAATTGTTGCTTTATTCATTAACGACAAGAGATTGTCACTGGGGTAAAGCTGCCCCAAATTACAGTTTGCAATGCCGCAAGAACTGGGCATTGAAGATGGTGATCTAGGTGATTACAAGTGTAGGTGCAACCATTGACTACTCCTGAGTTGAGAGCCCTAGCTGCTAGACCATGAGCCGTCTTGTTGTCGTTTCTATTGATCTTGATCACTGAGAATGTGATGTCTGCATTGTTGTTCTTGAATTCATTTAGGAGTGGCCTGAGACGCCAATCTCCTGGGTGCCGGATGAAGTCGTCTTGCTGAATGGTGGATACAAGCACCTGATTGTCGGATGCATATGTAATTGCCTGCATGCGGAGTGCTTTGCTGATCTTGGATGCAAGGAGAACAGCTAGCGTCTCGGCATGTAGAGGCGTGAGGGCTTCCTGTGTTGTTGCCTGTATTTCGATTGCCGGAGTTATGGGACCTGAAGAGTTGCAGAGGAGGACACCGAGGCCGGCCTTCCTTGGTCCCATGAGGTGCGGGTGGATGGGGAACGCAGCATCTGCATAGCAGGTTGTTACCTGATGGTGTTGATGAGGCTGATCGGCATCCTGGTGTTGGCCCTGTTCGTCTTGTGTTGTGGAGGAAGGCTGCAGCGACGGTGGTGAGGATGTGTGGGAATCTTGAAGCTCTGCATTGATCACCCAATGAACCTGCTGGACTGTCCATTGTTTCCTGTGAAACCTGAAGTCGTTCCGGGCTCTCCAGAGGTACCACAGCGTGATGATGACTTGCTGGAGCAGTTTTTCGTCATTACCATTCAGTAAGGCAAGCATCTGTTGTTGAACTCCAATGTCGCCTGGAGGGAGATGATCTGTTCTCATGGGACATGGACCTGTGAACCAAACAGCTCTTGCAAAGTGACAATTAAAAAAGAGGTGAGCATCGGTTTCAATGAGGCCACATGATTTACAGTTGTGTTCAATGTGAGTTGAGTATTTGGCCGCCCTTTCTGCAGTTGCTAAAGCCTATCGTAGTAGCCTCCATGCAAAAGTCTTGAACCTGGGTTGCAGAGATCTGTGCTTCCAGATTCTTTGCAGAAGGTGAAGAATACCATTTGGTAAAGCTCTACTGCCTGTTAGAGGGACAGGGTTTTGAATCTGTTGGGCAAGAAATTTGTATGCCTCCTTGGTAGTGCATTGGCCGTTAGCAGCCGGTTGCCAACAGAGAACATCGTGATGTTGAGCCTGAGTGATTTGGACTTGGGAAATAGTATGAGCCACCTGTTGTCCAAAGACTTGGGCAATTTTGTGAGTGTCCCATTGTTTGGAGCTGTGATGCCAGAGATCTGAAACCAGATTGGGAAGAGGCTGAATGCTGTTGGGATAGATAAGAAGATCATGAAGCTGATTCCAGATTGGACACCAAGGTTGAGTCCAAATGTTGGTGTTTCCGTCATGTACCTGATAGGTGCAATTCTGAGAGAGCGTTGGGATGATTTTGAGTATGGAACTCCAGAAAGCAGATTTCGGTATGTGTCTGGGGGGTGACCAGATGGAGTTGTTAGGATAGTATTTAGCCTTGAGGATTTGGGTAAGATAAGGATCTTGGTTCTGAGCTATACGCCAAGCAGTGTTAAGAATGAGGCTTTTGTTAACTGTGGAGAGGTTCCTGATACCCAGACCACCTTTGGATTTTGGTTGAGTGATGTCTTGCCACGATCTAAAGTGAATGGGTTGGTGGACAGGGTCTTCTTGCACTCCAGCCCACCAGAACTTTCTTATTATGGCATTAATCTTGGCAAGGAATTTTTTGGTGAAGATGATGTTGGACATGTAATAGATAGGGATAGATGCAAAAACTGATTTAATATAGGCTAGACGACCAGCATGATTTAGCTTATTGGCTTTGATAGTAGGAAGTTTGGCCCTGAATTTAGTAAGAATGAAGTCATAGGCTTTAGATCTCTGTGTGTGTGAGATGACCAGAGGATGGCCGAGGTGTATGGTGGTGTAGTCGAGAGGTGGCACTGGAAAGATGTTTTGAATGTTTGCCTGCACAGGTTGAGAGACATTACGGCTGAAGAGGATTGAGGATTTGGACCAGTTTGGAGTTTGTCCTGATTGATTGCAGAAGTCATTTATAATGTTTCGAATGGTGGAAGCTTCTTGTTCAGTGGCAGAACCACAAATTAGCAGGTCATCAGCATAAAGTAAGGAGTGTATTTTAGGGGAGTTGGGACCAAGGGTGATACCTGACAGTGAACTGTTATCCAGGGCTTGCTGTAGCTGTATGGAGAGTTCATTTATCGCGAGGACAAAGAGGTAAGGTGACAGCGGACAACCCTGTCGGATTCCTCGTTCGGATTGAAAGCGACCGTATACCTGTCCATTGATTAGCACAGAGAAAGTAGGGGCAGATATGCAGTTATATATAAGATCTATAAAATGACCATGGAATCCTTGACGTCTAAGAGCATGCACGATGAATCGCCACTCTATTCTATCAAAGGCTTTAGCTAGGTCTATTTTAAGGAGGAAGCCTTTCTGTTGCCAGGAGGCAAGCCTAAAGGAGTGCACAATCTCCTGCGCAAGAATAACATTAGTGGTGATTCTCCTACCTTGGATGAAAGCAGATTGGGATGGGTGGATGTAATCTGGGAGGTGGAGCTTGGTGCGTTCAGCAAGGGTTTTGACAATGATTTTGTAAATGACATTGCAGAGGCTAATGGGTCTGAAGTCTTGGGGTAACAGGGGGTTCTGCTTTTTGGGGATGAGGACAATGCAAGTGTTTTGAGTTCAGGATGCATATAACCTGTGTTGTAGAAGTCAGTGACCAGAGACACGATGTCTTCCTTGATCCACAACCATGCTGCACGGTAGAAGGCTACATTGAGTCCATCAGGGCCGGGAGATGCATTCTTCTTCATGTCTTTGAGCAGCGTCAGAATTTCCTGTTCGTCAGGTATGGACATGGTGTATTCATCTTGAATAGTGACTTGGTGGTTGTGATGAAGGTCATGATCTGCAGGCGTTAGCTGGGAAGCAAAAAGGTTTTGGAAATAATTGACAAAAACATCTGCTATATCCTGTTGGGTGGCTACTGTGTTACCTTGGTGATCTGAGATATGTGTGATTTTATTCTTTCTCGCTCTTTTGACGATGGCCTGCTGGAAGAACTCTGTGTTTCTATCACCATCTGTGGCCCAAAGTTTCTTGACTCTTTGACGATGGAAGGCTGCATCTTTGGTAGCTAGGGAGTGGTGGTTCAGGTACATGGTTTGTTGCAGAGCGTGGTTCTGTTGATGAGGAGGGAGAGATTGCTGCTCTAAGATTTGGAGCTCTAGGACCTGGAGCTGGTTCTTGATGGATGGTTTCTTCCTTCTCCAGGCTTTAAGATCGGTAGCTAGAGATTTGGTGCGGTGATGGAAAGGTTTGTTGTTTGAATTTCTCCAACTGGTTGTAGCTGCTGTTGTAAAATCATCCTCTAGCAACCACCAGTTTTCGAAACGGAATGGTCGTTTAGGTTTGTGTGCTGGTGAATCAAGCTTGGCTAGGATCGGAGCGTGGTCGCTGTAGATCATAGGCAGATGAAACACGGCTGTTCTGGGAAATTTCATACACCACTCTGCATTTGCTAAGCATCGATCAAGTCGCTGATACGTTGGATTAGAGCTGAAACGTTTGTTAGTCCATGTATATGCCGGGCCACTGTAGCCCAGATCAAAGAAACCACAATTTTTAACAAGCGCACAGAAATTACGAATACGAGCAACATTAGCAGAATTAGGACCGCATTTTTCATTGGCATGCATAATATTGTTCAAGTCTCCCATACAGAAGGTGGGAGTAGTAGGACTAGCAGACACAAACATAGCTACTTCTTCCCAGATGTCATTAGTTTTGAGGTGATGCGGATCACCGTACATACAAACTAGATTAAAGTTTTGATTATTTGATTTGTACACACATTGAGCTAGAACTAGGAAGCTACTAGAGCAGACTACAGAAACATCTACTTCATCTTTCCACATTAACCAGAGCCCTCCAGATTGGCCTGCTGCTGGTACAACGTGGGCATCATTCATAGAGAAGCGATTGATAAGTTGTGATCTGGAAGTAGTGACAGACCTTGTTTCCGAAATGAAGACTACCTGTGCTTTAGTCGAGGTGATGAGGCGGGCTAGATGGTTGGCTGTCGGACTGCTAAGGCTCCGACCTGAGCCTTGGCAGTTCCAGCTTAGTAGACTGTTACCTCCAGGATGGGATGGCGGGTTGTGGATGCCGTCGTCGTTACGTCGTCCTTCATCTCGGGTACCAGGCGCCCGAGCACAGCTGTGTGCTGCAGCTGTGCCTGAAGGTGCACCTAAATCCTCTTGGCCGACCCTGCTCGTATTGTTGTCTGCCACCGCGACCTGTGCAGGACTCACAGCTGCGATGGCTATGTTCTGTTCTTCTAGATCTGGAGCACCGTGTAGAGCTGAGGTGAGTAGGCCGGGCCCCGGATCTGGTGGAGGGAGTGGCCTTGGCATATGAATGTGTACTTGGGGCGACGAATTGAAGGGCTGCTCAGGAAATCCCCCGATTGATTGGTTTGGTTGGAAGGCAATAGAGATGGTGGGTTGTATGTGGGGATGAGGATGTAATCCGCAAGATTCTGGCAGGGATTGTAGCCACCCGTGGTGGAGAGCCTGTTCCCTTGCAAGATCGGGAGAAGAGCCATGGATTTGTGGGTTGATTTGCGGATGAACTGGAAGAACAGAGGAGGTGGGGAGGAAAAGCGGCATTTTCGATCCCCGTGGAGTCCTCCTTCGCGAGGGAAGCGTAGCGGCGGCGGTGAGGAGATGGCGGGGCTGCGGCGGGGCGTGGTGAAGCGGCGGTGGGGAGATGGTGGAGCGATGTGGGGCAGCGGCAGGGCGTGGTGGAGCGGCGGCGCCTGAGGTGCGAGGAGCGAAACGGAGCGCTGCGTCGATGACGACTGCAAGAGAGAAACCGAACAGGAGCGAAACGGAGCGCTGCGTCGGGGGAGACTGAGGTGCGAGGAGAATACGGCACGCGGCCGACAGCCACACAGGGCTATCTTGACTCAGACGGACTGCAATTGGACTCATGTCATGAAATTTTGTGTCATGTGTCCCAACCATTAGATACCAACGAAGTCACTAGTGTCGTGTGTCCCAACCATTAGATGCCAATGAAGCCACTGGTGCCATGGGTCTCAACCATTAGATGCCAATAAAACCACTAGTGTCATGTGTCTCAACTATTAGATGCTAATGAAGCCACTGGTGTCATGTGTCCTAACCATTTCGCGTCATGCACCGACCATCTATCTAGTGCCTGTCGATGGCAGTTTCCGCGTCACTTGCCGGCATCCATCCGGTGTGCCAGTGTCGCCACTGCCGATGGCAGTTTCCGCGTCACGTGCCGTCCATCCGATGTGCCGCTGTCACCACCGCCGATGGTAGTTTCCGCGTCACGTGCCGTCCATCCGGTGTGCCGCTGTCGCCACCGCCGATGGCAGTTTCCGCTTCACGTGCCGTCCATCCGGTGTGCCGCTGTCGCCACCGCCGATGGCAGTTTCCGCTTCACGTGTCGTCCATCCGGTGGCCGCTCTCGCCACCGCCGATGGCAGTTTCCGCGTCGCGTGCCGTCCATCCGGTGTGCAGCTGTCGCCACCGCCGATGGCAGTTTCCGCGTCACGTGGCGTCCATCCGATATGCAGCTGTCGCCACCGCCGATGGCAGTTTCCGCGTCACGTGGCGTCCATCCGGTGTGCAGCTGTCGCCACCGCCGATGGCAGTTTTCGCGTCACGTGACATCTATCCGGTGTGCAGTTGTCGCCACCGCCGATGGAGTTTTCGCGTCATGTGCCGTCCATCCGGTGTGCAGCTGTCGCCACCACTGATGGCAGATTCCGTGTCACGTGTCGTCCATCCGGTGTGCCGCTGTCGCCACCGCCGATGGCAGTTTCCACGTCACGTGTCGTCCATCCGGTATGCCCCTGTCACCACCGTCGATGGCAGTTTTCGCGTCATGCACCGTCCGTTGCTGGTGTCTTTATTGTGGATGACAGTTTCGCGTTATGCGTCGTCTATCGACGCCGTTGCAAGTCCAAGCAGCGCCTTTTTTCCCTTTCTTTCTTTTCTAGTATTATTTTTCTTGAAGGTGCATGCCCATGTTCATCTTACCCTCATGGTACATTCCTTCCTAATCGCAACCATTTTTAGGGTTAATTACCGACTTGGCATCTGTTTCTTCGTATGGTTCCCTTATGGCTGAAACACATATTAAAAAGAGAAGAAAAAAAAACCTGGCATAAAATCCCTGCAACAGCCAGATGACGACGACTTCCGAGGAGATCCGGCGGCCTGCCACTCATAACACGCCCTGCACATAAAAACAGACCGGCCAATCGACGTGCAGAGGACGACGGAGCACCGAGCACCAAGTTGACGTGGCCCCTCCTCCCGAAATGCTCGACGCCGCAAGGCAACAAAAGCCTCCGTCTCTCCGGTCTCGCCACCGAACCGAAACGCCCTGGACCGGCGCGTCCGCGAACCTGAAGAAGATAAGCCAGTCTCTCTCTGCTTTGAGGAGCGCGCGCCCATGGCCGGCCATTGATCGAAGTCGCCAGAAAGGGACGGGAGTTGCTGCAGCTTATCTCGTCGCCCCTCACTTGCCGGTTTCGTCTCTCGCGACCACAAACTCGGCATGGTTCTTCTGATGGTGCGATCCGGAAAGTTTCAGTAGATGGCTAGAAACTGCAAGCAGAGCACGGATCGGGTCGACACGGACGTGTACCGATTACTGTTCGGTCAGCCTGCGATTTTTGGTTCACACACGGGACGAATCAGAGACGTCGAACTCGAACCTCTCTCTCTCTCTACGGTGTCAGTTCGCACGAGTAGTTGGTGCACTCGCAAGGATCTGACTTTCAAACCACGCCACGCACAAGCACAAACCCGGTTTAGGAAACCAAATTACACGCAGGGGCAAAACAGTCAGTCCCGAGTCCGAATTTCCTTTCCGCACCAAAACCAACCAACACCCAACGCATTCTATTTTCCCTGCTTTTCTTTTCGCCTCCCTTCTTTTTCATTCCTGCAGCAGCCTCTGTCCCTCTCATCTCCCCTTCCCCTCCTCTCCTTTTCTGTTTCCCCTTTTTTTTTTTCATTTTCTCCGTGGATTCCCATGGTCACCACCACCACAGTGAAGTCTCGCCCGCCGCATGTCTCCTTCGCCATGACCGGCCGCCGCCACCGCTCTTCGCCGGCGGCGACCTCTGTTTCCTTCAGGCGGCCACGCTCCATCTCCTCCTCTGCCCGGTAAGTTCCTCCCCAACTTCCCTCCTCGCCTCTTTTTTTCTCACTTTCTTGCTCCTTGCCATCCGGGGACGAGCATGGAACTGCTGCTTGCCTTTTCCCCCGCTCTTTTGCTTTTTTTTTTTCGAAGCATGATCCGTGCTTTAACCGCTCTAAAATACCAGTCTTTTCTCCAAGTTTTGGGTGCGATGCTGTTCAGTAGCACTTTGCCTGGCCAGCGATCGGCTGCGCGTGTTCTTGTCTCGTTTCTGATGTTCTGGGGTTCTTGCAGGGGGGCCTTGGTTGCGCTTTTCTGCCTGTACTTGCTCCTTGCTCTCTCCGTGTCCGCGGCGGCGGAGGATGGCGCCGTGGACAGCGACGGCGACGGCGGCTGCCTCGGCTTCCGGGATGCCTGCGCGGACCCGACCTCATTCTGCTTCTCGACCTCGGCGGCTCGGGCGCTGCTTTCAAGCGAGGATGGCATCGAGGAGGCCGATTTGGGAGTCTCAAGGGACTGGGGACCATCGTCTCGGCCGCTGGGCTTCCCCATGTCCGGCGGAAGCGTGGTAACCTGTTCCTCTGTTGACACGATGATCACGGGGGCGCGTGATGGTTTGGTGCGAGAAGGGGATGCTGGCGTGAGGCACAATGTGGCGTCGTGCCAAGCGCCGCTTGTGCCTGACAACTGGATGCGGGCATCAGCCGGGGTGCCGCTGGAGGTGGACAGCACTGCCTCAGCTGTTGACCCAAGCGCCCATCAAAGTTCCTTGTCCATGAATGTGGCCATAAGTCCGCCGGTGCTGGATTGGGGCAGGAGTGACCTGTATGCAGCCTCCACGGCCACCTTGACGGTAGTGAATTTGAACAATGACAGCACCCTGCGTCTGTATGAGCCATTCAGCACTGATCCACAGTTCTATGTGTATGGTTATGAGGATATGGAGCTGCAGCCTGGGGGTAATGCATCAGTCACCTTTGTTTTCTTGCCGAAGTTGCTGGGCTTTTCGTCGGCACATTTGGTCTTGCAGACAAATCTTGGAGGATTTATCATACAAGCTAAGGGCATGGCTGTCAGTTCGCCCTATCAGATAATTCCAATGACAGGGATTGATGTTGTAGTCGGGGATCGCCTGGAGAGGAACTTGTCAATATACAACCCTTACGATGATGCTCTGTGTGTCAAGGAAGTGGCTGTTTGGATGTCTTCACTGGAAAGCACAACACAGTCTTCTCACATAGTTTGTCAGCTAGGCGCTTCTGATGGAGCCTTGGAACTGTCGTCTTTGAATAACAACTGGTATACCGCAAGCAGTGCAGAATCTGGAAGGCCGATGATCTATATTAGGCCTAGTGAGCAATGGGAGGTGCTTCCTTTGAAGAGCAACATTGTTGTTGAGTTAAATCTACAAGCCCTTTCTGAAGGCAAGATGTTTGGTGCTATCTCCTTGAAACTGCGCAATTGCACAAGTGGCACAATGGATACTTTTCTGATACCAATTGAGCTAGAGGTGCATACGCGAACCTACTATGATTCAAGTGGCTTGGTTGCTGTCACCTTTGAGCGTACATCTTCTTGTGGTGCTAGTGGGTCAATATTTTCACTTTATTTACGGAATGATGCATCAGAGTTACTGAGGATTGTAGGTGTCATTGAGAACAACAAAAATGGCCCAATGATCTTTCAGGTTAAGTACCTGAATGGATTGATACTCTTCCCTGACACTGTAACACATATAGCTTTAGTAAGACATACTTCTTCAGTTCCAGATGACATTTCATTCGACGGCTGCAATATAGTGGTAGAAACAAACAGTACCCTTGGTAGTTCAATCACCATACCGTGTGAAGATTTGGTGCATGCATCCCTTTCCTATAAAAGTAATGCTGTTGTTGCTGAATCTGATCGACTGCATACTGGACCAATATATGAAGACATCAGTACTAATGCAAAGCCAAGAATTTTGGGCAGCATGTTACGAGTCAAAGGCTTGCATGATGTAAAGGTATTTCTCCTTGGACACTTTTTTTTGGGTAAATGAATTAGAACCCTCATTCCTTCTATGGATACTACTCCCTCTGTTCCTTAATATATGACGTTTAGGACAAGAAATCTAGTGCAGTTTGAACTAGATTAGCTGTTCTAAATGTCATAGATATAAGAATTGAGGTAGTAAGTGATTATAATAGCTGTATCTGCATGCTTTTTCCATTCAATCACTAAATGCTTACGTGTACATGACATATAAGCAACTTTTGAGTACCACGTCACCATTCTAATGTTGTTTCATTTGTTTTATCACCTACTTCATTGTCAATCCGACAAAGTAACCCCATGTAGCCTCTATGTTCCAGTGATGTCTTCATGTTGTAGCAAGAGACTGTGTGGTGTACAGTTACAGTCTAATGCTTAATTGCTTAGCAGCGTATACTTAGGCATACTTATCTCTAGTATGCATTGATTTTTGTTGAAGATTAGATATTTAGAGGCTTACATCATGTTTGCATTGAGTCTTAATCATTTATGTTCAACGAATGGACAAGTGGACAGGCGCATGATGCAGTTTTGCACCCATGGACAGCAATTAAGAGATCTCTGTCAGCTGGTCTGTCTGACGATATGTGCTTCTTGTTATATGAACTAAATCGATGATGCTTATTTTTTATACAGATGCTAGTAATAGAATTAAAATATTAGATTACTTGTCTTCCCTTCCCCACCACAAGTGTTTACAGCTGTTTGTTTGCTTATTGCAAGTGAGTTATACATATACGCATCTACATCCTTTTGAGGGGATCTGCTTATGTAATTTCATAAAATGTTTTTGCAGCCAACGATCATGAAAGCACTCAAAGTGGACGATACAGTACTTCAACAATGGAGATCCCATGGAACAAGTGCTGGGATTTCTGTTCTCATGGATCATGAACTGATGTTTCCAGTTGTGCAAATTGGCTCACAGTTTTCCCAATGGATAAAAGTCCATAACCCAAGCCTGGAGCATGCAGCCATGCAGCTGGTAATGAACTCTGAGGAAATCATTGGCCAATGCAAAATTGTAAATGATGCATGTGAACGCGCATTCTCAAGCAGATCACCGGAAATTGACTCAACAGAGACTAGATTCGGTTTCTCATTAAGTGAGGCAGCAATCACTGAGACTTGTGTTGGTCCTTTGGAGACAGCTGTACTTGGTCCTATTGTCTTCCGTCCCTCGAATCGCTGCATGTGGTCAAGCATGGCTTTGATCCGAAACAATCTGTCTGGCCTGGAGATGCTGCCTCTTCAGGCATATGGTGGATGGCAATCTATTCTCCTTTTAGAGGGTTCTGAACCTGCATGGAAGCTGGAGTTTAACCTTGGCGCCAATGTTCAGAATAACTCAGCAATGACAAAATCAGAGGCTCCAGGCCCTTTGTGCAGTCAACAGTTGTCTAAGGAGGTACATGTGAAGAACAGTGGCGACCTTCCTTTTGAAGTGACAAAGGTAAAAATTTCCGGGGTTGATTGTGGTGTGGATGGATTCACTGTAGACAACTGCAAGGGTTTCAGCTTAGCACCAAATGAATCAATAAGAATGCTCATTTCTTTTCAAGCTGACTTCACTTCAGCTATGGTTCAGAGAGATCTTGAGTTGGCAATGTCTACTGGAATTTTCATAATCCCTGTGACTGCAAATGTCCCAGTTGGTATGCTTAACCAGTGCAGAAAGTCTTATATCAGATCCGCCCATTGGAAGCTGTTGGTACTCTTCTTGGGAGCTGTAACCCTGCTTGTTCTGATCCTTTTCCGGTATATACCACATTCTTTGACAGTTGGGTCTCCAGATCATTACATCAGAATTGATGACAGGAAAAGTACTATTTTCGAGGAAAATAGGAAAAGTACCTTTAGCAAGACTGTTAAGCCCACTTTTGTTCAGCACAGCAGCAAAAAGTCCAGGTAACTTTTTACCAATGCTAGCCTTTCCCCCAAGTTCACTTCAATTTTATGTAATTTAAATTTGATCATTTATGCCTTGTACACAGGTCAATAAAGGAACACAAAAAAACTGAAGAAGCTCTTACACAGAAATTTTCAGACACTGTTCTTGTTAACTCCAAGAGGGCAGACGACAATAACAATCGAGGTGAACACGTGAATACAGTTTCGACTGAACCTGTATCCCCAGCTAATCATATGGAAGACAAGGCCTCAAGAGAAGCTCCACAAACTAGTGAAAATCTCACAATCAGGATTTCTCGAGACAAAGGGAAGCGGCGGAAGCGGAAAGTTGGTGGTGCAGGACTGACAGCGAAGTTTGAGGTTTCTAGCAGTCACAGTGGGAATTCAACACCATCTTCGCCATTGTCATCAAGTTCCACCCCAAAATCAAGTTGGTCGTTTTCTGGAGCACCATCAGAACTAAAGCACGAAAATAAACTCGTGAGTGCTGCTAAGGAGCAACCTCGCTCGCCTTCAGCCACGCCTGGAAACACACTGCCTTCAGCTACTGTGTTGACCACTGCATGGCGCTCTCCAATGTTGGCCATATCTTCCCCGATTGCTCCACATGCTCGTGCTCCTGGCTCGAATCTGATGAAAGCTAAGGTTACGAAGAGCGATGAGGGTGCTGTGCCAAAGAAAGAGTTGACATACGACATATGGGGTCATAATTTTTCTGGGCATCTGCTGGGCAAAGCAAGGGAGGTCGTGCCATACAAGATGTTTGATGCTTCTGAAGGGGACTCCTGTAGTTTCTTTGCTAGAGAGCCCCAGGCCATCATGATGAAGCCATCATCTTCACCACCTGTGTCTCGCGGCCGTGGGTTGCCGCCTTCTGATGTATCAGCTGGTTATGGAATAAAATAAGCAGAAAGTTGAAATATTTTGACCCTGATTTGCCTTTGCGTCCTCCACCCCTGCGTTCTGCCTTTCTGCTAACCATGATTCCTATTGGTAATTTGAGAAAGCATAAAATAGAATTTGATGCAGGAGAAAGAGACGCAACAAACTAATGATTTTCTTCACCACAGAAACACTGATTATTAAACAACTGTGTAGTTCAGCATCTGTAAATAAGCTGCTGAAGGTCAAAAAAATAGGAGGCATAGTACTGACTTTGTTCTACTTCTACCACACTGTTCTTCACTATCTTTGTGGCAATGCAAGACAAGATCTGCTTGCGTGTTTAGCTTCACGAACGTGCAGTTTGAAGACAGGACGTAGCCCTTATTCCATTTTTAGAGTTTATATACTAGATGATTCGCCTCCAGCTAAAGATTATAAAGTGTCATGTCTCACTTTACTGTCATCTATAAGACGGTCCTGTATAAAGCAGGAAGGTGCTTGATGCAGGTTAGCTAATGCCACAAATGCGCACTTTTCGCAACACGAGCAGATTTGGCAGAGCTACAATACCTCCCTTGCCAAGAAGGCCAATATCCTGTATCTTTCGTTCATGTTCACGTTAATTATAAGTCCCGTTGATTTGTTTGATTCTGCTTTTGATCAAAGTTCTTCCTACCAGAGAATGATAAATATTAAAAATCCTCTTTGTAGAGAACGTTTTAATAGATGCCTGATTTTTTATAATTCAAAAAGGACCCAATATCTTTCGCAGAGGCTGGAATACTTCTGAATCCACCAGGATAAAGACACAACAACAGATGACAATGAAAATGACATCAGGTAACATCAAAGAGGGAATCCGTTGGTTCTTGTCGCAATGTATAAACAATCACAAGCCACATTTAGAATACACACATCATTAAGCACTCCATAATTCTTTTATTTATGCAGCGCTGATGGTTTCTCGATCCAGGAACTCCGCTAACGGCGTTCTCCCACTTCACAATGGCGGGAAGTAATCAGCATCAGTCTGGTCCGGATGATTCGATTGCATCACTTCGAGGTAAAGAGTGGTAACCTAAAACATGCAATGTTCATGTGATGAGCGTAACTTGTGTGCATTACCCGAGATAAAACCTGAGCACATAATTTCAGACGGGCGTTGGCTTGAGGTCAACATGGACTGAACTCACCCGAGCCTGAGTGATGTATCAGAGCTGTCGTCGTTGTCCACTGGCGCACGCGGATATGATGCGTTGGTTACGGATTCAGACGATTGGCCTTCCTCATATACCACTTCTGAATCGGCACCTGCTGTCTGCATCTCCAGCCTTGCCATTCGGGACACCTGCAGCTTCAGAGGATAATTTAAATGAGATTTCACCGGAAACAAAAGAAGATTGGAACTCAAAGCAAAAGAAAGTATGGACTTTACTTGCTCCTTTAGCCTTGCATTTTCCTCTATCAGTTGCATTCTCTGCTCATGAACACAAGTATGTTGTAACATGGCAGCACATAAGAGCAAAAAGGAAAAGGAAAAAAAGAGGAGGTGATCAAATCTCAAAAGTAAGCATTCAGTTAAGCTTCCATACATTCACTTATTATTGATCTACAGCTTAAATATTAGCTATAGCTAGTGAAGTACTAGTAGATCGGAGCTGCTCTGGTTTTAACTCGACGACTCTGCTCTGCTGTAGCCCCTATTAGCTACTAGCCAAAAAAGCTTAACTGGAACTCAGGTTTAGCATCGTCCAACAGTTTGACCAACAATAACGTCTGGTCAGAACACAAGAATTAATAGGAAATAGTTTGACCGGCATTCCAAATCCAAATAGAACCGAAGATTGCAGAGGGAGTTACAGTACTTGCCTTCCTCTCCAGCCCGTTGATCTCGTTAATGATTTTTTGGCTCTGCATTTTGAAAAGAAAATGAAATCATGGTGCTGAACTTGTCAAGATTATGCAGGCATGAGCTATTAGGGTCGTTATCATTTTTGTATCAACGGTCAGAATCAGATCTTGTCAAGACCTTAGTTTTCAGGACAGAGCTCAGTCCAGATTCAAGGCTCTTTTCTAGCTCTTGCAGCTGTTGGACGTTCAGCCTGTGAAGCTCGTCTCCTCTCATCTGCCTGCAGGAAAGCTCATGACCGGATTGGACTGGTTAATCCGCAGGATCTAGCTCATTACATACATAGCTCCAGAAATGATCTGTAGCCTGTATAAATGTAGGGTACATATGCACCTGAGCTTAAGACTTGCTTCCGCAAGCTCCTCCCTTAATCTTGCGCAAGCGGCGTCATCCTCCGCCTAACATATTAGTTCAGACTTGAAGCTGTCAGTACCAACGTCATAGCTGTTTCGGTTGTCCTGCAATTTTGCAGCAAATGCATGGCAAACGCACCGGTTGTGATGGCTCTTGTGATCTCTGAAGTGTCTTGGAATGGGAGTCGTACCGATCAATGATCTGCTTCATGCTTCAGAAAAAGAGAAGGAAAGAAAAAAAAATGATTCAGAGAACAGTGAGAACATCAGCACGCCTTCTCATCGAGATATGAACTTATTTACTTATATTTTTGAGACGAAGGGATGTGCAGATAAATGATCTGAACAACTTTATAAATGTTAGCGAAAAGGAGATACGAAATAAGCGCTTTTGAGGATCAGTCCCCTGATCTAAATGGGATTATGAGAGTCTGCATACTGTTGTGTCACAATCGATAATATTTCATGCACAAGCTCAGGGATCGACCATGGAGGCTCGGTTCAGGCTTTAGTCCAAAGTACAGGCAACAATGAAGACACATGATGTGGTAAGAAGGTAGCCAAATGGAACTTTTAATTTCAAAATTAAAAATAAGAGTTAATTACATGTAGAAATTTGTGTAACACTAACTACAAGTTTTTCTAAGTGTATCCTTTCATAAGTATTAAATTATATGCCACATATATATATTTTTTGCTGACTTGGCAAGCTAATTATGAAGAGAGAGAAGAGAAACTTTCATCTCTTGTGAGAGGCCTTTCATCCCCATGAAAGAAAGCTCTCTTTCCTAAAATTTCTCTTTCCTAAAATTTAGTATTGGAAACAATGAAATGAAAGTGTGCATTGAGAATTGCTATCATGAGAAAACGCACGTGCATATATGGTTATATAGATTCCATGCAGCCAAATGTCCATGATCTAAAAATATTAATTTGTTTCACAGCGCATATAGCTTGAGAAAACGAATTTGAAGTTAATTACAAACAAATCTACTGTATAAACCCAAGCCGCAACATGCGAACATGAATTGTTTTCATCTTATTTTCACTGCTGCTACTAGCAAATATTGTACTCAGCAGATAATGCACGCACCCACCCATGGACAAAATTTTGGAACGAAACCCTATGCACTAGTTCTACGATAGGATTGATCAATCTTTTATCTGAGCCACCCTGACAAATCATGTCATGCATACAGGCCACTAGTGCCAGGGATCCAAAAATCCACTAGTACGTGAAAAGACTAAAAATAACTTCCCTGTGCATGCATTTAATTATACGTGGGCAACAAACACTACGGGAAACCTCCAATTTGCCGTGTGCCTATGGGTTTGCCGAGAGCTTTCCCTCGGGCACACGGCAAAATCAATCTTCGCCGTGTGCCGCAGAGGATGCAGGCCGAGATGGATGCGAAGCTAGAGGCAGAGCGGCAGAGGAATGACCAGCGGATGGCGCAGATGTTCCTTTACATGCAGACTCATGGTACGGTGCCACAGCCTGGGCAACTCCCTCCTCTACCACTACCTCCTCCTCACGGCGGTCCTCCTCCCTTCGGCGGTCCTCCTCCCTTCGGCGTTCCTCTCCCTTCGGCGTTCCTCCTACTTTCGGTGGTACTTCTCCTGGCACTCCTTCTGCAGGCACTACGGTGAGTCACTTCAAATCTTGTAACCAATATTATACTTCTTCAAGTATGATATAGTGAAGTAATTGAAGGGTTGCTATGCTAGCTTGTAACCAATATTTTGTCACTTCTATTACATTTTAACTTATATGCTTGTAACCTACACATTTTAGCTTATATGCTTCTAACCTACATATTTTAGCTTATATGCTTCTAACCTACAATTTAAATACTTGTATTGCTTTGCTCGTGCAGAATCAATCGGCGGGATCCAACAATCCCTCTCCGCAGAGTGCTTGGTCGCCGTGGCCGCCTCGTCAATAAACCTGTAATTGTATTTCAACTTCTATAACTATGTGTCGTGATCGTGTGAGACTTTGTGATGACGGATGGTGGACTATGTGTTTGTGACCTATGTGATGTCTTTGTGATGACGGTTGATCGTGGACCTCTATGTGATGTGTTTGTGATGATGGTGGAGCTTTTATTGTGATATGTTGAGTTTGTGATGGTGGTGGAGCTCATTTATGTGATATGTTGAGTTTGTGATGATGTGGGCTCAAATATGTGATATGTGATGATGATTTGGCTCATATATGTGATGTATGATGTTTTTTTGTGATTGTGGTCCAGGTTGTAGTCGAATTGAAATGTTTATTGCAATCTGGAACAATTGTTTGCCGAGTGTTTTGGTGCTTTGCCGAGTGCCGGGTCGACACACTCGGCAAAGATGCAATTGTTTGCCGTGTGCCTGACGTGGCACACGGCAAAGTGTCCAGTCTTTGCCGAGTGCCTGGGCCCACGGCACTCGGCAAAGAGGCCAGGCTTTGCCGTGTGCCTCGGGCCACGGCACTCGGCAAAGAGTGGTTGATGGCTGACGGACGTCAACCCCTTTTTTTTGCCAAGCGCCACGTGGGGCACACGGCAAAGGGTTTGCCGTGTGCCCGACAAACGGCACTCGGCAAAGTACTGTTTGCCGGTACAGGTTTGCCGTGTGCCTTTTGCCGAGTGTTGCACACGGCAAACCCTTTGCCGTGTGCTTTTCGCGCTTTGCCGTGTGCCCTGGGCACACGGCAAACGTGCTGTTTCCCGTAGTGAAAGACCAGATTTACTTTGCAGTTTTCCTCCCTGACTGAGTTTTTGCATAGTAGTTTACTTACACCGAGTACTACTAATTACTACGACTGCACCTAGTTTTTAGTGTTACCATAGGCATATGTCTATACATTTCTGTTTTGCCCAAAATCTATGCGTAACATGTTTGATAATCGATCGCCTTGATCCTCCAGACCTGCTTGATAGAAATAGCTGCACTTTTATGTGTTTGCGACATTGTGTGAAAAGGAAAATCATAAAGCTACAATCTCTAGGCCGCACGCCATCATGCTAGATGCAGGAGGATACAGCAAACTGGGTCTTATGAAAAATAATTGTCAGTGCAAATCGCTGCCATTTATAGACTACAGTTTTTTTTTTACTTTATAAAAAAGACCTGTGACATGATCTCCACACAAGGTTATTTCCCCCTTCTTGAACATTATATTTTCATCAATCTTGTTGGTATAACAGGGGTGGTGCTTTTGCTTGCTTCTGCACATAAGATGCCGACATTATCTTACTATAGCGTGCAGACATCTCAATCAATTTTTTTACTACTCTCACCCTTTAGACTTGCAGTTGAAGGGCGCCGCATTTAATTTTTCTTGTTCCCGTTTTGCTACGAAGGACTCAACTCAAGATAACTTTGCTGTGGCAAACAGCTAGCATATGGAGTAATATTGAGATCACTTTGCTCAACAACGGATAAACTGCGCAAAAGAAAGGACAATACAGAATACACCCCACAGCTGAAGAGTTAATATCTAAGTACTTAAAAATAGATAAATACACAATTCGAAATATATTATTCCAACCTTGGATCAGTTGATTAAATATGTTTTTAATTAGAGTATATACAGTTCCAGGATTAACCACTTTACGCATTTGAATAGGTAAATGCCATTTATATTATTTCAACATTTTCATACATGTAAAATCATGTCATAACCTAACTGTTCTCTAGGTTAGTGGCGAAATTTGAACTAAATTAACCAGAGAAGCTAGTTAAAACTAAAAGATGTTAACAAAAAAAGTTGCACGGTCAAGTAGGAAATTGTTCTTCTCCTTTTGAAAGAAGGAAATAATGTCAGTTAAGAAGATCGCATGAACATTCCAAGGCATTGCCTGGCAATTTACTAGCCTGGAATGCATGGAATTATCTCAATTAATTGCTAAGAATTTGGAAACACCTTGAAAAGTCGAAAGAAATACGAGCATGTGCTGGAACAGGAGAAGCAAGTTCAACTAAAATAAATGGCAATATGCCTTGGACGAAACTTAGAAATCCAAGCATGTCATTATTGTTAGAAAGTTGCAGTCAGTGCACCATCAGAACGGACTTCGAAGACCTGTGACATGTACTAGACTATTCTGTTTTTATACGGCCACACTGAGAAAACTGCACATCCGTCTAGACTATTCGGTTTTTAACGGATGATAAAAGTGGTGAAACGATACACAAAATCATATTAAGAAATAAAGAGCATATTGTAATTTACAAATCCTCATTCTTCAATCACCATGAAACTTTATATTATTACTGTAATTTAACATCAGTTTTGAGCACAGATTTCTGAATGTTCTTAATAGCATATTGTATGAACGCAAAATCTGAACTTGAAGCAGTACTACAATGAATACCGCCTTCAAATAACTCTCCTTTCCTTTTCAAGATACCAGCACAAGCTAGAAACTCCAAAGCAAAACATGAACCGGGAAAAGGTCAAAATAACAATCGATCTAGAAATTAAAACACTTTTCCCGAAGGGGAAAGCAGCCGTTAACTGACAAATTAATGGGGAAAAGCACAACCAAATGTTTTTTTTTGTAATAATCAACTATTATAAAAAGGGCCATCTGGAAGCATCGCAAGATTTCAGAACGATCGCAAAAATTCTACTCACAAGATGTCACACATACACGAGAGAGAGAGAGAGAGAGAGAGAGAGAGAGAGAGAGGAGAGAGAGAGAGAGGAATAACCGATCATCAAATATTAATCAGAAGCAAAATCCGTACCAAAAACAAAGAGAACGCTCAGCCGGATGAATTTGGAAGTTGACAGACAAGAATTCTCAATCTCGAGGAATCATGTTTCTAAGTATGGAATCAATCAACACACGCCACAACTGAGGCATTTTTATCAAGATGCAACTCAATCGACAAAATCAAACTATAATAACCCTAGATCAATCTGGAATAAGAACCCATAAAATCCAGAATCACACATCGATTGATCAAACGATTTGGATAGTCAGCTGATGATCACCGCGTCGAACGAGCGGCGGGTGGTATCTGTATTTATGCATGTACCTGGTGCTGGCGAAGTGGAAGAGCTTGCCGGTGGCGGAGAAGACGACGAGGCCGACCTCGGCGTCGCAGAGGATGGAGAGCTCCTCGGCCTTCTTGAACAGCCCCCGGCGGCGCTTGGAGAAGGTCACCTGCCTCGCCGCCAGGTTGTCGATCCTCCGTATCGCTATGCGCTCCCTCTTCCCTGCCATAATCCCTGAATTCCCTCGCCCGCCGCTGCAATCAAAAGCGACCACAAGGGGCACGAGAAGAGATGAATATATCGCACATGTTTATTCCGAGAAAAAATGAACCGAAGCGGCTGGCGAAAACCCTAGCTGCGTGCGGCCGGGCCGGAAGCCACGGCCGCAGCCAAAGCAGCAGTAGTCGCTTACAGGTGGAGTAGCAGATCTGCGGCGCGCGTCGGCCGCAGTGAAGCCGCCGGCCGGTATCTTTTGGCTGCTGTTCCTCTTTGCGCAACGGACCAGTGACAGCTGCCTATTTATGGAACAGATGCATAAACTAGCCAATGGCGACGAGCGAGCGAGAGGAAAGTGGGGGACGGGATGGCGGATGAGGACAGAGACGCGTTTGGATGGAGCACAGCAGCAGCGGTGACAGCGGCCAAGCCTAGCTACTGCATCAGTAGTAGGGGTAGGGCACAGTACAGCCGCGCCGTACGCGGGTGCAGTAGCTTTTTATGGTGGTGGCGCAGGCAGATGGAGCCAGGTGTCTGCCACGAGATGGAGCCAGGTGTCTGCCACGAGGTGGTGACCCCGCCATTGGTCCGCGCGTCACCTCGCCTCTGACGCCGCTGCTCCTGCCGCGCTCGCTGCGACCTGTGATGTTGAAATGTCGCCGTATCCGTCCCGCCGTTACGGCCACCACTGTAGTAGTATGGCCCCTGCGTGAGCGTTTGTACTGCGATTCGATCCGCATCCTTTTTTAACTCTATTCCGACGATACTGTTTTGGGGTGTTTTTCTCGGGAGGAAGAACTCTGGATGGACCGGTGGGTACATGGGTCCCACCTTCGCTGCACTGGCCCCTGGCATAGCTTCTGAGGAGGTGTTTGGATACCACTTCATCAGTCAGTACTAGTCACTAGTCTTTAGTCACCCTATTTGTGCTTTCAGTGGTAGGCGACGCTTCCGTCGACAGCGAGGCGCCAGGGGTGACTTCGTATCTCTAGATTTGCCGGCTCAGTCTTCGAAGATGCTCATAGGATAGGGTTTGCGTACGTGTGTTCATAGGGGTGAGTGTGCGTGCGTTGTGAGTTTCTGAGTTGTACTGTGTAATCAAAAAAAAAACTAGTCTTTAGTCACCCTTTCTCCTACTAAAGAGTTTTAGTCTCTAGTCCTTTTTTAGTCTCACTTGTTTGGAACAAAACTGACTAAATCTAGTCAGGCTAGTTTTAGTCACCCTGATCCAAACACCACCTGAGTTTTGGCACGAGGGCCAGCATATAGCTCTTTTTTTTTAAAAGAGATACGCCCATAAGACTGACTTCAACAATGAAAGACATTTTTGAGAGCCAGATTGGTGATTGCCTTTCTGTACAGTGTTTTGCCTTTCTCCTCTCAACATACCGACTCCAACAGCTACAGCATTTCCTTTTTATCCCATCTCACGGCTCTAAGAGAGCTGTTCGTGCTCCCTGTTCCACAAGCCATGGGCGAGCTTGGGAAGCTCAAATCCAGCATGAGGAAGGGAATGAGGGAGGCTGGGAAGTCGGGGAATCGGATGCTCTATGCTTTAGGGTTCCATTTGAGCCGTCAATTTGGATCGTGGCCTTTGAGAACGGCAGCTGTGACAGGCACGGAGAGCGACGGCCATGGCTGCTCGAGGGGACCTCGATTGGGCGAGGAGGATGGCGATTGAGTGACCTGGGGAGGTGGAGTGGATCATGGAGGTGCTCACCTGCAGATTATTCGAGTTGGGATGAGGTACAGCGGGACATGATGGCGCGAACGTCGAGACGGAGAAGACGGTCGTCTGCATCAATGGAGCTGGAGCAGCGCCGCGAAGGCTGGGCGGACCAAGAGGCTTGGGCAAGAACTAGCGGATTGCGGCGGTGCTCCGAGTTGCAGGCATAGGTGCGGCGCGCGGCACAGCAGCAGCTCGGCAAAAGCTTGGCCGGGCGGCAATGGTGGCTGGTCACCTTCAACGTCGCCGCCTGCACAGAGGGCCGCGCCGCGCTGATGGACGTGGGCGCCGTGGCCTCCGTCTCCGGTATCCTCCTCCCCTCGCGCCGCTGCGCCCCGCGGCTCGGCGCCCGGCCGCGGCCCCGCTTGTCCCCGCACGCCGGCGCCCGCGCCCCCGCTCGTCCCCGCATGACGGCGCCCGCGCCCGTCCCCACTAGCCGGATGCATTTGAGGAGAGAGGGAAGCTATTTTTGGATCTTCTCTCTCTTCAAATGCAAAATTGCCTCTCCTTTTGGCTGTTATGTTGGAGACCTTTGCATTGTGTACAGTACCTCGCAGGGAGCCATATATGGCTTTGCCTGGCCTTGTTGAAGTCAGCCTAAGGGGCTAGATAGCACTCCACGTTGCTATGGAAGCATCGGTACAAATTGCGAAAAGACCCTTACAAAGATGGTGAAATTCGTTTAGGCCTTTGCGCAAACAAAACAGGACATGAAAATAAAATAAAATTACACATAAGTTCAAATGGGGAATTTCACGCCGGGAACAGAAACAACTAGAACCGTCGCTGTGAAAGCCACCCATCGCCGGAGATGCAGAAGAAGCAGGAACCCAGCACCAAGCACTGACCAAGGACACCTCCAACCACGCCGGAACCAGGCGGTGTGTACAGCAAGAAGAGGCCGTCGAACCACCGCGATGCAGTTGGGGAAAGAGCCTCAGGATGCAAGTTGATTGACAGACCAGCGGTCCACCCAGTCATCGCCTCAAAACAAGACCTCTCCGGAAGAAATTAGGGATCAGCAAGTAGCGATCAACCCAATCCGGGAGAGCACAACACCCATGGGCAAGCTCAATACCAGGCGAGCATGAACTGCAGCCGCACCTCCACAAAATCGGATCCAGAGCCTTGAAACAAAAGCAAAGGGGAGGAGTACACCCACCGGAGAGGAAGCCGGCAGGGACAAAAGCCGTCACGGCAACGCCCACATGGGAAGACAAAGAGCACAATCCCAATCGCCCAGGATACAAATCGCACATCGAAATCGAAGGCGATGGTGACGACTGGAATAAGCTCAATAACGTAGTAGAGCTAAAACAAACTAGAACTATCTATTAGTACTAATAGAGAAGCTACTACGAGGCGGGACCCTCCTCCTACACAACGCCGGCAAGGCACCGGGAAGGCAGGAGGAGGGTCCGATCAGGATCTGCACCGGGGAGAGGAGATTTGATTGGGGACGAAGCTACAGGAAGGAGCTTTCGAGAGGTGGATGGAGCCTTGACAGGCGGAGTATTGGAGAGCCCCAGCATATAGCTCTTTAATTAGCTAGGTTCAGTTGTAACGGGGATTTTGCTGTGTTCTTAACTGATGGAGGGGATTTGATCAAAATATAGTTTGCCAGTTGAGCGCCTGGTGAATTTTATATCCAAGGCGGAGCTAGCTACACTATCGGAAATCGGTTTTTTGCTGAGTGCCCGGCAGTTTGCCGAGCGCATTCTCTCGGGCACTCGGCAAACAACCTCTTTCCCGTAGTGCTAGTAATTTTGCTAAAGGGGTGCTGTCGGCAAGGCTGAAAAAAATAGCATGGATTAGACCAAATAGAAGGTGCTTAAGCTAAAAATAGTTGATTGAAGATTAAATATCAATTGCCTGTTGTTTTCCAGGCTGCAGCACACCCAGCACCCTCTGTGGCTCTCCTCCTGCCCGACACGGTAATTGAACTTCTTTTTAATTTCCCCGCAAAAAAAGAACCTCTTTTTAATTTACATCCAAATATGAACAATATAATGTTTTGATGTGCTCTTTAGTTGTGGCTATATATATATATCCTTTGATACGAAAATAGTTGTCCAGATCCATTAATTAATTACTCCTACTAAGTTTGAAAATGTATAACTAGTGAAAATGTTTCAATATGCTCTCTAATTGTGGGAATGTAACCGTATTGTCTTTATATTACAATACAGAAACATGCAATTTTCATGTTAATTTTTTTTGTGCAAAGTAATTGGTTGGTCCATGTGTCACCACTCACAATACGGAGTACCACATGAAACGATCACCATTGAAGATGAATTCTTTGGATTGCATCTAGAATCTTGGCAGTATTCTTCCCTGTTGATAATGTTAATTATTGTTCAGTTTATTGTGAAGAGTTGGCTGCCCATGAATCTTGGAAGACGACGCGCGCGAGGGCCAACTGTATTTAAAAGGTTGGTTCCGAACCTGAGCAACTGGGAACTGGGAAGGGTGTGGTCACCTAGCTTGTGTCACTGGGTTTTGCTGCAGAAGTATGTACGTGCTGTAAGTGTACGTAGGCAGGCAGTGAGCCAAGACCGTACGTGCTGTAGTATGCATCATCGATCGATCGCTATATCAAGATGCCGAGCATGCATGCGGAGCACGGGCGCTCTGCAGTTTGTCGCACGCAATCCAAGGTCATTATCCCGTCGATCTTGTCGTTGTGCGACGACCACGGTCCTCCGCTCCGCGCATGGCGGAGCCGGGCGAAACACCACTTTGTTCGAACTGATCACCTCCTTGACCTACCGTACCGCGTGCGCTGCGGTTCACCTTGATCACACTGGGCGGCGTCGAGCCCGTCCCGCGCTCTGGCTAGCCCCGTCGCGCACGTCCGCGCCCGTGCGCTGACGCTGCGTTGCGTCGACGCCGGCCGCGCGCCGTGCCGATTATAAAGCTCCGACCAGCCCGCACCGCACGGCATTCTTGAATTCCTGGCCTCGTTCATCTCAAAAAAAATAAAAATAAATAAATAAATAAATAAAATCCTCGCCTCGTTCTCCGAAGGCTGAGGAATTCCACACCCAGGCCGAGCGTCGCGGCCCAACAACACCCAAACAAGCGCAAGGCTTTCTGTGACGCAGCAGCCCAGTTATAGGCCCATCCGGTAAAGAAGCCAGTCCCTGCCGGGTAACCGCGTCGCTCCAGCTCCTGCTTCTCTCCTTCCTCGTCGCGTGCCGTCTGCCCCCGAACCAGCTCCACCCCTCCTCTTCTTCCCCCGACGCGAAGCAACCCCTCCTCCCCGCGTGGCGCCGGGCTCCACTCCCTCGCACGCTACCGCCGCCCGCGGAGGGGGTAATCGACTCGTTCTCACCCGCCACGCTGCGTCCCTGAACCAAACCCAGATTCCCCCTCTCTCCCCGATCCCCCACCCCACCCCACCCGCCGCTCCTCGGTCCACTACCGCCGCCGCCGCAGCGCCTCTCCTCCATAGGCCCAGCAGACTGCACCTGGGATCCGTCTGGACGTGGATTGATTTGGTAAGTATTCCTAGCTCGCCTGGATGGATTCGTTTGTTCCTAGAAGACAGTTGAACTTCGTGTGCGGTTTGCTGCGGTACGAACCCGATCCACGCATACATCAATTCAGAGGTTGATTAGGTTCTAAATCTTCTCCATCGCGCAATATACGTCAGCCGTGGTGCCGCTGCGGTGTATTTTCTGGGGTTCAAGTCCGCCCTTGCCCCTATTGGAAAGTAGTTCATCGCTTAGGTTTCTGTAGGATTTTGTCTGCCAGCTGATTATTCGACACGGTAATAAACATTTTGACTTTGGATGTGTGCTCGGCCATGTTAATTGGAATTGTAACACAATGATAGCAAGCTACCAACATTAAGCCATAAAATTCAGAATGATCGGTGCACCTTTGCATTGTTGCAAATTCTGGCACCTAGAGGTCACGCCTTTACCTATTTATGAATATACTGCGTCTTGGTTTATGGATGGAGCTAAGCGTTACAAAGTTTTAATCAAATGATCCTGTTTCATGAATACCATTGACAGGATATTTGCCACCAGGATATACTTAAGACACTTGCTTCGATATTCATGAATAATAAGTGATCAAATTTTTCAGTATTCACAAATGACAAGTTAGCTGATGGGTATACATTATAAACATAACCTTGTCTGTTTTGATGCAGATTTCTCTACACCATGAGCTGGAGATTTCCTCTTTTCGGGTATGTTGGCGTTTCTGAGTACATTTAGGAACCTGTTTGTGTTGAAGTTGTTCTGCCAAGTTGTCTGATCTATCATCACCTGCCACCTAGCATTACGTCTAGGTTTTTGTCTTTCTGTACAACTGTAGAGACTTTTATGTATTTAATAATTTTGCTCATTTTTGGACCAAAAGTTCATTTGTGTCAACCTAAGAGAAATGACCTTATTGATATATATCATTCGGACTAGTTGACATTTACACTGAATACCACGTATGAATTGGACCACTGTTTTTATTATTTGTCTTGTGAATGGTTTGTTTCTCTTGCTTACTCTGGCACTGCTGAATGCATGCATATAACAGCTCTCAGCAGCAGCAGCAGCCTGACCCGAACTTCCAAGAAATTCCAACGCAATCTTGGTACCCACCCTCAGTGGTTGGTTCATCTTCACGTCCTTCAACGCCTGGCTCTTCTAATGCTAGTGCGCATCAAAGAGCTTCAGATCAGCCTCAGCCTTCGTCACGTGGGCAGCCATCCCCAGCTGAAGCTGCAGGCATAATTGCCCGTTTGAAGGATAAGAGGTTAGCAAGTTGCCTCAATTTCTTTCATGATTGTTTCTAGCTTTTCCTTTTGGTCCCAGAAACTTGTTCCAATTATAGAGGCATAATTAGTCTTCCAATTAGTGGCTTATGTTCCAATTATTATAGCTGATCTATGCCATATAGCTTCTCTAGTTTTAGCTGAAAGACTAAACACTAGTAGAATACCCCCTTACTTGAGCATATGCCACTATACCACTGATTGCACTTGCAAATTTGAATGCACCTGGCAATGCTGCAAAAAGATTTTCCTTGAATGTGTTGTACTTATGAGAAGCAAAGCCTGAAGGACCAGAGCTAGGGGAGCAGAGCTGGGGAAAACCAGAAAAGTAGAATCAAATTAATTCTGTGTGGGTATAATCTACACTAGAATTTCATAGGACCACTTATGCATGTTTTTTCCGTGTCCCTCAGTTTAAAATGTTAGAGGATGTGTGTATTTGCCAATCTTATATAATTATATTGATGCATTTACTTAATTGCTGTTAAAAAATAGATTGCATTATCTTTATTAGTTGAATCTGTATTGGCAGCATCGAGGAGTTACAGAGGTTGTTGAAAGACAAAGAGGCATACAATGCCTTCTTCAATTCACTTGATCAAGTGAAAACTCAAAACAATGTAAGTCTTCCAATCCTTTATATTTTTGTTCCTGACTTCCTCTGGTGCAGACTTGGTTTTTGTTCATTGGTTCCAACAATTACAGGGGTTGCTAAGAGTTACCTGCTCTATATCGCTTAATTCTCACTTGACCATAAATAGACAGTCTATGTATGACGAACGGACCTGTGGCTTGACCATAAACCTGATGTTGACTGCCATTATTCTAGATTAGATTATTTTACCTGAATATCATATCTTGGCATGGTATAGCCACATAAAATTTTCTTAATAGTCCTGTTGATTTTCTCATTTGTGGTACTTTCTTAATGTTCAGCTACGCGATGAGTTGAGAAAGGAGACTTTGCAACTTGCAAGTGAGTTACAACATTGTATTCTGTAAATATTTGTATGCGTGGCCTGCAAACAAAATGCAATAAATTACTTTTATAATTGTTTCTAAACCAAGTATATTATCTGAACTTTGAACTGCAGGGGCAAACTTAGAGAAGGAGCAGAGGATTTTAGAGCTAAGAAACCAGGTTTTGTACTGTCACCTCCATCTCAAGAAGCAAAACCTGCAATCAGGCTATTATACTGCAAAAAGAGAAAAAATTAATTCCCTTTTAATTGGATCAGGCAAATAATAGGAAAAGGGAAAATTGGTTTCTTGACATTGAAAGATGACGGTTTTAGATATCTACCATCAAACCGAATTGGCACACTTTAATACCAGTGAAAGCTGCATCCGTTAAGAAATTTACCACTGTCTTTGTCTTAATACCAGTTAAAACTGCATCCGTTAAGAAATTTACAACTGTCTTCGTTTTAATACCATTTAAAACTGCATCCGTTAAGAAATTTAAAACTGTCTTCGTTCTGTCCGTCCTGTCGTCACTCCGTCAGTCTTTTCTCATCCCAACATCTAGTTGCCCTGCACGGCCTTCTTCCTTCCATGGGTAGACGGGAGCTAGACGGGAGCGCTACTGCAAAGCCGGAGATGAGGTTGGAGAAGAATGGTGTTTTGGGCTCAAGCTGACTCCCGAGATTGCTGAGGAGTAGCTTTGAGCAGAGCAAGTCCCGCCAGCGCACCTGAGGTCGTCTCCCCAAGCCCGCCGCTCTGGCTGCTCCAGCAAGGAGCTCGAGGCCTGCCGCCGATCCGAGCTTGGCCCCAGCCACCACCTGCCCTGAGTTCATTGCATGTCATTGCGCCGCGCGCCTCCATCCCGCACATGCCGCACACCGCAAATGACTCGAGCCCCTGTCCCATTGGATCTTCTTCCCTCCTAGAATCAAACTCATTCCCATGCGAATCAAGTTCATTGTAGGCGCAATAAATTAGCTTTTCTTTTTTGTATCTTTGATGTCAAAAAACTAATTTTCCCATAGTTTTTTTTGGGTATATTTGCAGCGTTTCAACATTCTTTCGTTTGACATTCTACTTGTTTGTAATTTGTACAGTGCACCATAATAAGAACAACAGAATTGGCAGCTGCTCAGGACAGGTTGTCTGATTTAGAAAGGCAAAAGGATGAGATTATGAGGTCCTATTCCCCTGCTGCTCTGCTTGACAAGCTCCAGGGTAAGCATTTTATACGATCGCATCTTGGATTCCTGTGTTCTTGCCAGATGCTTACTTTCTGATTTTTAATTTTATGTGATGTACATTGGATGTCACTGTTGCACGTGTGTGAAACTCCCTCTGTAGAATTGGCTAGATTTTTCAGTGTTCTGGTCAACGATCAGCTAGAAGTTGGTACTGATCACCCATGGCATGCATCACAACACCAGTTCGACGGAACAGTCTTAATTGATTAGAATTACTTAAGTTTGTAATGTTGTGTTTCACATACACTCATCATTGACATCTTATGATATGTTTTGCTCAGCGTCCATGGCAAAGTTGGATGAGGAGGCCGAGGAGCTGCATCAGAAATTTCTTGAAAAGGACATCGACCTGCCGACCTTTGTGCAGAAGTATAAGAAACTCCGCACTGCCTACCACAAGCAGGCGCTGCTCCATCTCGCCGGCAAGACATCGCTTCAATGATTCACATTGCCCGTCGTGTAGGGCCAATGTTCGTGACGACTTTGCGGTAGTTCGTTCTTGTTCTACACCATCGTTATGTATGTCTGTTTTGCGCTGTTATTGAGCGCATCATATTATAGGGCTTGTGAAACATCAAATGGAGGTTGGGTGTATAGTTACGTTACATTTTACTTTGATATGATGTCCTGACGCGGCCTGCCGATACACATGAGAACATTACCTTATTTTTATAGGCCTTATTATGCTTGATGGTTAGTGGGTGGATCTCAGTACACTGACAGTTTGAACTCGTACTGTTCGTTCCCGTGACACCAGTATGCTCAGCATAATAAGAACAAAATGTCACGCGGAGCTAATTTAAGGTCGCCTTGAACGACTAATTTGAGTGCTGACATGCCGGCACAGATGAAACTGTCACAATTACTCAAAAGCTCACTTCCGCGCATCTGAAAGTAGAATCAAATCTATGGATCTTGAATCCTCTGTGAGCGAAGAGCAAGCTGCCGAGATTTCCTTAGGTTATTCAAGCACTGGACGAGGTGATTCTGAGACGAGCATCTAGATAGCCGAGCCTATTTTAGAATACTTTTGTACTGTCAAGCGTACTTCAGGAGCAGAGAGATTCTCATCTCCCAGATGTGCTACGCCGGGATTCATCTGGGAGTAGTAATTTTGTAGTGTGAGCGCACAGCTAAACTCCATTTTCATAACAATTCTCGCAGAAGCATCCACGAGGACGGGCAGCAGAATTCTTGTCGATTCGCGCGACATTTGGGATCCAATGTCCGCATGCACGCACAACAAAACCGCATTATTAGGTGCGCGAGCTAGTATTGCAAGTTTGCAACAATCCAAAGCGTTTCCTCTCGACGCTGCTGCCGGGGCGAGAAGTTGGCGAGGCTTTGTCTGTATCGCTACGGAGCAAGCGGCCCGTGACCTGGCGCCTACGGAGGAATCGCATTCGTCAGGAAGATCAGCGGATGGAATGTAAAATTATTGGGTTCAGCCTCGATAACCGGGGCCGTCTAGTCTGTCCAACACTCCCAGGGAATTGCTGAGAGCTCGTCGATCCTCTTGTGCTCGTCTAGGCTACCTGGTGACGGGAGCAGTATTTTGTCGCGAAAAGCAAGGAGCGATACGTGTGATACGTTTCGTCCGTAGTCCTGGACGAATGGTCTCGCTGCTGGGGCAGGGCGTGATCGATGAATTCTTTGTGAGCGATCTTCCGCGCGCGTTGTTCGCCGCAGCGTTGACTGCTGCATGCTGTGTCGATAGGCGCCACCGCTCACTCATGAACGGACGGTTTGGCTTTGTTCTGATTTCCTTTGCTTAACTAAACAACAAACTTCGCTTCATTGGTTTGGAGGAAAGAAATGACCAAATTGGAATGTGTTCTCGATTCTGGATAAGAAAAACAGGGGAAACGAATAACGTGGTCGTACGCGCGCGTGCCTGACCCCGAGTATATACGTGTGACAGTAAACGGGCGCAGTGTGAGCTGGAGATGCCGCTCGTGAAGCAGAAGGCAACAAAAAGCAGCACCTCGATCGCGTGGCCACTGTTCATGCAAGCATGCACGGAAATTGGAGGCAAGCAACGGAGATCGTGGCGCGACCGGACAGGGGGACCGGTCGGTTAACCGGTGCGCGCAGCTCCAGCGTTTGTTCGAAGTGGACGGCCAAAGTTGCCAATCCGGTAGCATCGCCCTCTCTAACGAGGACCTCATACATGTCATCCATGGCCATACGGATAAATATATAAGCTCATCCTCTAAGCATAGTATAGTAAATACGTACCTGACGGTGAAGTTAAGATGTTCACAGGTCGATGCGCATCGCATTGGTGCTCATCATTCTGATGTTTGTATGCTAGTTCGTGTAAGATTGTACGCACGCCTGTATTGCCCGGCCGCGTGGTCCTTCGATCGGATCACGTGCATGTAGCCGCTGGCACTAGTATACAGCCGTTCCGCATGAACACAACGCGTTCGCCTGGGTTACCCAACGACCCTACCAAGCCAGCGAATGCACCGCAATGATGCAATGCATGGGCTACCATGCATGGATAAAGTCATAAAGTTATGCTAGGTGGTCATCAGTTAATTAACCTTAATTAGCAGCTATATCATTTCACTATGGTCCGCATGATGCGATGTACTACGTGTACTAGCAGATTGATGATTCGATCGAGATGTGCAGGAAGGCCGGAAACTCGTTTGGTGGCTACTGGCTAGACGCCTAGACGCATGCACTACTTGTTGCTAGCGATTCGACAAAGATGTGATGATCTTTGTCCTTGTTGACCCGTGAAGAAGCTGTCTGATCACGCACGCCGTCAGACGTTTCGGGTTACGGCTGCATGCAGTAGACAAAATTGACATAATGTAGTAGTACAATCGCTCGGCCTATCTTTGCACTTCAGTTCAGGTCGCAGTGAGAGTACATAACATGTCGGTTTGAGTCACCATGATACACAAGCAAGCAAAAGATGAATGGTTTGCGTATATATCTACAGCACAAGTCAGGCTATTAATTCCTTGCTAGAGTACCATGATCAAGCAGAAAAGTTCCTGTAAGGATATGGAAAAATGCTCAGATACACTGAATTTGTAGTTTTGTGATACAACATCTTAAATCTATACTTTTGATTAAAAAAACTTATATTTTGTGAAATATACTCTAATTGTAGAATAGTGCTAAAACAAGCAAGAATCCTAGCTATAATACCCCAATAATGCAAGAACAGGGCCACTCCCAGACTGGCAGAGTCCTATATAAACCCACCTCGCACTCCTCACTCACTCGTACTCACTGACACTCACCACCTAAGCTCCTTCGCCATGGCGGCCACCATCACCATCCTTCTCCTCCTCCTCGCCGCCACCGTTGCGTCGGCGGCCGACCTCTCGGTGTACCACAACGTGCACCCGCCGTCCCCGTCCCCGCTCGAGTCGATCCTGGCGCTGGCCCGCGACGATGACGCGCGGCTCCTCTTCCTGTCCTCCAAGGCCGCGTCGTCCTCGGGCCTCACCTCCGCGCCCGTGGCCTCCGGGCAGACCCCGCCGTCGTACGTGGTCCGCGCGGGGCTCGGCACCCCGGTGCAGCAGCTGCTCCTGGCGCTCGACACCAGCGCCGACGCCACCTGGGCGCACTGCTCCCCGTGCAACACGTGCCCGGCCACCAGCCTCTTCGTCCCGGCCAGCTCCTCCTCCTACACCTCCCTCCCGTGCGCCTCGGCGTGGTGCCCGCTCTTCCAGGGCGCGCCGTGCCCGGCGGCGAGCCACGAAGCATCGGCGGCGGCGCCGCTGCCGGCGTGCGCCTTCACCAAGCCGTTCGCCGACGCGTCGTTCCAGGCGTCGCTGTCCAGCGACACGCTGCGGCTGGGCAAGGACGCCATCCCCGGCTACGCGTTCGGGTGCGTGGGCTCCGTGACGGGGCCGACGTCCAACCTGCCGAAGCAGGGGCTCCTCGGCCTGGGCCGGGGCCCCATGGCGCTGCTCTCCCAGACGGGGAGCAGGTACGGCGGCGTCTTCTCCTACTGCCTGCCCAGCTACAGGTCGTACTACTTCTCGGGCTCCCTCCGGCTGGGCGCGGCGGGCCAGCCCCGCGGGGTGCGGTACACGCCGCTGCTGAGCAGCCCGCACCGGCCGTCGCTCTACTACGTGAACGTGACGGGGCTGAGCGTGGGGCGGGCCTGGGTGCGGGTGCCCGCGGGCTCGTTCGCGTTCGACCCCAACACCGGCGCCGGCACGGTGATCGACTCCGGGACGGTGATCACGCGGTGGACGGCGCCCGTGTACGCCGCGCTGCGGGAGGAGTTCCGGCGCCAGGTGGCCGCGCCCAGCGGGTACACGTCCCTCGGCGCCTTCGACACCTGCTTCAACACGGACGAGGTGGCGGCGGGGGGCGCGCCGCCCGTGACCGTGCACATGGACGGCGGCGTCGACCTCACGCTGCCCATGGAGAACACGCTCATCCACAGCAGCGCGCAGCCGCTGGCCTGCCTCGCCATGGCCGAGGCGCCGCAGAACGTCAACGCCGTCGTCAACGTCCTCGCCAACCTGCAGCAGCAGAACGTCCGCGTCGTCTTCGACGTGGCCAACTCGCGCGTCGGCTTCGCCAGGGAGGCGTGCAACTGATGAACCTGAATTCAGTTCACGGGACGCCCTGCACTGCTGCAGCCATGCATCTTGTGAGCTTTACCGTACTGTGTGCACTGTGTAATAAGGGACGTGACGCGGGAAAACAAGAACTGTTCGTCACGGGTGCTAGTAGAGAATCACTCGAAGAGTCTGTCAGAGTGTGTTTTGTTTTCTTTTGTTTCCTTATTATTAGCTGTTGCAGAGACATGATTAAATTTGGAGGTGATGAAACTTGAAATTCAATACAGTATCAAACATGGCCACATGTATATGCGTGCAAAATCTGGTCCATCTTGGATCCGATTGGTGCCAATCTTGGACTCTTGTTTTACGCAAAACAAAAGGATTGCGTTCCGCAAGCTGTCTCGTGTGGCCGTATCTGAGCAGTGGCCGGGCTACCCGTGGCCGTGGTGCTTTCTGCTCGTGTCCCTCCGTCCAGCAACAATGAAAGATGACTTCTTTCTTTAGTAAATGAGTAGAACATAACAAAATGGTGGCTCGGCACCGCCGCGCAGTGCACGCCTGCACGGAGGTCACACGCATCGGTGCAGTTTTCATGGGGAATGAGTGAGCTGCTTAACTAGTTTTTTTTTAGATCAAGCTGCTTAACTAGTTGCATGTGTACTACCCGAACGGTGACGGCAGACGACATGGCAGGCAGGCCGCAGGCCTCGCCCCGTGCGATGGCTGCCTGGCCGGCGACCTGCCCTGCGGGGCGCCCTCCCTGTATCAACTTCGCCACCGCCGTCGTCCCCAGATAGTTATGTCATGCGCGCGGCCGCATTCGCCGAGTTCTTCCTCGCGAGGGTGAGACCGCCGGAGCCGGAGGCGATGACCATCCTGTCGAGCAGTTGCTGCCGGACCTATGTCTCAACCCTGAATCATGACTCGTTTCCGTGGTGGGTTTGCTCTGAAGAAACTTCAGAGCGTACAAATAGACTAGCCAGCCTTCACGTGATGCACTTATGCCGTACCTAATCAACACACTATCAGATTTCTTTTTTCAAACTTGTTTTCCCGATTCCACTGAGTGAGTGGTTTCACTGAATATTTCCCATAATTACCAAGCTATCATTGATTGAACAAAATCACCGTGCTAGCAATGGTAATCCTACAACTGGCGACTGCAGTGTGAGTTTCAGACACCATGAGAAAGACTCCACGCTCAGTACCAAGCAATGCATCAGTGTACATGGTGGATGTTCGGAAATGATTCGGTTTCATTTACACAGACCAATCAATCAATAAAAGATTGCGTAACCACACAATACACCGAGTTTTTTTTTAGGTTAAATACACCGAGTTATTTGTCATGAGAAGTTGGTGGATAGTACAATTTTGGTACTGCGACGAATTCGAGAGCAGCAGAGGAAACTCCCTTGTGCAAGCCACTTAAACCGAGCAGTCACTACATACTTTTATAGGCATTTTAAACTGCGTTACATGTTTCCACCAGGGTGTAAAACAGATTACGTTTCTCTAGTGCTGTTCTTGATCCATTCCAGATACTTGGTGTTACCACCAGTTATAGGCAGAGCAATAACTTCAGGTACGCTGCAGGTACGAACAGCAAGTCAACCCCAGATCGAGAGCAATGTTACATACTTGACTCACTATATACACAAACGTAACGTGGCTAAACTGAATGGAGCTTACTCATATTCATGGTTGGCTTTGACATGTTCAGTCAAGGCATTTAGAAGTGATTCCCTGGTCTTTATGATGAGCAATTCTTCAGCATCAGTTTGCACCTGTAAAAGAGCAGATTATTGTCCAGCACTTATTTTGTTTGATAAGCAGAGATTGTTCAGCTTGGACACAATCTTAGCACCATACCTTTCCCTCCCACCAGTAAACAGATTCAATGCCTGAAAATGTAAGGACGGCTTCAGTATATTTCACCGCCAGATAAGACAAACAAAATGACATTCTATTCCAAAACTAGTGTAAGAACACAGCGTAAGGACTTCATATTAAGCATTAAAATGGCCAATAGCAAGGAACATATTTTATGCATTCTCTACTAACTATTCTTGTTTATGGTCAATTTTGTTCTCTCAAAATTACACCTCGGTTATTTTAGCATGTGGTAGTGCAAGATCCTCAACAAAATGGATTCAGCTGGGAGATTTTGGTTGCCTGAAGCTAAGACTCGCAATGTACTTTCTGTAAACATCAGTCAACAGAGTCAAATTTTCAACTAAAACTATGACAAGCTTCAGTAAGCTCTGTCATAGGTAGTCCTTACATCTGATATTGCAGTTTTCTCAAGCTCTGCTCGTTTACAGTATACATCAATAGCAGCTAACCTCACCTAGCGCAACTTAACCAATCAACCATTAGAAAAGTGGAAACATTGACGCTATGGGCAAGGCCAAGCTCCAAGACACTCATTGCCTCTAAGGGAGAAATCATCAGTAGACCTTCCCAATGCTGTTATTATTTTATATGGACAGAACAAAATCTTTCACACTAGGAAAGGATATAATCGAAATAAGCAATCACATTTTCATAAGCATTGCGTTCATATGTCACACATAGACAGACAAACAAAATGGGCCAAAACCGAACCAGGTACTATATTAACACAAGCAGCAAGCTTCTCACTGATGATGCTCTGTGACAGCTTCTTGCCTGCAGTAGATGCGAAACACAGCTCTTTAAGATATCTAAAGCAATGAAACAATACTAACAACAAAGGGAGAAAAATCTCAAATTAACAAAACTTAAGTGGACAAAGTTCAGATGTTCACAAGCTAAAAGGTACTAATCTGGCTAACTAGTCAATTGAGAGAATTCCATAAACTGATTAGCAACTACTTATTACAGTAGGCACAACATACCTGCTTCCCTGTTTGGAACCGTCACATACACAACAATGGAGGGCACGGTGGTGGAAGCAGAGTCCATTCTGGAAGAGCTTAGACCTCTTGCCCTGCAAAATTTTGCATGAGCTATAGTGATATGATATAAACAAGACCCAAGATTTCTACCCTCCAAGGTTTGCATCACCTTTTTAATCCTTCATGCTACCACACAACAACTACTACGCTACACGCCTACACCCTTGTCTCAATTTACAAGTCCAATTGTAGCAGCCGTACAATGCTATATAAGCCTAAACCTCACGAATCGGCACCTTGCTGCAGTGACAAACTACCACAAACTAAGGGCACACTAATCCCAGTAAATCGCGTCAGCGCGATAGTTCGAGGAACCCATGTCCCATGGAAATGCGAGTCGCTTCCTCAAATCAACCAAACAAGAAACAGAGGTACACGCAAGGAAAGAGGGAGAGATTACCCAAGGAAGGGGAGGCGGCGGTGGGAGAAGGCGCACCCCGTCCTGCAGGCGACGGCAGCGCTGACGGCGCCGATGCTGAGGAACAATAGAGCCCCGGCGAGCGGCGTGCGGCGTCCGTACAGCAGATACGGCCTCGCTCCGGAAGGGGCAGGAGCAGCGGCGGCGGCAGAGGGCGAGAGAGCTCGGAGCGGCGCGGGGAGGAGTGGCATCTCCGGCAGCCGGAAGACGTTTTTACACGCGTCGCCGGCGGAAAAGCGCCACCACGGTCACGAACCCGATTCCACTCCGCTCCACTCTTGGGCTATGTGGGCCCTAGAGGGCCACTATTGGGCTCGCCTGAATCTCTTCTCGTTCCTCGGCCCAGATCGCTGGAACTCGCGTCTTCTTAACCCCTCTCCTCGAGCGGAAGCCCCAAGGTCCCAAACCCTACACGACGGAGCAGCCTCCACCTCCTCCAGCGCCAACACTTCGAGCTCCGCCTCTGCCTTACGCGCTTCGCCGGCCATGGCTGAACCCGAGGTGGCAGCGGCCTCAGCCGTAGACACAGCGATGGATACCGAGGCGCCGGCGGCCGCTGGTCAGAAGAGGGAGCGGGAGGAGGCTGACGCCGCCGCCGCCGCCGCCGAGGGCGGGGAAGCGGCGGCGGCAGCGGAGGAAGCTGCGGCGGCCAAGAAGCAGAAGGTGGAGGGAGAATCGAAGGAGGAAAAGGAGGAGGGGAAGCCGGTGAAGCTGGGGCCGAAAGAGTTCGCCACGGCCGTGGATATGTTCGACTACTTCTTCGCCCTGCTGCACTCGTGGTCGCCGCAGGTTGATTTCAACAAGGTGAGAGCTAGGTTCGATCCTCTCTTGTTTCATCATATGACCCTGCTGTGTGGCTGTAGAAAGCTGCTTCATTTACGGATTTACCGCGATTTGCTATGTGTGTTTTGGGTCTTAGTTGCTGCCTGATGACGCTTTAACCATGCTGCGGTAGTTGTAAGCTCGTTAGTAAATTTTATTATCTGCCTCAGTGAGTAAGTGGTACCTTGACGGCTTGATCTTGTTACATCGATTTGCTCCATGCATCTAACTATTTGGACTTGATCCATTCTTAAGGATGCAAATTAGTATGGACGCAAAAAGGTTCCAAGTTAGTGCTTGTATTGTGGCTTACCTAAGCCATCCAGCTTTTTTTATTTGTTCTCTCTATCCTTAAGACCCGAATGCACTAGAAAATATTTGAGTTCTGGTATTTTGTTTATGCACGTTGCATTACAGTTTGGTCAACACAGTGTGCTTGGATTAAGCATGATTGATAGGTCACTTAAACTTAGCTTTGCTTCCAAAAAAAATATGGTTACTAAGACTTGTTAAATCAAGTTTTGGACTACACTTATTGCTCAATAAGGAACTCCAGCTTCTTTTTGCTTGATATTGGTTTCAGTCTCATTAACTTGCGTACGATTGAGCTATTTCTTAAATGCGTAAATCGTTGTCCAAGCAACATGTTATTTCAAGTTTTAGTGCATGTGCAAGACTAGGGAAGTGGGGAAGGAAATAGGATTTGTTTTTGTCAGGCATTGCCATCGTTAAGAAAATACAGGAGACTGTATATGTTCACTCTGCTCAATATTTGTGGTATCATATGCTCCCTCTGTTCGTAAATATGTGAAGTTTAGGACAAGAAATCTGGTGCAATTTGAACTAGATTAGTTGTCTTATACATCATATATTTGAGAACAGAGGTATTATATCAGATAGATGGATAGAAGTAGACTAACATTTTGCCTTCCTGACAGTAATTGGTAGATTCTTCTTTTTAAACTTATTTCTTTTACATTTGTTTTGGACTATAAACTCAAGATGTGGTTTTATTGCACTAAAAAGTCAAGAACCTAACTTCCGTAATACTCATTATGATGATACTTGGTTGCACAAAGTAATACTATCTATAGAGGTAACTTTTAGATCAAACAATATGTAACAGTTCTAACATAACTGTAGAAGTTGGATGGTGGAAATATATGTTAGTTGGCTGTTGTGTGCATTTGAAAATGACTACTAGTTACCTAAAGGCCGCTGATTACCTGACCTTATGTTACATAAAGGAATCTTCATTCACCTCCGAGTATCTAACCTCCAGTTCCTTGCAACTTACACACTTAATACAAGCATTAGCATATGCTCTTCAGCCTATGAATTTCTTATTTGCGTCTTAACTTTGCAGTATGAACACATGGTTTTGGAGGATTTGTTGAAGAAAGGCCATTCTGAGCCCACTAAGAAGATTGGTCCAGGGATCGAGGCATTTGAGATCCGCAATCACCCGGTGTGGAAAAGCCACTGCTTCTTTGTTCGTAGAGTCGATGGATCTGCAGATGATTTCAGCTTCCGCAAATGTGTCGACAACATACTGCCGCTCCCTGAGGACATGAAGATTGGTAACAAGAAGTCCGGCAACCACCACAAGAATGGTGGGGGTCGGGGAGGAGGACGAGGAGGGGGTCGTGGTGGTGGCCGTGGTTTCCGGGGTCGGGGCAGGAGAGGCGGCTAGGAACCTAATAAATCCACAGTTTTGTCTGTTTGGTGCCACATTTATCTTGCTGTATGCGAGCTTCTCCATCTATCTATCCTAAAGACCCTGCAACTGAGATGTGATACATGTTGTGCTTGCATCATGTTATTATTAACGCGTGGCAGCTTTTCTTACCTTGTTCTCCTAAATTCATTCACAATTTGGTCATTTTGCATGTCATACTTGAAGATCAAACTGGCACCGGTGTGGACATTCAGACTACTATCCACAGGGGCTAAAAACATACAGCTTGTAGGCCGAGTAAACCATGAACAGCAGCTGAGTAAACTATCGGTTGGAAAATCTTCTAATTGATTGTTCATGCGATCTGGCACGATCCTATATCAAGTACAGGCATGCGTCTCGGAGTACTAGTTACTGCTCATACATGTTTATGTCCTGTGACTAGATTTGAAACTGTAGCTGTGTGGTTGAGCACCTTAATCTACTCAATATAGCCGAATAGTTCCCATATATCCGGTCTGGTTGTTGATGGTCTTTACGACACTTTACAAAAGAAAACTAACGCACTGAACATCAATAGTGAGACCAGATACCACTACCTCTGGAAAGGGGAAAGGGAACAAGTTCCGACTGCAGCATCACTTTCTGTGGCTTTTTGTTACTGCTTGTTGGCTTGCTCATCTGGTGCCGCCTCGTAGGCTATCTTTATTTTTGCTACAATTGACATTGCCGTAGCGTTTCTTTCCTCTAAATGTATTGGCATAGCCTTTCTTGTTTGTATAAATTATATTCTGAAAATTAGTAGATCTCGCATCACAGCTCAGGAAAACGATCACAAGAGAAGAGCTGCTAACTTGGCTCAGTTTTATGAAGAATTTGAACTGATTTTATAACATATACTCCCATTTTTAGTATGTGACTTTAGGATAACCATTTCCAGTTCAAAAGTTGGACTGAAATGAGTTGTTCCAAAGCCATACTCCCTTCGTTTTAAACTAACTGCATTCTAGCTTTGGTAAAAGTCAAAGTTTTCAATCTTTGATCATAAATGTACCTAAGTTGTATAGCTTTGTACCATAGAATTTTTGTTTTTAAATTCACCATGAGAAATAATTTAACGATATATAACTCGTATTAAGGTAACTATGCAAAAAAACAATTCCAAACTCATGGTAAAGATAGAAATACTTTTTTTTTGCGAATTAAAGATAGAAACTTGGATCAAAGCTAGGCTGACATTTATTTCAGATGGAGTGGCTGCATATCTAAAATGTTAGTTGATCTGAATTAGGGCATGTTCGTTTCTTTAGGCCTAAATTTAGGCCTGCTAGAATCTTGTCATTTAGGGGTATTAAATAAAGTCTAATTACAAAACCTTTTTACAGATGTGTGCTAATTTACGAGATGAATCTAACGAGCCTAATTAATCTATGGTTTGCTACAGTGATGGTACAGTAACCATCATCTAATTATGGCTTAATTACTCTCATTAGATTTGTCTCACAAATTAGCACATGGTTTTGCAGTTAGTTTTTTAATTAGACTTTATTTAATACCTCTGAATGACAATATTCTAGCAGGCCTAAAGAAACGAACATGTCCTAAGTTAATGCAGCTGCATAGGCAACAATAGGTTTTAAGTAGAGCTGTTGTATGCATCAACTCGTTCTAGAATACTATCTTGTGATGCAACGTCATCAATATTGGGGGGAAATAAAGGAAGTCAAATAACACGTTTATTTCGATGTTGACACTTTCTTGGCAAACTTTCAAGGCATCTTTGGAACATGGGACTGTGAAAACATAGGAATAGGAAAAACACAGGACTTTGAGGAGAGAGATAGACACAAAAGGAGTTTTCATGAGGATTGAAATCATGTTAGATTTCCCCCAAAATTCCTTTAAAACCATGCATAGGAAAGTTTCCACAGGAATTTCATATGTGCAATCCTTTGTTCCAAAAGACTATAGGAAAGTTTCCTATAGGATTGAATTCCTACAAAATTCTCATGTGTTTTTCTTTGTTACAAAGGTGGCCGAAACTTTTCAATAGAGCCATTGGATGCAACACTGGAAAAAAAAACACATGAATTAGCAGAGAGAGAGGGCAAAGTTTCCATAAAGTTGAACCTCAAGTGAGATTTCCTCTAAAATTCTTATGAAACGAGGCATAGGAATGCACTCCATAAGAATTTCATATGGTTGAATTCTTTTTTCCAAAAAGTCATCTTGGAAAAAATCCTAGGATCCCATTTCTCCAAAAGTTCCTCCGCAAATCTTATGTTTCAAAGGAGGCCTCAAAGAGGGAGACTGAGTAGCACAAGCTTCCAAAACATCGGGTGACAACTGGAGGAGTTCAAGTGGTTTCGTTCCGCTATCAGCTCGTTCGAGAAAGAATATGACTATACGAGCAAAACCAGCAAAATATAGCTGTAGCTGAGCAAAGCATGTTGCCAAAGGGTGACAGGTTTTAGGCCCCTTTGGCCCTTTTTTCCAAGTCGGTCGTGCTATGTTACGACTGGTGTGCCTCCGGTCGATCGATCCTACAGACGCGATAGCTTGAGGAACAATACGAAGAGGTGACGGCGCGATGGCAATGGGTACCCATCACCCGATACCCGATGGGTTTTTTCTCTATTAGAGTGTGGGTTTGAACCTATTTCTCGCCTATGGGTCTGTTAATAGGAATTTTTGTCACCCATTGGGTACCACGGGTATGGGTCCATTCTTCTACAACCCATACCCGTTTACCCATGGAGCCCCATAAGATCAAGAGTCCAATAAATCAAGAGTGCTACTAGCGTTTTTGTATTCTTAATAAGTAGTCAAGTGTAATAAACAACTAGCGTTAGATTGTGTGAACTATTAGCGTTTGAGTGGTAAAATTTATTTACTTTTAAACAATTTAATCATTTCGATATGTTACTATATGCAGTTGGTTGTTAAATTTTTTGATGCCAACTAATAAGTATGGGTAACCCGATGGGTACCCACACCCATATGGGTGTGGGGATGGGGAAAACTTGGGTCCCCATGTGGGTATGAGGACGGAGACGGGGTATAAAACTCTAAACGGGGATGGGGACATTCCACCGCTCCCCAGTGGGTAATGTACCCATTGCCAACGCGAAACTGTCCTGGAGTTGGATTGTTTGTAGGCGTCCGTTGACCTGCTTCACCCCTTTTGCCCGGTTCTCCTGGCAAACATTTGAACCGTATCTATCTGATTCTGTGCCGTTTTTCAAAAACGAAAAACTAGAAACAGAGTTTCAAGGATTCCAAGAAGGGTGGTGTATGAGAGGGTATTATGGGGGAAAAAACGAGCGAACAAAACTTAGTTAATGCTTTTGTTGACTTTGGCACCCTTGTTGCTAGGCAGACGGCAGTGTAAAGTTTTTACGGCCTGGCGGCCACCAACATCGTTATCCCCATTCCAGTTTCGATTGGGCTTTGCAGGGCAAGGAACTTTCTATCCAATCGAGCAAAGCGCAGCGCGCTCAACCAGAAGAAGACCCGCTTTTGGAACGGGGAATCATCATCAGTCGATCTGGGGCTGTAGCTAGCGTCTCAGAATATGCCAGCCCATGTGGTGCGGGCAAGGGGATCACGAACGAAGCTGACGTCGCAACTCGCGACTGGATTGTGCGCGCCGGCTCAGGACGCAACAGTGGCGGGTGCGGATAAGATTCACCTGCCTGTTTGGCCTTTCCCGTCGAGGCCACCGCGGCCGCCATCGCCGTCGCCTATCGCCGAATCCGAGCGAGGGAGGGGAGGACCAGACAGACGTGTCCTGGTCCGTCCGTAGCTGCGGTTAGGGATGCATGACAGCACGGTCGGTAGCTTCGCAAATTAATCCAGCCGTTTGTTCCTGTATAAAGTGCTGCTTAAGTTTTTTTCACCCGCAAAAGATGTCCGTGTTGGCATGCATGTGGCGCCGGTTTGAGAGGCATAACCGCGCAATGCCAAAAATATTGCATGTACGGCTGCGACTAGAAGTTGGGTGAAAGATCACATATAGCGTGTATAGTAGTAGAATGCAGATGAGATGAACTTGGCAGCGCTTTCAGTTTGCACTGATTTTACACCTAAGCAGTAGTACATGTGATGTGATGAAGTACTAAAGGCTTCTAGTTGTAGTTCACTACAAACCAATTTATTTATTTGCTTCTTGGATGACGTCTGATAATTAAACCAGAGTGGGGCAGCGGACCATGCTGGCCACTACTCATGGCAATATTTATTAAAAGGAAAAACCGGTCGTATCATCAATGCAAGACAGCTTCAACTCGCAGATACCTTTTCTGTGGGCAGAAATATTGCACCATACTTATTTCCTACTGTATTGAGTAATTAATTGTCATTCTATTTTGAGTTAATTTAACAAAATCACAAACTACTTGTTCTCTTGTTGCAAGAAACCATAATTTTTGAAACCAGTTTCACAAAACCACAAGTATTTACGCCATCTGTTGCACAAAACCATATCTTTTAAAGTCAACAGAGGCCGACAAATGAGCCTAGGACCGAAACTTGTAGGCAACAAGTGGTGCAAATAGTTGTGGTTTTGTGAAAACTGGTTTCAAAATTTGTAATTTCTTGCAACAAAAGACCAAATAGTTGTGGTTTTGTGAAATTAACTTTTCTATTTTCATATAATCTAACAATATACGAATTATGTATTAAAAGTATTTATTATATTAATTTTACATATAACAAGAAATTCAACATGACACGATGAAACTCAGATGAAAATTACACAAAAATGTTCGAATTTACAGACAATTTATAGACGCATAATGAGCATCTGCATCGGGCTATGTCACTGTATCATCTTCTTACATGAACTAATCTTGTCACTGTATCATCGCATAACTTCATCCGGAAAAAAAAAAGGGCATAACGTACGTTTTCTGATAACATTTGTATCCGTATCTTCATCCAAAACACGTCGAGGAAAACCGACCCTGGCAAGTGGGACGGAAGAGAAACCAAACCAAACAAAAGAAAATTAAAAAGGAGAAATTTTATACGATTTCTGCGCCATCTTCTTCGGCGTCTTGGCTACTCTCCTCCAGCGAGCTCCGATACGACCAACCCTCCCGCCGGCGCCGGCGCTCGCCGCGGGCGATGTACAAGCTCGGCGGCCGTGGCGGTGGGCGCGGCGGCGGAGGCGCTGCAAAGCGCCCGCCGGCCCCCCACGGCCGCGGCCGGGGCGGCGCCTCCTCCATCGGCGGCATGGGCGCCCCTCCCCGCGGTCGCGCCACCGCCGCCGCCGCCGCCGCAGCGCAGCCTGCAGAGCGTGACGAGTCGTTCCGCCTCGAGTCCGGCGGCCCGCCCGCCTTCGCGGCAATAATACGGCTGACCCCCGACCTCGTCGACGAGATCCGGCGGGCGGAGGAGGCCGGTGGCGGTGCTCGCATCAAGTTCAACCCTAACATGAACAACTCATCGGAGAACGTGAGCTCTCTGTCGTTTAGTTCCTTTTCAACGATTCTCACAAAGTTCTAACCTAACAAATTTGGACAGTTTTTCCCCTTACGTTATATCTTTATAATCGTTTCTTTCTAGCCACTTTTACTGAGCTTGGGTTCGTATTTTCTGTAATTTGCCTTCATACTAGTTTAATTCACCTCGTGGTACTCATGAGAGACTTCGAATTGTTAGGGCATAATGATCTATCAAGTATCTGATCCTAGGATTAACGATTGTCTCCTCATACCGTGTGATGGTCTTGTGTTACGGCAGTGACCTCACATTACTTGTTTAGTCCAATTGCGTTCCTAACTGTTGAACTGTGAATCTGGTGTAGGATTTGTGCAAATCATTCCCGCATATGGCAAAGTTCTGGTTCCTTGTAGTTTGACTTTCTAGGGCATAGTGACTATTCATTCACTGCTTGGTCTTATGCTCCCATTTCAAGGGATCTCATTGCTTGTGCTGCATTTAGTTTGATTTTTCAGGGCAGAATGGTAGTATAATACATTCTTATTATACGTTTTTTTTTGGGAGACATTGGACGTTTCTGCTGTCTGGTTGGAAACAGGCATAGTGATTTTTCCATTAATCCTTAATTTTGCGATGCAATATGATCCTAGGCTCCCTTCTATTTTGATTTACTTTAGGTTGTCAAAATAATCCTATTCAATATTCATTTCATATTGCTCTGAGCCCACACCAAGATTTGTGGAGACTGAACTGCGCTATGGCAGATGGTTTAAAGCATTCAGTTTGATAGTGCTTAGTTGAGCAACCCTAATAAGTCCAAGTGTGATACATACACTAAGTGAATTTTGTCAACATGACAATTACTCTTCTACTTTCAATTGTTTATTGGAGCATTCAATTCTCTTTTTGCTGCACCAGGTTATCGATGTTAGTGGTAAAGAATTCAAATTTACATGGGCATCTGAACGTGGTGAATTGTGTGATATTTACGAAGAACGTCAGAGTGGAGAGGATGGAAATGGGTTGCTTATGGAATGTGGCTCTGCTTGGCGCAAGGTGACTGTGCAACGCATTTTGGACACCCTGTAGGGCAAAATGCAGTAGTGTCATCAACCTTTGCCAACTTCTGTAAAACTGGTGTAATTGCGGTTCTGATGGTGTCCATTTGTCTCCTAGCAATTAAGGGTTTAAACATGTAATTAGTGTTAATGTAACTGTCAGTGTCTTCTGAACAATTTTTATTAATGGTTTCCTTCCATTTGTGCTGTCTATGAGCCATTTCCTGTTGAATATGTGCTGCTGCCTGTTTTGGGCGGGGTAAGCATCACCACCTGGGGGCTACGGTGAGCACACCCCATCTCCATGCAGGCCACCAAACGCCATCTCAATCAGGCAGTTAGGCCTGGCCCACCTCTCCTCCAGCCTACCAAACTCAAGCTCCCAAGGCCCTTGAGCCTGAAGTCCAGCCTACCAAACATGAGGGGGTTGCAGCAGGCCGGCCTGGTTGGGCTGGCTCCATACTGGCCCATGGTGCAGGAAAAGGCCCTCCAGGCTACCAAACGCGCCCTATCTAATTCTGTGCCGTTTTTCAAAAACGAAAAACTAGAAACAGAGTCTCAAGGATTCCAAGAAGGGTGGTGTATGAGAGGGTATTATGGGGGAAAAAAAACGAGCGAACAAAACTTAGTTAATGCTTTTGTTGACTTTGGCACCCTTGTTTTTTTTTTTGAACTGGTTGGCACCCTTGTTGCTAGGCAGACGGCAGTGTAAAATTTTTACGGCCTGGCGGCCACCAACATCGTTATCCCCATTCCAGTTTCGATTGGGCTTTGCAGAGCAAGGAACTTTCTATCCAATCGAGCAAAGCGCAGCGCGCTCAACCAGAAGAAGACCCACTTTTGGAACGGGGAATCATCATCAGTCGATCCGGGGCTGTAGCTAGCGTCTCAGAATATGCCAGCCCATGTGGTGCGGGCAAGGGGATCACGAACGAAGCTGACGTCGCAACTCGCGACTGGATTGTGCGCGCCGGCTCAGGACGCAACAGTGGCGGGTGCGGATAAGATTCACCTGCCTGTTTGGCCTTTCCCGTCGAGGCCACCGCGGACGCCATCGCCGTCACCTATCGCCGAATCCGAGCGAGGGAGGGGAGGACCAGACAGACGTGTCCTGGTCCTTCCGTAGATGCGGTCAGGGATGCATGACAGCACGGTCGGTAGCTTCGCAAATTAATCCAGCCGTTTGTTCCTGTATAAAGTGCTGCTTAAGTTTTTTTCACCCGCAAAAGATGTCCGTGTTGGCATGCATGTGGCGCCGGTTTGAGAGGCATAACCGCGCAATGCCGAAAATATTGCATGTACGGCTGCGACTAGAAGTTGGGTGAAAGATCACATATAGCGTGTATAGTAGTAGAATGCAGATGAGATGAACTTGGCAGCGCTTTTCTAAAGTTTTTTTTTAAAAGAATTATTAGTGGTTTTTTTTTAAACCTCTCACATCTGAATATAATGTAGTATCTGTTCATGTACACGCAAGGAGACGACTCACTCAACACACACGAACTCCCCTACATCTATACCCAGAGAAACAACCGCGTCCCTCGAGAGAAAAAGCACGACTGTCACCACGCAGCGTGAGAGGTACCAGAGACAGAAGTCCAGACAGATTACAGGAGAAAACCAGCACTAAACAAATGGGGTCCTAAGAGTCCCACAGCCCCGACGCAGCAGACGCGCTTCCAACCGCCAAAGCCACCGTCGCACGACGTGCAGCTGACCGCCATTGCCGTCGCTAAATCGCGCCGCCAACCGCCACAGGTCCGACGTCGCCCGGCGCGCCGCTGAACGCCGAAGCTTGAGCACCAACTAAACCCCTGCAACCCAGGACGAGCTCCCCTAACCAGGATCCCAAAGCTTATCAACAGCGATGGAGAGCGAGTCGCCGTCAATGCGGAGGAAGCTTGGGAAATTATTCCACGGACACGCCGCCGCCACAGCAACACCGACGTGTCAGGACACTCCAATCACCACGAAGCCTGCCGCTGGCGAAAACTCCGGGGACACAAAAGATCCCACACCGACAAAGCGCCACTGCAGCCCGACGCACAAGACGAACTCGCGTCCTACGAACCGGCGTTCCCGCGCAGCCCACGAGCCGAAACGAGCCTAGGCACTCCCGCATAGCCCAGGAACCGGGGCGCACCCGCGCGGTCCAGGAACCGGGGCGCATCCGCGCGGCCGCCCGAACCTCCAGGAGCTTCCACAAACATCTGACGCCGCGCCGCCCTCGCCGCCCACCTCTGATCTTCACCGGGGAGCAACGAGAAGGCCCATCGACACGGGGAAGAACTGAAGCACTCACCCCTTCGCAGAGATGAGGCTAACCTCCCAAAAGCTTGGCCAGCCGGAGCAGACACTCCTGGGAAGAAGACAGACCACCAACAGCAACACGCCGCCGGAGGCCACTTTATTCACCTCGAAGCACCACCGAGAGGAAGGCCACCGACCTTGCCGACACCGCCAGCAACGCCAACGCCACCATCTCCGCCGCCATCCACGAGGGACACACCAAACCCTAGCCTAATAGACAGGGATATGTACACCGGCTGCCTCCTCCGCAGGTCTCCTCTCCCTCCAGCAGCATCTAGGCCACCGGAGGAGGAGGAGACCCGACGAAATCGGCGCCGGAAAGCGCTCCGCTGTTGGCGGTCGTTAAACCATGTTTTGACCGCCACCCTACCGGTAAATAAATACATAACACCAAGATTTTGTGCATAGTAGTTAGGAATAATACTACTCCACAGGTTTTGGTGAATATTTGGATGCAGGAGTGAATAATGGAGAAAAGTGGGCCCAGCCAGGGAAATTCCCTGGCCGGCCGACCCCACCTGGTGGCCGCAGGCCCCAGGCTTCCTCCAGTGGGCTGGAAACTGGTCCACAACGTATAATTCAAGGCCCAACCCAGCGGATTTGCGCCGACTTACCAGAGGTGGGCCATTTGGGCCTTAACTTGGCCCCTACTTCAATCCTGCCGACCCCACGAACAAACCGACCTTCAGACCGCCTTCAGGAGTGCATCTGGAGCGTTGAGGCAGAAGGCGGTGGCCAACCGCCACAGGGGACGGCCGGCGGCCACCCCCCCTAGCCGGCCGGCCGACTTTAGCGGCGCCGCCTCTCCAAAGTCGGCAGGCTTGCTTCCACCGCCTTGGCAAGCTATAAAATGGACCCCTCGGCTGCAGAAGAAAGAAACGCACCATCACACTTCATCCAAGTGTTCATTAGTTTAGTTGAGTAGTAGCTTTGGGAGTTAGAGTAGAGTAGAGTAGAGTGAGAGCTCTCTCGGGCTTCCGGAGTCTTCTCGGAGTTCGGTATAGTTCTTTGTATCTTACTCTTGAGATATTATTTTATTTAATATAATTATATTTAGTTTTATCTTTATTTATTTATTTTAGTAATTCTTTTCTATTTAGTTTATTTATTCGTTAAGTAAGTGCTCGTAGAAGTCTTGTTGTGGGATTCGTGATTGTTGGAATAGCGAGTACGAGAGAGTGCCGTCGTCGGAGATGACGTCGTGTGAAATCTGTGCTTGTTCATTCTTAGATAGGACTGCTCCGTTGATCAAGAGTAGCTCCTCTAGGCGGGTTGTAAGCGTGGCGCTTAGATCTTGGCCTATGCACGTTTGGCACCCAACCCACGGAGGATGGTAGCCGCGAGTGTATGTGACAGCTACACCGGTCTCTGTAATCCACCACGTCCGGGTTGGACTCAGCAGGGTCTTAATTATAGCGGATGGATCCCCAGGGTGAACTAGCAGTATCGGTTGCCCTGGCACTTCCGTGCCCCGAAATGACATGACTTGTATGTGTATGAGCTTAACTAGAATAAATAACCTTTGTAGATTTGACTGCTAGAAAAGTAAATACTAGATAAACATACAGGTAGCCTTAACTCTATCTCGTTGCTCTCCCAAATGTATACTACGTTTTTATTTTATTACCTTGGATTTGAGGATGTGTGTGCCACCCATATATATCATGCCTATCTTACCCCCGTCTCAAGTATAGTTGATACATTATTTCTTTGTCCAAATTATCCAATGCATAGCTATTATTCAGCTTTCTTTTGCTCTACTTCCCTGCGGAAATATAAATACGATAACCCTGGAATACTCCAAGGTGAAATGCTACAATGGTGATCCGTGCGCTTGCGGAATTAATGAATTTAATTTTATCGCATAAGAACCGCCAACAAGCATTTCTGGCGCCGTTGCCGGGGAAGTAGCAGCTAGAAACTGAATAAATGCATTGAAGTTTGTGAGAAGAGTAATTATCACTTACTTTTGCGGGCTTACCCTTGTCCTGTCTTTCTTTGTTGTGGAAATTTGAAACAGGACTGTGCATGACTGGTTTCGACCTACCAGAAAACTTCCACTCAGATCCAGAGCAGCTCTTGAGGAAAGTTCGAGCCAAACTCACCAAACAGATCCGCAAGAACGCTCTGGCTCTTGAATCGTCTCCTCCACCGGTTGTCAGGGCCTCCTCAACGAACAGTACCATGGCCGACCCCGTTGTTGAGAAGACGATCAATGACTTCTCCGCGCCAACTACGGAGAACATCCGCGTGGGCCTCAACCCGCGCATCACCAACAAGGACTACGAGCTCAAGCCAGCCTTGATCAACATGATTTTGGCCAGTCCTTTCTGTGGAAATCCGTCGGAGGATGCAAATGCTCACCTCCAAAGGTTCCTGATGACGTGCAACACTTTCGTCATAAAGGATGCACCTCAGGACGCCATCCGACTACAGCTTTTCCCATTCTCTCTGTTGGGGAAGGCTCTCCAGTGGTTCTACGCGAACCAAGAGTCCCTCGACACGTGGACGGCATGCTCCAATGCCTTCCTCGCCAAGTTCTTCCCGCCGGGCAAGACGACTGCCCTGCGGAACAAGATATAGGGCTTCCAACAGCTCGCAGACGAGTCGACCGCGGAAGCCTGGGACAGGATGCAGGAGTACGTGCTCTCATGCCCACACCATGGCATGGAGGAATGGCTCCTCATACAGAGTTTCTACCACGGTTTGAGGCCGTCCGCTCGAGAGCACCTCGACACCGCAGCAGGCGGCTCCTTCTTCTCCCTTAGCGTGAAGAACGCTAAGAAGTTGATTGAGAAGGTGGCGGCCAACCAGACTCATGGTGAACGCCAAGCGGCGAGCACCAAGACCCGTGGAGTACACCAAGTGGAGACGATGGACATGCTCGCCATCAAGCTCGATCAGCTACTCCGCAAGGTGGAGTCTCCGCAGGACCTGCAAGTTGCGGATTCCCGCATGACATGTGAGGAATGCGGCAGCGTTGGGCATATGGGCATCAGTTGCCCAAATACGAGAGAGGAATGCAATTTCCTCTACAATGGCAATGGGTTCCGCTCCCAGAACAACTACGGCTGGAATTCCAGGCCCGACCTCTCCTTCAACAAGAATCAGGGAGGTAACAATGGTAATCTTTCCCGTTATGAGCCCTCTATCAAGGATCTAGTTCTCGGCCAGGTCAAAATCAATGACAGCATTAGTAAGAAATTTCTTACTACGGACAAGGCTTTAGAGAGCATAGATGCCAAGCTAGAGTCTTTCAGCACTGCTCTGCAGAATCAGCTAAGCCATAACAAGATGCTAGAAACACAAATAGCGCAAATAGCTTCAGCTGTGCAGTCTCCTCGTGCGGGTAAACTTCCTGGGCAACCGGAAGTTAATACCAAGGAGAGTATGAATGCAATAACCATCAGGTGTGAAGAAAGCGACTAAAGGATGTGATCAGAAAAGATCCCGGTTGGCCAACCATCCCGTGTTTGGTCAACGACCGTAGTTTCGCTCGGGCACTATGTGACTTAGGGGCAAGCGTGAGCATCATGCCGAAGGCGATGTACGACGGGTTAGACCATCCATTATCTCCAACGACCATGAAGCTCCAGCTTGCAGACGGGTCACTGCGCCTGCCCTTGGGGATTGTCGAAGAAGTTCCCGTGCAGATCAGAAATCTCTTCGTACCCGTTGACTTTGTTGTGCTGGATATGGAAGTAGATGTCAAGACCCCTCTCATCCTTGGGAGGCCGTTCTTGAGCACCACCAACGCCAACATCGACGTGGGGGCAGGAGAGATCCACTTGGACTTCAACGGCAGGGAAGAAACGTTCAACTTCAAGCCTAAGGTTGAGCAATGCAAGCAAGTACGGGTCATATATGGAAAGGACCCAAGGAGAGTGGAGAAGATTGAGATTACTCCACCCATGCCACAGCCAGACAAGCTCATTGCATACATGAGAAACTATCTGGAAAGAGAGAATGCAAGAAGGCTAGCAAAATATTAGAGGACTCCAAGGAGGATGCCTCAGCCGCCTAACACATCTCAAGCCCCTCTTACTCCTCCGCAAGAAGGAGTAGGCGAGTCACAATCGCCCAAGAAGAGGAGAGCGAGGCGCTCAAGAAAGAAGAAGGCAGCTACGGCATCAACCGATGAGAGTACAACAAAGGCGCCTATTGAAGAAAAGGTCGCCGCCACAAACACAAAGAAGACAACCAAGGTGTGGCGGAAGAAAGAAGGAACCTCTACCTCGAAAGATTCTCCAGCGAGCGAGGTCCAAACAAGTTGAAAAGACATGGAGAACGTCCAGCTCAAAGACGTAAAAATGAGAGCCCTCTGATTGGGGAGGCCATCCCAATCGTTATCCTAACTAGGCCTAGCACTTGTTTTTCTTTTCATAAATCATAAAAACAAAATAAAAATTTGAAAATTTTTTTTTAAAAAACAACAAAAAATAATAGGATTCCCGGTGATGCCCATTAGGGGCTAGCCACTTGTATCATCCTCACTCTTTTTTGCAGATCAAGAAGGAGGAGGAAGAGCCTGAATCAAGCTTAAGTCTTACAAAGACTCAAGCTTGGGGAGGGCACCCCCAGGTAAGTATTCCTAACTTTCTTAATAAATAAATGAACTCCCTGTTTCGAATAAATGCTAGAATCTTGGTGTTATGCTACGCTTAAGGGAAATGAAGATCGAGATAAAAATTAGCTTCCCATGTGTCGCATAGATGCAACCTCTACTCCTGACATATGTGTTATTCTTACTTGAGCATGATCACATCATGAGTCTTGCTTATTTCCGTGGGTTGCATTTGTTACACCAAGTCTGAGCATTGTAGATTGTGATATGGCATGATTAGGACTTGTTGCAATTTCTTAGCATGGTTTCATCCAGAGGTGTTTTTCTTGAATTGCTGCAAGTACCTAAAACCCTTCTGTTTTGGCACACTTCTCTTAGTGTGAGGATTTATTTACCTACCAGAGCCATATCATAATATTCGAAACAGCCCCACTCATAGCCATTTGTTTATGCATTGAGTTTTGTTAAGGTTTGATGTACTCTTGAAACTAAGCACTCCTAATTTTGGTCATAATTCCTTCGCGTATGTTTTCGAAAATTTCTCTCCACCAAATAAAAAGAGGAATGTTGGATAAATCAACCAAACATTTTTTAGAGTTTGCAAAACTTTTGGTCCATCCAAAATGCTCAAGAATATTTCAAAATGTTTCATTGAACCATTCAAAATTTATGGCCCCTTGCACCATGGAGTAGTCAAAAAAAAAAAAAACTCTATGGTTGCATAAGTCAATGGCTATATGGTTCTTATCATAAACATCGTGAGCAAAATAAAGGACCAATGTTTTTTAAAACCCCCTTCCATAAGTGTGAGTTCATTTTCTCCCCCTCCATCACATCATTTCCTACGACCAAAATAAATGGAGTTGCTATGTTGATTGAGACTCATTCTTTAGCTTTACAATATATGCATGACAATTGTGCATTCCTTACCAAGCTCCACATACAAAGCCTCATTTGGTAGAAGGTAGGATGGGTGAAGCTTGTAGGAATAGAACTCACATTGGTAGGTAAGAGAAGTGCCTACAAAAACGAAGGAGATTTTTGCACCTTACCTTGCAGCACATAAAAACTCTGGATGCATACCTGCTAGAATTGTGTACTTGTCCGAAAATGCCGTTCTAGTCTTCAATGCTGCGTGACAAGGTGTGACATATAAGCCCCACGATTTTTGCAACACTCATGAATATTTTGTGCTCTCGTAAACTTACCACTGTTTAGGGAGTATGTTGTTGCATCTTTATTACCCATGGGGCGCTTCTTTGTAACTCCTGATCCGCCGGTACCCTGAGTTGAGTTTGCTCGGGACGAGCAAAGTTTAAACTTGGGGAGGTTGTTGGCGGTCGTTAAACCATGTTTTGACCGCCACCCTACCGGTAAATAAATACATAACACCGAGATTTTGTGCATAGTAGTTAGGAATAATACTACTCCACAGGTTTTGGTGAATATTTGGATGCAGGAGTGAATAATGGAGAAAAGTGGGCCCAGCCAGGGAAATTCCCTGGCCGGCCGGCCCCACCTGGTGGCCGCAGGCCCCAGGCTTCCTCCAGTGGGCTGGAAACTGGTCCACAACGTATAATTCAAGGCCCAACCCAGCGGATTTGCGCCGACTTACCAGAGGTGGGCCATTTGGGCCTTAACTTGGCCCCTACTTCAATCCTGCCGACCCACGAACAAACCGACCTTCAGACCGCCTTCAGGAGTGCATCTGGAGCGTTGAGGCAGAAGGCGGTGGCCAACCGCCACAGGGGACGGCCGGCCGGCCACCCCCCTAGGCCGGCCGGCCGACTTTGGCGGCGCCGCCTCTCCAAAGTCGGCAGGCTTGCTTCCACCGCCTTGGCAAGCTATAAAATGGACCCCTCGGCTGCAGAAACAAAGCGCACCATCACACTTCATCCAAGTGTTCATTAGTTTAGTTGAGTAGTAGCTTTGGGAGTTAGAGTAGAGTAGAGTAGAGTGAGAGCTCTCTCGGGCTTCCGAAGTCTTCTCGGAGTTCGGTATAGTTCTTTGTATCTTACTCTTGAGATATTATTTTATTTAATATAATTATATTTAGTTTTATCTTTATTTATTTATTTTAGTAATTCTTTTCTATTTAGTTTATTTATTCGTTAAGTAAGTGCTCGTAGAAGTCTTGTTGTGGGATTCGTGATTATTGGAATAGCGAGTACGAGAGAGTGCCGTCGTCGGAGATGACGTCGTGTGAAATCTGTGCTTGTTCATTCTTAGATAGGACTGCTCCGTTGATCAAGAGTAGCTCCTCTAGGCGGGTTGTAAGCGTGGCGCTTAGATCTTGGCCTATGCACGTTTGGCACCCAACCCCACGGAGGATGGTAGCCGCGAGTGTATGTGACAGCTACACCGGTCTCTGTAATCCACCACGTCCGGGTTGGACTCAGCAGGGTCTTAATTATAGCGGATGGATCCCCAGGGTGAACTAGCAGTATCGGTTGCCCTGGCACTTCCGTGCCCCGAAATGACATGACTTGTATGTGTATGAGCTTAACTAGAATAAATAACCTTTGTAGATTTGACTGCTAGAAAAGTAAATACTAGATAAACATACAGGTAGCCTTAACTCTATCTCGTTGCTCTTCCAAATGTATACTACGTTTTTATTTTATTACCTTGGATTTGAGGATGTGTGTGCCACCCATATATATCATGCCTATCTTACCCCCGTCTCAAGTATAGTTGATACATTATTTCTTTCTCCAAATTATCCAATGCATAGCTATTATTCAGCTTTCTTTTGCTCTACTTCCCTGCGGAAATATAAATACGATAACCCTGGAATACTCCAAGGTGAAATGCTACAATGGTGATCCGTGCGCTTGCGGAATTAATGAATTTAATTTTATCGCATAAGAACCGCCAACATCCGCCTCGATTTCGCCTTGCGGTTACTGTAGCAAGGGGAAAGACGAGAGTTTTCTGGAGAAGCCTCCGTCCTTGGCATTTGATAATTATTAGTGGTTTTTGGTGGTCACAATGGACATGCTCCCTCAAAATTTGCACTGATTTTACACCTAAGCAGTAGTACATGTGATGTGATGAAGTACTAAAGGCTTCTAGTTGTAGTTCACTACAAACCAATTTGTTTATTTGCTTCTTGGATGACGTCTGATAATTAAACCAGAGTGGGGCAGCGGACCATGCTCTAGCGTCACTGGCCACTACTCATGGCAATATTTATTAAAAGGAAAAACCGGTCGTATCATCAATGCAAGACAGCTTCAACTCGCAGATACCTTTTCTGTGGGCAGAAATATTGCACCATACTTATTTCCTACTGTATTGAGTAATTAATTGTCATTCTATTTTGAGTTAATTTAACAAAATCACAAACTACTTGTTCTCTTGTTGCAAGAAACCATAATTTTTGAAACCAGTTTCACAAAACCACAAGTATTTATGCCATCTGTTGCACAAAACCATATCTTTTAAAGTCAACAGAGGCCGACAAATGAGCCTAGGACCGAAACTTGTAGGCAACAAGTGGTGCAAATAGTTGTGGTTTTGTGAAACTGGTTTCAAAATTTGTAATTTCTTGCAACAAAAGACCAAATAGTTGTGGTTTTGTGAAATTAACTTTTCTATTTTCATATAATCTAACAATATACGAATTATGTATTAAAAGTATTTATTATATTAATTTTACATATAACAAGAAATTCAACATGACACGATGAAACTCAGATGAAAATTACACAAAAATGTTCGAATTTACAGACAATTTATAGACGCATAATGAGCATCTGCATCGGGCTATGTCACTGTATCATCTTATTACATGAACTAATCTTGTCACTGTATCATCGCATAACTTCATCCGGGAAAAAAAAAAGGGCATAACGTACGTTTTCTGATAACATTTGTATCCGTATCTTCATCCAAAACACGTCGAGGAAAACCGACCCTGGCAAGTGGGACGGAAGAGAAACCAAACCAAACAAAAGAAAATTAAAAAGGAGAAATTTTATACGATTTCTGCGCCATCTTCTTCGGCGTCTTGGCTACTCTCCTCCAGCGAGCTCCGATACGACCAACCCTCCCGCCGGCGCCGGCGCTCGCCGCGGGCGATGTACAAGCTCGGCGGCCGTGGCGGTGGGCGCGGCGGCGGAGGCGCTGCAAAGCGCCCGCCGGCCCCCCACGGCCGCGGCCGGGGCGGCGCGTCCTCCATCGGCGGCATGGGCGCCCCTCCCCGCGGTCGCGCCACCGCCGCCGCCGCCGCCGCCGCCGCCGCCGCAGCGCAGCCTGCAGAGCGTGACGAGTCGTTCCGCCTCGAGTCCGGCGGCCCGCCCGCCTTCGCGGCAATAATACGGCTGACCCCCGACCTCGTCGACGAGATCCGGCGGGCGGAGGAGGCCGGTGGCGGTGCTCGCATCAAGTTCAACCCTAACATGAACAACTCATCGGAGAACGTGAGCTCTCTGTCGTTTAGTTCCTTTTCAACGATTCTCACAAAGTTCTAACCTAACAAATTTGGACAGTTTTTCCCCTTACGTTATATCTTTATAATCGTTTCTTTCTAGCCACTTTTACTGAGCTTGGGTTCGTATTTTCTGTAATTTGCCTTCATACTAGTTTAATTCACCTCGTGGTACTCATGAGAGACTTCGAATTGTTAGGGCATAATGATCTATCAAGTATCTGATCCTAGGATTAACGATTGTCTCCTCATACCGTGTGATGGTCTTGTGTTACGGCAGTGACCTCACATTACTTGTTTAGTCCAATTGCGTTCCTAACTGTTGAACTGTGAATCTGGTGTAGGATTTGGGCAAATCATTCCCGCATATGGCAAAGTTCTGGTTCCTTGTAGTTTGACTTTCTAGGGCATAGTGACTATTCATTCACTGCTTGGTCTTATGCTCCCATTTCAAGGGATCTCATTGCTTGTGCTGCATTTAGTTTGATTTTTCAGGGCAGAATGGTAGTATAATACATTCTTATTATACGTTTTTTTTTGGGAGACATTGGACGTCTGCTGTCTGGTTGGAAACAGGCATAGTGATTTTTCCATTAATCCTTAATTTTGCGATGCAATATGATCCTGGGCTCCCTTCTATTTTGATTTACTTTAGGTTGTCAAATAATCCTATTCAATATTCATTTCATATTGCTCTGAGCCCACACCAAGATTTGTGGAGACTGAACTGCGCTATGGCAGATGGTTTAAAGCATTCAGTTTGATAGTGCTTAGTTGAGCAACCCTAATAAGTCCAAGTGTGATATATACACTAAGTGAATTTTGTCAACATGACAATTACTCTTCTACTTTCAATTGTTTATTGGAGCATTCAATTCTCTTTTTGCTGCACCAGGTTATCGATGTTAGTGGTAAAGAATTCAAATTTACATGGGCATCTGAACGTGGTGAATTGTGTGATATTTACGAAGAACGTCAGAGTGGAGAGGATGGAAATGGGTTGCTTATGGAATGTGGCTCTGCTTGGCGCAAGGTGACTGTGCAACGCATTTTGGATGAATCAGCAAAGAACCATGTGAAAATGCGCTCGGAGGAGGCTGAGCGTCTCTCAAAATCTCGAAAGTTTGTGTGCTTTTCCCTGTTCCATAATCCTCTTGATCTCTATTGATTTTTAATGGTTCTGCCATGTAGGTTATCTTAAAATTTCCGTTTTAGGATATTCACGTTTCCTACTCATTTATGTATTCTTGTAACATTTCTGGCTCTAGGTCAATCGTGCTGGACCCTGCCAATCCATCTGTCAAGAGTCAGGCCAAGTCGATGGCTGCTGCAGCTGTAGAAGGTCTGTACTTTGCACTATGATTCCGTTTGTTTTTTCAACATTATATTCTGAGTTTACAATTCTGTCCTGGGTTTCACCTTTTATTGTAGTTACTCCTCCCGTACTCATGCGTGTTTCATTTTCTGAATTGCATCAATAGTAAATACTAGTTTTGAATTAGCTTTTTTTTTTAAAAAAAACATTAACTACAATTTCTTGCTGTTGTCTCTTCCAGGCAATATGCGGAGGATGCCCTGGAAGCACAAGAAGGAAGTCTTTAAGAAGAATCAAGGTTTGGTCATGTTAGCGTATTTCTTTTTTTATCTGTATTCCCCACCACTTAGATAACCTTGCATTAGCACACAATTAACTCTTATGTGTTGTTCATTGGCCTGCTCCAGCTGCGGGGATCGCCCCGACCAAATCAATTTCCAAAGTGAAGTTATCTAACAGTACTCCCAAGGGAAATTTCTCAACTTCACCTGCACCCTCTCCTGAACCTGGAGCAAGCATTCCTTCATTTCCTGTTGGATCGGATGCTAATAACGAAGTCATTACTCCATTTGATTTGAATAAAGAGGACAACAACAAAATTGAGAAAGTAAGACCAAGTAAGATTTCTAAAGGAACAAACCGCCGGGCAAGTACTCCTTCTGCAGGTGTTGATGATAACACAAATGAAGTGCGAAGCCTCTTGATATCTGTACTCTCAGAAAACCCAAAAGGAATGGGCCTTAAGGTACTCCCTCCCTCCCTCATGTATGGCTACCTTTGGTTGACCCCTTTATACCTTGTTGTATTCATTAAGTGACATTAAGTTCCATGCCCTATTATGTAACTTGATCTAAGTTCCATGCTTACTCTTCAAAATGTTTTTTTTTCCTTTCTAATTGTCTGGTTACATAATTCAGTTACTACTCCATGAAGGCTTGTCTGATGTTTTGCACACGCTCTGAGACTTATGCAGGCCTTGGAGAAAGCTGTTGTAGATTCATTTCCAAATGCATCGAAGAAAATAGAGAGTCTCATCAAGAATGTGAGTAAACAAACACTACATCATCTTCGTTCCCAATTTGGAAATGTAGGGTATAGTTACCAGATTCGTAGTTCGTTAGATTCGCGATTTGGGTTTGTGATTCGCAATTCACTATTTTGTGAAACTAGAATTCGCTATTGGTATACCTCTTCAATTTGTGAATCAGAAATTTGATTCTTGAATAGAAAATTGGGTTTGCATTCAGAGATAGTTCACACATCATATGCAGAGTAGAGTAGAGCCCATAGACCTCAACTTTCGAGTTGTGAACCGGTATGGGCTACACGAATATGGCCCAGCTGGTCCAATACGTATAACACCCCCATCTCTGTCCCCGTCTAGACCTAGCTGCAACACATCGCGACCAGCTCCCAAGCAAAGCATGTAGGTGCAGTGGTGGGTCAAGCTCGAGGGGCGCGCCCGGAGGAGGGTCCGGCGGCAGCGCGTTTTGACGGAGCGGCCCAGCAGCAGCCCGTCTAGCCTGCCAGTAGAGCTGCCAGCGCAGCACACTCCGGAACCGTGTGGACGAGCGGCGGAGCGGATGAGATCCTGAGCGACGCGGTCGGATGTCGCAGAGAAATCCTGACGACCACTTGGATTCACTCTTCGACACGTACCAACAAGCAAACCGGAGCGAGTCAGTTCGTGCACGTATCGCTAATTGGTACATGCGAACTGATTCGCGGTATGCAGCCCAACCCCACTAATCAGGTAACTATGATGTAGGGAGTAAGGAGGAAACTCACAAGTTTGGATTTTTTGTTTTCAGATTGCAACTTACCAAGCACCAGGGAGGTATGTGCTCAAGCAAGGATTGGAGATAGAAAGCTCTAAAAGGAATTCATCAGAAGGTGGCAGGTATGTTTTTCTCCTATAATTCCTACTGCAGGCCCTTTCTATTTCCTTTTTTGTGTGTCAGTGTGTGTGCGTGTGTGCGCGTGCACCTCGCCGGACCTGTTCTAATGATTTTACTTACATGGCTTTGTATACCTGTACATGTCTGCAATTGATGTACAGATCCATTGATGAGAACATTGAGGAAGCTGCTCCAAGCTTAAAGATTGACGATCCTGATATATTTGAGAAGATCGATATTGGGGGCTCCCCGGTTGCTGTTGCAGGGGATGGAAAGGTTAACAATGACAGTGATGGTAAAGCAGGAACTTCTAGCGAGAGTGGAAGTGACAGTGACAGTGATAGTGATAGCAGTGACAGTGGAAGTGATAGTGGGAGTCAAAGCAGAAGTGCTGCAGAAAGTGGCAGTGGGAGCAGCAGTGACAGTGACAGTGATGCTTCATCGAGCAGCAAGGAAGGATCTGATGCAATTGTGGATATTACAAGTGATGATGACAGAACAAATACAGCACACACAAAAGTAGCAGATGACCTTAACTTGTCCTCTTCACCAAAAGATTTTACAGGACTTGATGTCGATGATGAGCAAATTGACATTGGAACAAACCTGGATTATAGGACTACATCACCACATATCGATCTGAACAATTTTAATACTGACAATGATGATGCAGCAGATACAATTGCAGTATCTGAGGCCTTAGATGCAAGCAATCTGAATAAGCTACCAGAAATTCCAGGAAAAGAGAACATGACGAGCACCGGAATGGACCCTACTGGTGTTGATAGCAAGTATAGTGAGATGTCTTATCAGGGCAACCCTTTCGGTGATCCCGTAAGAACATTCAGTGAGAACTCGTCCAAGGAAGATCCTGGTCCAAAGCTTCATGGTAGCAGGAGAAAATCAACTTCCAAGGATGGATCAAACCACGGCCCAATGGGTTCTGCCGACAAAAGTGCCAAACCCAAATTGAAAAAGCACTCCACTAATGAGAACTCCACGGCAAAGCCTGAAAGTTCCAAAAAGGCCAAGGTTGACATAACATCTGCAGGTACTACAGTTTCTTTCTCAGAGCCGAAAAAAGGCTTACCTCTTGAAAAAAAGAGCAACGATAGGTTGAACAAGGAAACAGGGAGTGTTAGCAGGGATGCTTCACAAGATTGCAGTCCTGCCATGAAAGGACGGCCTTTGGCTTCTGGCAATTTGCAAAAGATAGATCAGAGCCCAAATGTATCTATGCCAACAATCCACTCTGAGAGAACAAATGAAAACATTGAGAAGTCAAGTTCTAAGAAAAAAGCAGAAAAGATACAGAAACCATGGCGTGCTATAGATGGTGACTTTGCAGCAGGTTATTCATATAGTGAAGATCACCATGTTAATTTTGATGGCTCTGACGATTCTTCAACAAGAAAAAGAAGTAGATATGGGGATCTTCCTGTTGATGATAAAATGCTCAAACGTTCAAAGGATGCTAATGTCAATGTAAATTCCATGAACTCCAGAACTTCCAAAGTAAATGCCGGGCCTGATGGGACCATGGCTTTTCCTGAATCCCACAAAAGTAATGGTGACCCATCAGATTCACAAAGAGATAATGTTGAGAGATCACCTCATGGTAAAAAATTGCTTCAGAGAGAGCTCTCGGATCTTGAGTTAGGTGAATTTCGTGAGACATCTTTGGAAAATGACAATGGGAGGACAAGGAAGCAATTTGAGAGAAATAGTTCTTCCAAGTCGCTTGATGCTAAATTAACTAATGCAAATAACTCGTATCCCAGTATGAATAATAGAAAAGGTCCTCTAACCACCTTTCATGATAAGAGGAAGCCATCACCTCAAGAATATGGTATTGGAGGTCATATGAACCAGGAAGGGATTCCCAGAAATGCAGCAGGATATGATTTAGATGATAATAGGCCTCAACAAAGAGGAAATATTCCAGAGAGTCAGCATTTGCCAAGAACTGATAATTCTGATTCCGAGAACATATTGTACCCAGATAAGTCAGGAGAAAAAACAAGCAAAAGGGAAACAAGGATGGCACATGGTGGATTGCTAGAGTATTCAAATAAGAAGAAGAAACTAAATTCAAGGCTTCCACAGAATGGTCGTACGAATGCTGCAGTGCCTCGAAGACAGAAATCACTTTCCCCATCAGATAATGAGGAAAGAAGCAGGAACAACTCTTTGATTGAGACTGGTAAAGGTAGGAAGAGAAGGGATAGTTCTTCAGACGAAGATGATCTGTTCTTCTCCAAGTATGATAAAGACGAACCAGAACTGAAAGGTCGAATAAAAGATTACTCACAGTAAGTTCTTATATCCTCCATGCAGTTAAATTTATGTCTACTTGAATTATTTTGTTTAGTACATTTTGACATATCCCCTGTCATTGTCTCTGAGTGGTATGCTGAGTCATTGACTTCTTCAGTTCCGAAACTATTTGATACAATTTGGGATATTTCTAGACATTTTTCAGCTAGTAAGTAGTTACAAATATTTATTGAGATTTCTATTTCTTGAACTGTTCATATCAGCCGGTCTGGACCTGCAGTTGCACTAACTAGGTTCCTGTTTCATAAAAACGTTTCATTAGGTTTGTGTGAGTTTACTTTTTTAGTGTCTCTCAACCTGCTCGACCCCTTAAAACTGTAGATCTGTTTACACTTGGATGGATGACCCGATGGTATTCTATCGGCTTGTTTGGAGTCTTTTATCTTCATTGTTCAAATTATCACAGGTGTTATGGATAATCTCATATTTCAGTTACATGCCACTGTAAATTTGATTGATTTTAATGTGCGAACTGTTATCTTTTCCATCAAGCGCTGGTAGCTGTCGTGTGTTTTTTTTTTTCTGCTGACCATGCCAACGGATTTTACTATTTTTCAGATATAAAGATTATGTGCAGGAGTACCAAGAGAAATTTGAGGTTTACTCTTACTTGAATGGTCAGTTGGCGAAAAATATGTATGTGTTTCTTAGCTCGTTCTCATCATGTTTCTTCTGTTTGATAGTTGATAATCTAATAATCTCCCGAAACTTTTTTTTTTGGCCCAATTACAGGTCTGAATTTTCAAAGGTTGAGGATGATCTCAAAGCTGCCAAGGAAAGAGACAAGGAACAATATTATAACATTTTAGAAAAACTCAGAGACATGTACCAGGAATCAGGGAGGGTATGGTTTCTATCTTCAGCTTTTTCATAAACTCTTAAGTCAATGTTATTTCCTATTTTTCATCATAAACATCTGCACCTGCATTGTTATCCAGCAGTTTGCTTGTACAATATTAGGTTGCACTTTGGCTCGTATAGTTTTATTTCACTCTTTATTTTTTATTGAGTCTCTCTGAATCTGGTTGTGGGAATGATCAACTGCAGAGGCATAAATTGATGAAGAAGGTCTTCGTGCTGCTTCATGAGGAGTTGCAGGTGTGTGATATCATTAGTATTTTCCGAGAGGCAACTAACTCCAACAACTGTCACTTATACTTTAGTGTACTATACTTTATTATTATTATTTGCATTCTAATACTTAGGTCATTTCTCCAGGCTATGAAGCAAAGAATTTATGACTTTAAAGATGCATATTCAAATGAGTGACTGCTTTACACTTAAACCATGTGAGTTTGTTTCTAATTATAATTTCCTCAAAATGTATCGGATCAATGGTCAACTGACGGTGAACTACATTATGTCGGCGGTAACCATGTAGGGCATTTGCAATTGCTTTCTGGATTGTGATACTCATCAAGTCACAAAACGTCAGGACTCTGGCATTACGCTTGCTTTTACAGAAGCTTGCTTGGCTGGGAAAACCTCAGCCAAAGGCATTTATCAGTCGCAGCGAACTAAGGAAGTTCGCGAGTTTCGGCCGTATTAATGTGATGAGTCATGAGTGTCACAGTAATCATGGCGTAAGTGGAGGCCAAAGCAGTTCGAAGATCAATACATCAACACCTCCACATGATGCGAGACCGCTGATCTGATGAAAGTGAACACATGGAACCGGAGGTAGTGTCTGAAGCGGCGTTACAGCAGCAAGTTTGCAGGTAGTTTGCCCCTGTGACCGGGCCGTTCCCTTTGTAGATGTTGTTGTCCTTCATTTTTTTCCCATCCCCAGTGAAAAAGGGCGAGATATCTCCTCTCCTTTGTTGTACATCGCTTTTCTATTAATGTCATCCATGTCAAACTGAAGAAAATTGCTAACTCTGTACAAATCTGTAGACCAAATAGATAATTTTTGAAGAAGGTAGAGGAAAAAATAGTTCTGGAATAGTGCTCATAGCCAAATTATTACTTCTTCAGTATGACCAGATGCAGCTGAGTTTCTCAAATACATTCGACATCGAGTTATGCACATGCACTGCGTAACTGTTTACTTTCGGAGTCCCCTCGTCATTCGTGTGAGTCGTGTAACTTGCGTTATAGTACTAGAAATTTGCCATGTCGTTTCACTGTGCTGTTTCTTTTTTGCCCCTCTGCTGCCTTCTACGAATGCGCTCGGTTTCAAGCACCCTGGAAATTTCAGCACATGTTCACGCCAACAGGCATCCTCGGTAGGGATGGCAATGGTTACCTATTATCCGCGACCCGACGGATTTTTCTCCTATCAGGGAGAGGATTTGGTTGAAAAATTGTATCTGTGAGTATACTAATAGGTGAAAAGGCTTACCCATCGGATAGACCGGGTAAGGATGCGGTTCAGCAGAACCCGAACCCGCCACCCGTGGATATCCGGTCCATGACTTGATGATTTAGTTTAAACTTCTGATCATGTACTAGACTGGTGGTCGTACTTGATGTTAAGTGATGAATGATGATGCTACTGAGTTGCTAAATATGCTTGTGCTGTTTTTCTGTTATGTCACTTTTAGAATTAATCTTAGATATACATATTTACTGCTGTTATGCTGTTGAAATTTCGAGATGGTTGAAGGGTATAGGTACCCGATGGGTATATTTTACCCGTCAGGTATGGGTATAGGTGAAAAACTCTACCCGTGACATAAAACGATAAATCTTTTCTATCCAATCTGATTACTTGGGTTATCTAGCGAGTGAAGATTTTTTTAAAAGGTAAGGGTCTGAGGAGGGGAAAGATTTCTACCTGTTGCCATCCCTAATCCTCGGTCGGTCTCCGATCGTACGGCCATTCCTGCCACCGAAAGGACAAGCAAGCAAGAAAGTAGCGGTGATAGGCCCCAAATGTCAGGTCGTCACTCCACGCGTCCCTGGCCTGTCGGCCCCATCCGGCTGAAGCTGGCCTGAAAGAGCACGCCCTCTCTGGAACCCAAACCCCGCACCATTTCTCTCTCCACCACACCACCCGTTCTTCCCCAACCCCGAGACCCCGCAGGCCGCAGAGTTTCCAGAAGCATCCTCCCACACAGCCCAGGCGATCGAGCGGTGGACGGCGGGGTTCAGCCGGAGATGGACGCGGCGGAGGAGCTGCGGTGGCGCTTCTCCGACGGCAGCCTCACTGATCTCCTCCATGCCCGCAGCCTCCACGGCTCCCCTGTAAGAACCCCCTCGGAGCGGCTTGATCCCTCAGTTCTCTTGGTGCTTTAGGTGACTCTTCGGTCTTCATGCGTTGCTTTGGGGGCGAATCGCCCGATTCGTCGGGCGTTCGCGTTGGTGAATCGCCGGAGCAGGAGTGATTGGGGAGGCTGTTTTGGATGAGCTTGCGGGAGCTGGGGTTGCATTTCCCGACTGGTTTTTCTGATTCGTTTGAAACGTACAAGGAAATGTTTGTGGTTAAGTGCTTTCCATGTGCCACCGCAGCGTGTTGCCACTAGTGCGAAATAGGTTGTTTAAGTAATATACTTACCTGTAATTTAGAACTGGGAGATTGCTGCTGAATGTGGCGGCATCAAAATGACAGCACGTTGTTTTGTTCTCTGTGTGGTGTAAACCTGAAAAAATAGGCTCGAATGTTCAGGGTGAAGGTAAGACTAGAAATAACAAGACATTAACCTATTCTTCATAAAGGAACATCTGCATACAGTGGTGAAAGTCATGCGTATTCTGTTACGTAGATACCTCTGGCCATTTACTGGGTGAACTTCACATGCACAACATTTGTTTCCTTGGCTACGCAGCTGACGATTATTTGATAGTCTTACTGTCTTACACGTACAGACATGCAGAGAGGGACTTCTTTTTGAGTTTTGGTTGTGTTTAGTGCGGAAAGTGTGTACATGGCAGCATTGCTTTGTTGCACTGGATATTGATTCTTCATTTTTTTGTGACCATTAATTGTATTAGTTTATAGTAGTACTATTTTTCAAAACATTTCTCGGCTGTGGTTCAAGTCAGAGCACAATGCTCACATGCAACTAACATTTCCTTCCTTCGCAGGAAATTAAGAAGAAATCACAATTCCATTCTTCTCTGGTGCAAAAGCTTGCTGTGGAAAAGGAGATGGAGGTATTTGACTAATTGTTGTCATTGAACCTCTCATCATGCGCGCTAATGTATTTTAGTCCCATATTTGTATGTTGGACTTTGTGTTCGCTGTCGAGAAGAAGGCTGAGGCTTCTTGCTCTTTGCTTAGTTTTTACAACGTGTGTCTTCTGTCTTATTTCTGTGGCATTTAACAGGGCCACGCAGGCTGCGTGAATGCTATTGCGTGGAATTCAAATGGTTCACTTCTCATATCGGGATCAGATGACACTAGAGTAAGTTTCTAAATTCAATTCGGTTAGAAAACATCATTTAATCTGTTCCTGTCTTGATGTACTTTGACCCTCACTTCTGTGTCCACATTATATTACCTGAAAACTGGTTTTGAGATGTATACGAAGTTACGAACACAATTTGTCCTCTGCGTCAATATCTTTTGAAGGACTAAGACATGGTTAAATGGCATCTATTTCATTTTTGTTATTTAGAAATATGATAGCTATGTATGATCTTTTCGTCTCTAAATGTTCTATTTTGCCTTTCTACAGAAGGACTGAAACATTGAGCTGTAGCTCATTTTTACAAACATAAGAACTTATCTAGGACATTTCATTTGCTTATTTGAAATTTAAGATGTGAACTAAAAAAGACAGAAGAAATGATCTTTGTAATAAAAGCATCGACCACCTTCTTGCTAAAGAGACATTGCTCTAGTAGTGAATATGCTGCAATTTGCCTTCAAACATTTGCTATGTGGGTTGCTGAGATCTTGACATTGGATTTTAGTTTTTTGTGTCTGCTTGGTCTGCAGATTAACATCTGGAGTTACAATAATCGTGAGCTATTACATGAAATCGATACTGGGCATTCTGCAAATATCTTCTGTACAAAATTTGTCCCGGAAACATGTGATGAAGTAGTAGCCTCTGGAGCAGGAGATGCAGAGGTACAACTTTCCCTTTCTCTCCTTTTTTTTTAAAAAAAAAACTCATCCCTGGTATGGTGTGATCTTTCTTCAAATGAAAAAAAAAAACTCATCCCTGGTATGGTGTGATCTTTCTTCAAATGAGTTACTGATTCTTTTGTAGGTTCGTGTTTTCAACATGTCCCGTTTAAGTGGCAGAAAGCCTAGAGAAATTTCTATGGAACCAGCAGCTGTTTACCAGTGTCATTCAAGGAGGGTCAAGAAATTAGCTGTAAGATATTGCTGATGGTCCACTTATTTGGTATCATAATTTCTAGAACATGAGGGAAGAATATTCTTAGTACATTTTGTGGTTTACTTCTTTTTATTAATATAATCTTACCACAGTAGGGGCTTCCCCTACTGTACATTCCTCAAAAAAAAAAAAAGGTTCCAAAAAGTGATTGCATGACAACCTAAGAATCACCGATACGCGCAGGAGGTTGCCATACCTGTATCCGATACGGCGATGCTTCGATACTCTGATACTCTTTCTATATCACCACTGTTATTTTTGAAAGTCGCGTATCGCTGTATCGCCGTATTGTATTGTTGTATTGGTGATTCTTCGATGACAAAAAGTGTCCCCCTGTGTCGAATTTATTCCATAAACCAGTCATGAAGCCAGAAGCACTTAGCATGGACCATTGTGTTGAAGAACTACATAGATCTGTTCCAACCAATGTTGAGTTGCTGCCAGGAATTTTGGCTGAAAGAGCAGCCAATTTTTTCTTTTTGTTTTTGAAATTTTGCCACAGTACCCTGAAAAGTTTTCTTTGCTTGAATACTCGAGAGTCGACTTGTCCTCCATATCCATGTGCTCAGACATTTATGCATTGTATTTTAAGTCTTACCATTTGAAGGACAGGCCTGGCACATTGGTGAAGTCATCCCGATTGTGCCAGGAGGTCTTGGGTCTGACACAGCCTCTCTGCGTTGCACATTGCAGGGGTAAGGCTTGCCTCATATTATCTATCCCCAGACTCCATCTTGTGTGGGAGCTTCCAGCACTGGGCCTGTCTTTTTTAAATTATTACTTTAATTCTCACCATTTGATTTGTATTCTGCTCATCAGTGTACTTACATTTTCCTCTTGTACGAGCCTCAGCATGGTTCAGCCATTCATATTTTTGTATTTTTGACACATAGGTCGAAATTGGCAACCCTAATGTTGTGTGGAGTGCAAGTGAGGATGGTACTCTGAGACAGCATGATTTTCGGGAGTGCAGTTCCTGCCCTCGTGCACGATCTGCTAATCAGGAATGCCGTAATGTGCTTGTGAGTATTCAATGCTTTAGTTTACCCATTATTCTTGTTTCAGTTGGGATTGCTTGGCTGCATTCTTCTTATGAACCATTATATTCAACTATGTTTTCCCAACGTGTGCTACATAATTTGTCATAATTTTTTTTCTCCGAATTTACATCTTCAGAAGCCAAGTAATAGCAATCCAAAGTTTTGGTTCAGGTTTAATTTGTTGCCTTGAAGCGTTGTGCTTGAGATTCACTTTAGATTTTTCAAGAGAAAGCTTGGGTGAACATGGAACAATGTGAGTTTAATAGTTTATATCATTTTTTGACAGACCTGTCATCTTGATATCACTTTCCTATGTGCCATATGTGTAGATCCATAAATCCTTGAGAAAAACAATGAACGAACCCATAATGCTCTATTTTGTTGAAAAATGGCTCTATTATCAGTTGTATATCTGTGTTTGGCACGCTCTAATTCGTATCTGCCTACTAGGCTTGGTAGTTTGATTTATGCCATTATTTTTTGTTCTAGCTGGAATGCATTCTATTAGAAACGCATGGATAATGAAGATAAATGTTTGCTAGGCCACTTTAGATTCTTATTTTATCGATTACGTTTTTATGGCAGCTTGATCTGCGATGCGGTGCAAAGAAGTCACTAGCCGATGTACCCAAGCTGCCATTGGCACTGAAGTCTTGTGATATTAGCTCTGTTCGTCCCCATCAAATCCTTGTTGGTGGCAGGTAACCTAACTTCTCGTTATCCAAAGTGCACAGCATGCGTTGCATTTTCTTTTACCTGATTAGCATATGACTATTAATTGATCTTCTTGCAGTGATGCGTTTGCCCGGCTGTACGATAGGAGGATGCTTCCGCCATTGAGCTCATGTCAAACCAAAAGGAAGCCGCCTCCATGTGTTAAAATGTTCTGCCCATTGCATCTTGCTGACAGTGTGAGTCACTCTTGCTTTTGACTCTTATTATGTGTTGTTTGGATTGTACATAGTAAAGTTGGCAATCATCATAGCTAACCTGTATGCTGCCAAACAATGGCACGATAGTGAATGCTCCTCGTTTCTCAAATTTGAGAATAGAGGAAGCATGAAGTTTAGGGCAACAAATCTAGTTCAGTTGGACTAGATTTGTTGTTGTCCTAGACGTCATATAAGTAAGAACGGAGGTAGTACATGTGTTTACTATGAACGATTTTGATATGTGGTTTAATATACATAAATGTTTCTGTCTACCTTTCTATATCCATAGTGCGTTTGTATAGTGGTCATATAGCATCAGTACTTGATTGTTCTGTAATCTGGCTAGATTTATGGTCTTCTATATTTTTTAGTAGCTCTTTTACTCATGAGGTGCAGGCAAGGTTTACATCTCTGGTCGTTATATAGGAAGTACTGGTTCTGATGCTTTTAGGTTTGTCTCGCAAATGAGGGCTAGAACAGTTAAGCTAGATGCTACTCCATTGAGTTTAACATTGCTGTTACATCTTGAGTCACTACTTAGCAGCATTCCTTCCATTTACTTTGTCCTCTTCTTTGTAATCAGAAGAAGACATATTTGCACCTTACACATGTTGCATTCAGCCCAAATGGGAAGGAGGTTCTTTTAAGTTACAGTGGTGAACATGTTTATCTATTTGATATTGACCCAGGTATGATCTCTTAGCTCACTTTATCCACCCTGTTAGCACATCTTTTAGCTGCTTCAATTATGCTTGACGCTGTTGATACATGATGATATCCTTAATACTATATTGATCAATTTGTCTGTTGATCGTTTCAGATAATATGAGTTCAGTGAGATACACAGCAGATGGCGTACGGGAGCGATTATTTGGACCCCCTTTTCACAAAGAACTAGCGAAACAACATGCAGAGCAAAAGAGGTTATCAGTAAACACAACTTCAAGAAATTCTTTTAGGGTGAGACTCTCTCCGTGGGTGGGATGTGCTTGTAACATGGGTACATCATATAATATGTCTGTTGGTATGCTACACATATTGAACCTCTCCGCCTTTCATGGCGCCTGTTTCAGGTAGATATGTGCAAGAAACTTATGCAAGTTGCGACGAAATATCTGGAGACAGGGACTAACTTAATGCATGGAATTGAAGCATGCAATGAAGTACTTGAATCGGTGGGACTTAATATTGACGATGACATGAGGCACAATTGCTTGTGTACTCGAGCAGGATTGTACCTACAGGTTTGCTTGCCTTTGTGTTTTAGTTTTCAAAGCTCATCCACATTAAAGGTAGAGATCATAAAAAAAATTATCTGCAGAGGAAGTGGAAAAATGATGTTTACATGGCCATTCGAGATTGCAACAGAGCACGGAATATTGATCCCACTTCCTTTCAAGCGCACTTATATATAGCAGAAGCACTAATACAGGTAAAGTATGTCCCAAAAACGTGCTCATGTAGTCTCTCAGTTTTGTACCTTATCAAAATTGATCCAGGCTTCTATTGGGTTTGTTTTGAAACTTCAAAGTGGCATTAAGGGTTCAGGAAATTCAGTAGTGTTTTTGTGCTGCTCATTCTGCATAAGCAATCTCTAACTAGCATGGGTGCTTAGGTTATCCAATTAATCTGATCAGTACTTTTGTTTAATCACATTTGTCTGAATTATATGCGGGTTGAAAGTGTTGACTTTGGCATTTCGTATGAATTTGATGGCACCTTACAACTCTTCAATAATGTCATGCCTCATGTAGTTAGGAAGATTGAAGGAGGCGTCTGACTATGCAGAAGCAGCAAATAGTGTTCTTCCGCCCACTTCTCCGTTGAGGAAGCAGGTGGAAAGTACAATGCAACGAATCGCTTCAGGTGAGTACATTCAACATATCGGCATAAACTACTATTGCCACATCTAACTTAGCATATGGATTGTTTGTTTGGAGATCGTACGTTTATGTGTTTGCATGGTACATTATCAAGTTGGTTTCCTCCGGTATACTGCGCTGCTGCCTCCTATTATTATTCCATCTCTTGTAGTTTCCATTAATATATATTATTTCTCCCTGATCGACTTAGACAATGACATGCCTATTTGTCTTTATTTAGTTCATCTCGATCCATTATGCTTCTTTGTATTTCTATTATACCTTTGGTCCTCAAAGTCAAGGAATTGAAAATGGAAATATTATGATGTTGCCCTTCTATATTGTGATGTTTTTTTTTTCCCAAGCAGCTGAAGCTCAGAAAAATAAAACGGGTCAGGATGGGAATGCTAAAGCTGATACACGACATGGGAAATTACGGTCATTGAGTGATATATTGTTTAGAAATGATGTTAGTGGTTCTTCATCACAGGAGGGACGAGAAGATTCGGATTATGATGATGAAATGGAGGTAGACTACGAGACCTCAGTATCGGGTGATGAAAGTCGTGAGAATGATCAAAATGTCTTTCAGGGTAGTTTAAGTTTCAGGTTTCATCAAAGAGATGATCAAACTAATGAGCACACCGGTGAAAATGGTTTCACCGATTCCGCTCATGATGATTCTTCTGCTTTTCAGGTTTTGTTCCCCCTTTGTTTTTCCGATCCTAATGTGAGATACTTCTTGATGCTGTTGCATGATTTTTACATGAATTTTCCAAATTGTGCAATGCAGTCAGAGGTTGCCATTGATATGAAACAAAGATATGTTGCACACTGCAACGTGGGGACCGATATAAAACAAGCTAGCTTTCTTGGTGAACAAGGTTAGTCTGTTCCTTCTTGCATTTATGTTTTAGTTCTGTTCCCGGTAGCTGGCCATCCGTTAACTACTTGTATTTCATATAATAAGAAAAATGTTAACCTTTCATGTGAGACATAGAGCTCTGCTACGCTGTAGTTAAATGTGGTGGTGTCATGAGTTTTGGCAGTCACATGTAGCAGCAGTTAACATGGCCACAAGATAGAACAGATCAGTTTGGATTTGGTACGTGTTGCATGAGATTTGCTACCTGATGCCTCAACACTCTTAAAGCCTGTGGTTCAGTCAATAATTAAAGTTACAAGTTGCTAGCTTGATGCCTCCTGTCTCCTGGCAACCAGCCTAGTGAACAACAGGGTGATCTCATCGTATCCTTGGTTTTGGACCCTTAGCCCCGACCAATCCACATCTGGTGGTTCTGAAACAAAGTAACATTATGCCTTGTGCTACAATTCATCACCAGTTACCAGTATGTTATCAGATGCCTTTAAATTTCTCGAGATTAAACGTCTATCGACTTAGAAGTTAATTTTAACTTAGCAGAGTTCATTATTTGGAGTCATGACTTTCTTTTTTTGACGGAACTCCGGAAGTCTGGAGCGTGAACTTACAATAGTCCTAAAATTGACCTATGTGTATTTACTGCTTGTATTGACTCCGCAGTTTAGGTGTCTTATGCTGAAGTGTGGGCTCCCTCATTTAGATGTCCCAGATTTCAAAGGGAAAAATCCGGGATATCTGATAGCAGGCTAGTTTTAGCTTATCCATGCAGTAGTTGACTCACAGCCTATTCCTTTTATAGGGGAGTTTATTGCCAGCGGAAGTGACGATGGTAGGTGGTTTATTTGGGAGAAGAGAACAGGAAGGCTTATTAAAATGCTTGCAGGAGATGGAGCTGGTAATTATATTTCAATATCCTGTTTTGCTATCCTTTCAAAACTTTTTTCTTACGCAACTTCTGTTGTCAGTTGTGAACTGCATACAGTCTCATCCCTTCGATTGTGCTGTTGCGACGAGTGGAATCGATAATACGATAAAGGTATATAATCTATATTTCTTATTGCGACTGATAATAGTAATATAATATACAGCTGTTCCTCTCGTGCCCAAAATGACTTCGTATGTGATTGAATCTGTAACCAATGTATCGCTGACATGTGGGTCGTGGTCCTACATTTTGACCTTATAACTCCTGGAAAATTGCGAATCATGATAATTGATAATTGTCGGTATTCGTTCTAAAATAGACTATTATTGATTCATACTTGTGATATTGAATATTTGGTTCTCATTCTGTTTACCTTTTTTGATAGCTCTGGACACCCGATGCAAATGCTACAAGTATGGTGGCAGGACCAGAACTTGATGTATTGAGTGCCATAGAGAATAATCAGCAGAAGTTATGTAGGAACCGTCAAATTTTTCTGTAAGACGTCCAAAACTTTTCTGAGAACTTGATATTTTACCGCTATATGTCTTAGATTAAATTGCCTTGGTTAAGATTTGACACAAATTGTCGCTTTCATCCTGTATGAAGGCTTATCTTTGAAATAAGGTTAACTGTAGATTTTTCTTAGCGCATTTTGACACAAATTGTGGCATGCATCTAGTATAATGATGTTTGCTGTTGCTATCTTTCAGTTCTCATGTGGAATGAGCTACATTTCTATCTGCAGGCCTTACGAATTTTTGGAGCGATTTCGGATGCATGAGTTTGCTGAAGGTTTCGAGTGTGCTCAGAGTTGATTATCTATTGCTAGATCTGCTGAGGTATTTCTGTGCACTGGAGGTTGTGTGGCATCCCTTGCAACCAAAGGAATTAACACTAATAATATTAAACATCTGAGTAACTATTATGACCTGCGGAACAAACGAAATAACGGTCACTTTTGTTCTTTATACCCACGTTTAAATTACGATTAATCTGTTTCCTTAAATTCTTTTTGCCCTTCTTTCAGCTTTCTGGGAAACGGGTAATAATTGGAAGGAACAAGCAGGTCATGATTTGATATGGGTATATGCATGGATTAATACCATGTTGGTGCACCTGCTTAGCTTTGATGAGCAGGTGCAATGGTGCTGAAGGATGTCAATAAAATGGTGTAATGATGTTGAATTGGGGGTATAGTGATTTGCACATGTGCGGATTTACTCCTTGTACAGATTGTAGATAGCTGAAGTCTTGCAATAAGTGAAAAATCACTGATGCACGTGTGTATGTTGGAGGGAGTAGTATTTTTTCCCCTCAGATCTGGCGTTGTTAGTATGTGATGGAGGCTGTCTTGTTCGTAGTACCATTTCTCCCGCAGGGTGTGTACAGTGAAGCTGTAATGTTGCATGGTATGTGTAATTTTTCTTGGATCGGAGGTCATATGGTCCTACCACCACTTTTGTAGTTCCCGTAGCGTAAGTTGGCAATGTTCTTCTTTTCTTTACGCTATGAATAATCAATCACTATCGAAATTATGTAGATTTTGTTTATTGTAAAAATATGTGGTCATCAAATAATGTTTACTGAAATTTCTACCCAAAAAAAAATCTATTGTAACATAATATTTTCTTACTGAATATTTTGTCTAAATGATTGTACGGTATGAAGTACTATTTGAAACAAGTGAGCCCTTGAAACTAACGGAGCCTGGAATCAGACAGAGTTGTGACGTAGCGTTGTGCAGGTAAACTAACACGGGCCAGCACAGAAGCTGTCACAAAAAATGTTCTTTTGCGCTTTGATCCGTTCATGGACGACATCAGTTTTGAATCTTTTGATGTCCTTGTCTAATGAAAGGTTCCTTTCAAAGGAAATGAGGGAGCAAGCCTACCTCCCGGTTTGAAGACGGAACCATGTGCTGCTTGCTTGCCGCTCTTATCCAAACTATTTGAGCAGGACCTATACAGGCTCGCACCCGATTCGTCTCAGCAACGAATGCCGCGGCCAGTTGCCCCCTACCCTGTGCCGCCTGGCAGGGCAAGGGGCATGTCGGCACGGCAAAGCTCATCCGGCTGGTCTTGATGATGCCAGTTCCTTTGGGGACAGACCCCTCTCTAGCATGTGTTTAGCAATTCGCAACTTGCACACCTGCCGCTGCAACTAGGCTCGAAGTGGGATCACCTCGTGATAAAAAACGAGCCAGAGATGAAAATGCTTACGTATACGTACAAAGTGTCATCATCATCAACGCAAAGGGAATCGAAGACTGCCACTATTTTATTACCGTAATAAGTAAAGCAAGACGGTGTCTGACGGCTCTCCTCGTTCAGGTACTCGTAACCACATGCAAAGTACCTGCCACGTCGGATCCACGTGGGCCCGATCCAACCCACTGGCGGTCGCGGGATGTAGAGGAAGGAGGAGGGAGTCAAACGCGGACCTCCCCACGCTCGCGGCTCGCTCTTCCCGCCTCCACGGAGGCCACCGCCTTCGCTAGAATTTTACGAGGGATGCCATCACTGGAATTCTTTTTAGGCCCACCGGCCAGCGTGCCCCACGCGGTGAGCTAACAGCCAGCTACCCTCCCGAGCCCTACACAGCATTGACAGGTGGGGTACTCCTTCTTGGGACCCATGTGGCAGTCAAGAATAGTAGGTTCTGGGTTGGTGACGGCAGGCACACGATGGCCCGGCCGTCCAACGAAGTCCATCCACCCGAGTACAATTATTCCTCAGAGCAAAGGGTTAGCCCCTCGATGCCTTGCGATTCACGGTCTTGCCACTGAGAAGGACATCTTGTTTGTTTTGCGATTACTTTATCTACTTATGAGGTGTTGCTGACTGGCCCTTCTAAGATATCCTATTCATGATTCTGTTTTGTTCCTAGCCGACCTGCCCGCCATGATTACCGATTACTCTTTTGTTATATTGTTATAATAAATAAGAATTGAATTCTATTCCAAGAGCCTAAGTCTTATAGTGTAAACCATGAATATGTTATGTCAAATCGTGCAACAACTCTCTGCAAAATTCAAAGATTCTGTAAACGCACATTGATTGTTGTTGATTCGAGAAACTTTCTACTCGTGAAAAGGAAAGAAAAAACAGTTGAACATATACTAAAGACAACTTGGTGTTCTTATATTACAAGTTACGGACATAGTGGACATGGTATAAACTTGCAAGAGTTAACAACAAAGGTTTTAGTTTTCACAAGATTCACATAATAAACCATCTCACATTTCAAACAAAGACCAATTCTATTGTTCACTTTGTAATAAAACCATAAACTTCAGGGTCTAGAGCGTAAAAACACACCGGTAAATTAAAAAAAAAATGGAGGAAATCTTTACCGGCCATGGCAGGAGGAGGAGGACAAAAGAGGGCAGCTTCTGCAAGATCTTGAGATGTGTGAAGACTGCAGCCACCGCATCAGCCACCTCCACCACCACCTTTTAATTCCTTCGTCCTCCTCCCCCTCCTGCCTCACCTCCCCAAACCACCCGCTAGTTCGCCGAAAGCATCATCACCCAAGCAAAAGAGAAGGCAGCTGACGACGCCGATCTCATACTTGTGACTCGTGAGCCCTCGAGAATCTTCGATGTCATGCCGCGAAGGCTCCACCCATCCGTCTGATCGGGACTCGGGAGAACGCCAGGCGGCATCGATCCATATGGGGAGCGGCAAGGTGTCCCCTGGCCCTGGCGCCGCCGGAGCGAGCGGCTCGCTGCAGTCGCCGGGCTCCGTGTGCTGCATGTGCGGCGACCGCGGCCTCCTGCCCGAGCTCTTCCGCTGCTCCGCCTGCTCCGTCCGCTCCCAGCACACGTACGTGCATCCTCCATCTCTCCTCTTGTATTGTGTGATTGACGTCTCCGTATATGTACGATCGATCCCTAAACCGATCTGCACTTGCGCCAGAATCCATTTCGGTACGCAAATAAATAAATTGAAGTTCCATCGATGTTTGATTCTAGGTGAGCGTGCGCGTCGGGGATTTGATTTAATTAGTTTATGCGTGTAATTTTTTGTGAATCCAATCGGGGGCCGGAGTCATGCACTCCTTTGATTTCCGTGTGATACAAGCATTCTTTAGCTTCAGAACTTTTCCTTCTGTTAATGGAAAGATGCGTCTAGTTCTTTTTTTTTTCCTTAGAGAAGGCTCCAGGTGCTCAGTTATTGGGTATCATTGAAAAAGAAAGAATTGAATTTGGAATAGAACTCACACCACTCATCTTATCTGTACAAGTCATGCATCTTGCTATAGCTTTGAATCTAGAAATGTCCACCACACAACCGAACCGATAGATGCATGTACTGTACGTGACTTGATGTGATGAGCCTGCAGAACTGTTGGTTCCTATTCCTTGAGTTAATTTGATCGGCTATAGTATGAATCGCATGAATGCGCGCATCGTTTGATGACACGTCAAATTGTCAAACAGAACGGGTCCTGCGTGTACATCCGATCGACGTTGATATATAATACCGCCCAATAGCTGATCCAACTGAAGTTACTGTGGTACTGTTAGTTTCAGTTCTCAATTTGACCATTAACACCACCATGATTTGTACGTTGTCCGCTGATTTAATTTGCATGAAATAACGTAAGCCACGTATACGTACGTGTGCGGTTGTGCCTGGCTAACGTATATCTATGCCACATTTGCATACATACATGTATCAGATACTGCACGGATCGGTACCCGAAGGCGGAGTCGTACGGCACCTGCAACTGGTGCCTGAGGGCAGACGGAGGCGGGACCTCTACTTCTAACTCGCCGAGATCCGCCGGCAAGGCGACAGCCCGGCCGGCTGCTCACGGCGTCGACACGACTGGCGTCGGCGGCGGCAGATCGCCGAAGGTTGCCGCTCGTGGCGACTTCGCGTCGTCGAACCTGAGCAAGCCTATCAAGAAGCAGCAGCAGCAGCAGCTGCTGCAGCAAAGGCTCGTGCTGCGGCGGTCAGCGTCGGACCTCGGCAGCCGCGTCCGCGCCGACGTTCACAACGCGCCGCCGTCGCCCGGCGTCGCGCGGGGCAGGCCGAGGGTCCGGAGGTACAAGCTCCTGGAAGAGGTGATCACTAGCTAGCTAGGCCTTGTGGTTTAAGTGTCGTAAAAATGACACGTGTGCGTATTAGGATGTACGTGTTAATGTATATGTGGTAGACAACAGTATGCTGCCATGCATGTTGAGCATGGCCATCTCTGCTGAGTTTTTTCAACTGTGTTTGCGAATGAAAGGGGATTATATTGATCAAGGAACAGTACATCTCAGGAATTTTACACAAAACACCTCAGACACACTGAAAATAACGCGCAACCCCTTGCATCGAGAGAAGCCTCGATCCTTCCAGTCGCCGGCGCCGCACGCCGGAGACCGCCGGACTCCTCCATCCATCTCCGTCGCGAACTCCAAGCTTTGGAAATGCCTCGAAATCCAGCGCTCCTGCCTCCTCCGGAGCGCCCGTGCAAGAGCTGAACGAACATCGGCCATCAACAACGGAGCAAGTACCCGGCGTGAAGCAGATCCACAGCGACGACATCCACCAGGCAGACGAGGCAACCGAAGACTCCTGTACAGAGGCGCCGCAACGGGCACCCCAACTCCACAAGCTCGCCGCCGGCACCAGAGTAGAGCACCGACGAGGATGAGCTCGGGAGACCAACTTCCATGCGACGACGACGCCACCGCCTCGCCGCCACCAGCTGAAGACACGGACCAACAGCTTCACCGGCGAGCTTGTCGTCGTCGCCGACGCCACCACCACCAGCTCCGCCGAGGGGGACAAAAGATCCGACCGTCCCCAACATGGGAGACGGCGGAAACCCTAACTACCCTACTACTCTACAGCAAGGAACTAACCCGCGACGAGATCCTGCTTCCCCGCCCTCTCCAGCGCCGCCGAGGCGAGCGATCCGCGCCGGGGCGGAGAAAGCGTCGCCGTCTCTACTGTAGGGGGATAAGGGTATCTCTCTGCTGAGTTTGTTCAACTGTGTATGCTTACTGCACACGCGCGCGGTGTATGTGTCTGCTAACATGCAGTGTTTCGATCAATCAAGGCCGGGCATGAAATTAAACTAGGCTTGATCGATCGTCGATTAATTATAACCAGCTAAGCTATTTATAGAGAGTTCAGCGTGCGAATAAAATTCTTTTTTTTTTAATTTCGTCGAACACTTCCATTTTCCATCTTAACCAAGGTAATTAGAAAGGTGGTTTCTGTTATTATTTCATGCATGCATGATTTCGTTATGTTGTCGTGGATTTTTGTTTATACATGTTGGGGTTTGATGCATCTTTTCGTTGATCGCAAACCTCCTATATAGTTAAATATCCACTCTCATGTATTTTTTTACATGAAATTCCTTTTCAATTGTCATATATATCTAGGCTTAGTTATGCATAACCCTTACTTGGGTCTAAACCAGCAAACTCATTTGCAGAACTAATTAAAGTGTGTATTGGAGATTCCGTCCACGTTTCAAAGATAATGCTCAAAATATTGAGAGCGTGTTCTTAGCTTTTAAACTAAGGGCACATGCTGCACATATATGCATCATCAATACTTTTTCAACAATAAATTCCTGTATGAAAGAGAAAACGCATTATGCTGACCTTTTGATTGAATTTCGTGATCGCTTATTCAAAAAGAAACTAAACTTGTAATTAAGTTCTACTTACGCGTGTACGGAGAGCGTGCTTAAGCCTTATGACCCGTCAAAGTCAAAACAAATGAGCTTTGAGCCTTAGTCATGCTTTCGATATCTCGACGATGCCAATATAAAGTTCTTAGTCTTGTCAAAGAAGCAACGTTGGACCATAAAAAGAAATAAGCAACTTGAGATATTATCATTCATTAGACGCTAAACAAGTCCACCTAGATACATGATGCAAAACAAAGTTATGCATGCTTTCAAATGGATGATGCCAGATAATTCTTACTCTTATTAAAGCAGCAACTCGAGATGATCTATTTTTAACCAAGCTATATATGCACGCATAGCCAGAAGGTGAATAAGTTATTTTTTTAGAAAAGGCACCAAGACCTTATTGTGTTTTACTGGAGGAATATATACCTGCCTTGCGGTCTTTCGAAAAAAATATACCTGCCTTGCATGCCAGACTGGTAGGTATAGGATAATACTCAAAAACTTTAGACTGGACTTCACCTAACAGCCTGTTTTCTGATCATGCCAAACTTCATCATCAGAAAATGCTTCATCTGTTCCGTATTTCAGGCTTTCAGCACCTTTGAGGAGAAAACTGTGTTCCTGATATCTGAAATTTTGATGATCAACTGAATCAGGCGCCCAACAACTAGAACAAACGTTAATTATTGGATTTTTATGGTTGGACTTGCATCCGCTGAATCGATCGAAAATCATCTCTGGAATGTCTATTTCCATGTCTGACAGAACGCAAATGAACTCATATATAGAGTGCAAGTTCTCGCCGATGTGGCATGGAAACTGTGCAACGAAATCTATCCCAGGGTCTTAGATAACAAGGCCATGCACGAACAATTATCTTTACTGATCAAGATGAAAATTGACACATTTAGGTTGGCTTGGCATATCGTGATTTTATCTGAAGAATTCGCAGGTTATCTAGGTTCACAGTGCGCTTTGTTACCAGTTCTTTAACATGCTTCGATCAGCTCAGCGAAACTATTAGCTCTGATCCACACTTGTATGTGCTTGAATGATCCTTGCATCTACTGACATCCAAAGGTCCATCTTTCAGTTGTTGCCTGAGCCATCATTACTAGTACTAATACTTAGGCAAGAGTTGAGGAATCTATTTCCGAACGTCCCAGAACAAGGACTGAGAGATAGTAATAGTGCTTCCACCATCACCATAGGAAGTCAGCTAGTAGCTTCTTGCAGCACTGACAGACGACACGTGTCCCTCAGTCATGCTGACCACCAGCTGCCGTGGCACTAGTCAACTTATCTCTGGTTTAGTGCCAAACAATGCGTGTCTAATGTTATAGCCTGATTTAGTGCCGAATCCTGACGCTTGGGCGATGTGACTTCTCTCATCGCCATCACTGTAAGTCTCTTCCATTGGAGCCGCTGCTCGTTGTTGGCGTGCTACGATTTGTTTAGGAAAATATCCTACGTTGACACTGTGAGATGCCGCCTTAGTGGATCATGATTGTACTTCTATGCAATCGTTCCTACTTACCGCCTTTTCAGTAGGTTATGAGCACATATGCAGTCAGAGAATCAGCAAACGGAAGTGCTGCTCTCAACCTAACCTGCCAAAGTAAACTCGACAATACTTAATTGGCTTGAACCTGGCGTAAAAGCCTATATGAGTAGCAAAATCATTGTACTGCCTCACTTGCTGACTAGCTCAGAATCCAATTCAAACGTGCTATGCTTTACCATGTTCAGAGAAAGAAATGTCAGACAATACCAATATTTCCTGGGAGCAGTATCTGGAACTCCATTGTGACACATTGAAAGATTGGCACATTGATTATTGTATCTGAAGAGCTGTTTGACAAATGGAGGATTCAGGATCGTCCTGCAAATCTTATTTAAGCTCCTTGCATCGCTCAGCCTTTGCATGGATTCTGCATCAAATCGTGGTATCGCTTTCTGTTTGTGAGCTAACTGGATGGCATTCGTCGAACCAGCGCAGCAGAATCTTTTCTTGGCATGTAGGTCGCCATGATTCTGGAGTCCTAAAATCACAAACCTGTCACAGAAATCTTACAGACTTAGGTTGGATATGCTGCTGTCTTTTATTGATAGATATGCTCTAATATTTCTCCCATCTGTCAATTCGATCGCCGTGCCATTGTGACAAATGGTGCAACGTACAAGAACAAGACTGAATTGGAATAGGATGATCGATACAAAGGTGATAAACATAGTGTTCAGTTGTGCCACAAATATCTCATTGCTCGACGCGTGAACGAGCAGAGGCAGAACATCGCAGCACCTGCTGTGGATCTGGGACGAGCAATGAGATAAAAGACTTGGCCTGAAGCCAAGCCTTTTTCCCCCGTTGTCCTGGATGGTCCTGCTAGAAGTAACGCGGTGCAGGCTGTAGCAGTAATGAAAATACAGTACTAATACAGGTACTTGCTCAGTTGCTCTATATCGAAACTGATTAAGATCTTGTGAACTTTTGACCAGATCCAACGCCAATTTTTATGCTTCCCGGAAGTGCTTCAAAATGGTGAACTAAAAGCCTCAAGAGCCAGGAGGCATCTAGCTACACTGTCCTGTATGCATCATCTTCAGCCACGGAAAAAGATTGCAATGATAAAAGAGAGGACCCAGCAATGTGCATATCCTCATCTGCCCCAGCACCACAGGTGATGTGTAAGAAGCAGAGCCTCCATTCTTTTGAGGCAGGCATGCCTCCTCATCACAAATTCTATCGATCGAACCACAGAGATGCCTTCCTTTCTTGCTCTGTTCATACCACTGTGTAGCATTCACGTCTCCCTCCTTTACTGTCTTTCTTTCTGTGATCAACACTTGAGCCTTTCCATGACCACAGAAACCAGTTGTGGATCCATCCATCACCTTGAAGAGCCTGTGGACGCAAGATCCATCATCTTGGATCTGCAGTGCATGCATTGGCCCCAGCAGAGACTGAACTGATAATTGGATTAGGGCAGCACACTGCTTTGCCTTTGAAAAGAGAGGCCCCACCGAAGGGTTTGAATGGCAAGCCATTGACCACCTTACAGTGTCACAGCTACACTCCTAATTGCACAAGCAACTTTCGATCCTGAGATGTGTTACTCTCATTTAAGAACCTGATCTACCGAACTAAGCTTCAGCTTTGAAAATTATCAGATCAAAAGGAAGATTACAGATATGAAAGTAGTACTCCATTCTGCAGTAGGACACTGTAAAAGCTGAGTGAAAAAGTTTTCACTTGGTACTACTAGCTCAGAATCGGTGAAGAGATGAAAGGAAAAATGCATCTGCAAGTTTCAACTTTGGACTGTGTAAGGTAACTGCAGCCTTTCCTCTTTTTCACCTCTCTTGGTACTACTACTAGCTCAGAATTGGTGAATGTGACTCGGTTTTCACAATTTGATTCGGTTCTTCTTCCAAGAAACTCATGGTTCTTGGGCACCGAAATGATGAGGAAGATTCCCTTACACTCACTTTGAAGACTGAAAAAAGAAACAGAGGCCTGGAGAAAAAAATGTTGCAGCAACATGCAGGTACCACTAAAATACAATACATGCCATATGATCTACAGCTTGGCTGTCAATCGTGCATGCTTGTGCAAAGATAATACAAAACAATCAACAGGCCAGATCGAGCAATTTTGAATCGAAATAAAGAGGGGGTCAAGAAGGAGAGAATTGATTCAGCCTTGTCCTATTGTGCTGCCATCTAACTAGACCCCTTGTTCTCTTCTCCTCATCCCCTTCTGCCTGTTTGTGTAGTGGCTGTCACCTGCACCTGAATGCACGAGCAGCCCCTGCCCCTGCTCCGCTGTAGATCTGTTCAAACATTGATTTACAAATCTCTCCGAGCTGAGATAGGAGGAGAGGAGCCCAATCATGTGCCGGCACTGGTTTCTGAGGAACACCACATGGTAAACCGCACGGACCCATTGTTTAGCACCACCAAACCTGCTGCCACTTTGCTAGGGCAGGCAGCAATGTCCATCAAAAAAAAAAGGCAGGCAGCAATGGCCTTGCCACCATATTCATCGAGGACTGGACTGGATTGGCTGGGGCGTTCCCAGATCCAAAGATGCCCCGTTTGAGTTGTCCTCTCCTCCAATTGGCCAATGGACTGAAGCAGCAGCAACTTGTGGATTGTCATGTCTCGGGAACAGAGCAAATCCATAAACTTTTTTTTTTAAAAAAAAGAGAGAAATCATACAGGAGTCAGTTCATTAACAGCAAAAATGTTGCCGAATTCTCCCTTTTTTTTGAGGGCTTCTCCCTGTTTTGTTTATCAGTTCCTCATCAATTAACTAGCATTAAACTTTTAATGTAAAGTTTAGGACAAGTATTCTTTATTTGCATCCTCTTTGCGCATCTGATGTTTGATGAGAATATTAGCGAGATTTCAGGGAGGAAATCTCAAATACTATATGTCTGTTGCAATCTCTTCACTCGTCAAAAGTAAAAATAAATAAATAATCTATATTTTTTGGCAGTTGTACCGAACCCTTTCATGTTCCAACGTTGGCACTTGATGCTTATGATCACTCTCATAATAACCTGTCAGTTTCATGCGATCATTTGGTGATTCATTGTCTTCCAATGTTAAATCAGTACGTATCCAGAAGTGAGCTACAAAAATTAAGTCCTCACAACTAGGTTCAAATTATTCAATAAAAGTTCTGAGATGTCCCAGATGTCAATCACTTCATCCAGAAACATTGCATGTACCAGAAATCGTTGACTACCTGCTCATGAAATGGTTCAGATTACAGAATATGTTCTTGCAATCCAACTTTCACAAATACAAAGCCACTTTGCTTTTCCTTTTTCCTATAAAGCAATGCAATGTATTACTTTGCTGATGTTTCGACAAAAGATGCGCTTGCAGTATTTCATCAAGAAGTTTGACATTTGCAGTAGATGATTCCCGGTACAAACATCAGGGTGAGGCAGGCAGAGAAGGCCATGCATGAGGTGAACTAGCTTTCTGGGATTTAGTGGAGCATTCCACTTTCTAGGGCTTCATGTGCATGTGGACACGCTGGTCATGTAAATCCTTGGATATTTAGGAACATGGCGCTGCTACCTCAATCAACAAAGGGTGAGAAAAGGTGATGTGACAAAAATAGAATAAAAATAGTAACACTAAGGTGTGTTGACACTCTATAAAGTATGCCTAGAAATCCAATCTTAACACTGTTTCGAATATTCATATGATTGCAAGCCTTATTGCCACTGGCCCACGCTTCAGGAAGCAGTTAGCAGTTAAACTTGTGCTTGATCGTTTTTGCATCATGAGATGCAAAAGTTCCTGGCCAAACTAGCTGTTAAAGTGCTTCCCATATCATATATTCGTACGCAGTTCAGTTGTGGCATTACTGACAAGATCTGGTTAAAAATGTAACTGCTCATAACGTTTCTGCAAATATCGGGGATCACATGCCTAACTTTCTGCAGATATTATCGAGTGGGCACGCTGATGATCTATATCTCCATGCACGCGGTGCTGATGACCACAGTAAAAGGACTTACCTCACCTTTTGCTAGTTTTGGATTGCCTGAACTTGTTAAAATAGATGAGTAACACACGGTGAATCAGCTTTCTGCCATCATTTTACCCTTTTCACTGAACATAATGACACCTTAAAAAGGTGTGATATAAGACGTAATGAGAGGAGAAAACAACACATCAATCATAATGCCTGAACCTATATGATAAGAGACGAAGCACTTTGCCGTGGATATTTTTACCCCGGATAAAAGTTACCCGCACCCGCGCCGTTCTAAACCTGAATTGTTGCATTCTTCCAAATCACCTTGCAGTGGAAATGGCCCTCGTGCTAATGTAGAGTAATAAGGCTTGCACATACGAAGCGCTGTTCCACATGGCGCATAGCTGATGCAACTTTCTGCGAGGTGAATCCATCACAGTTCCCTCGTCAGATCCATCGCAACAGCGACAAGCACGCCCCTTACTTGTGCGTCTCAAGCGACCAAGCTTTGCTTTAAGCAGAGCCTCAGCTCTTTCCATGGCCGCCGCTTTGCACCTTGCCGAAGCATGAGGGCCACCAGCTCTGCAGGATTTCTCCTCTTTCCTTTAGGCCGAGTTGGAACAGCAGCCAATTATTTGACGAGATGGCTCAAGATGGCGAGAACAGCTACACATCCCAACCGCTAGGCTATCATATTCATGCGATAACTCAGTTCGGTCTAAGGCCATTCTCAATCCAAGTTTCATTCACATTAAATAGCAAGGCACATAAGCAAAAAAAATGACATGGCACCAAATTTATGAGGAGAGATAAGAATTGAGTTTTATAGGGATGAAACAAAGTGTACACGGCTACCAAAACTTTGAAATCAGAATGACACTCTATTGAGAGTGTTTAGGTTTCATCTTCACACATTCATTTATTCTCATTGGCCACTTAGATGAAGTATTTAAGTGCTATGGTAACATATGAAATAGTGAAAATAAAATTTTGCATTGAGAGTCTTAGTTTCATTCATCAACTCAAAACTCTTTAGATGACATGTCACTCTTGGAAACCACACAATGAAATCTAGCACTGAGACTGGCCTAAGGATGACCAGGAGCAAAAAGAAAAAAAAATCTCCTGTTTTAATTGATGATACAATCGGTAGCATCCGGAGTCCGGACAGTTGCCGGAGCGACCGGCGGCTGCAGCTTTCAGTGATTGTCCTATCATTATCAGAACTGCCTTTAAAATTTCGCCAGAAACAACAAGACATAACCACATGATAGTATAGAAACTACACTTTAAAAAAAAAACTAGAAACTACACGTTCCTAGCTCATTGACGATGAACAAAACCAGCTAGCTAGCTATTCCCTTGCGAAATGGTCAAGGACGCCGATGAGTTGGCCGGGGAAGCCCTTTCGCCTGCTGCAGATTGTACTGTCCTCTGAATCTCGGTTCCTCACGCTCGCTTGGCATCTACCCCGTGTTCATTCAGTCGCTCACTCATTCAGCCAGCGAGTGACCCGTGCTGGTCAGTCAAACGACCGATCGATCGATCCCCATTAAGGCGGATCTCATCAACCGGTCATCACTCCCTCATCATTTGCCATCTTCCCCATCTTCTGCTATGCATCCACCCAGGCTTCCATCCTTGTAGGATTGGTCGCCATCCAAGTTTTTTTCCCCCCCTCGCAGAAACTGTGGTCGGCAGGGCCACCAGGCAGAGGAATAGAGAACACAGAGAGCTGTGGCGGCAGCTGTTACGCTAACAGTGGTGTGCAAGACTATCAGCAGTTCAGCATGATATGTAGGATTGGTCGCCATCCATCTTCCCCATCTTCTGCTATGCATCCACCCAGGCTTCCATCCTTTGTAGGATTGGTCGCCATCCAAGTTTTTTTCCCCCCTCGCAGAAACTGTGGTCGGCAGGGCCACCAGGCAGAGGAATAGAGAACACAGAGAGCTGTGGCGGCAGCTGTTACGCTAACAGCTGTTCGGCAGCAGCTACAGTGTTCCAGTTATTTCTTCAGCAGCCGCTACAGTGTTCGCAGTTATTTCTTCAGCATCCGCTACAGTAAAACAGCTGCAATGCAGCCTGCCGAGCATCCTCATATAATCGCTAATATAACCTGCAGTAAAACAGCTGCAATGCAGCCTGCCGAGCATCCTCATATAATCGCTAATATAACCTGCAGGAGTTGATCGGCCCGCCGTCGTTTTCGCCGGCTGTGGACGGCGAACACATCGGCGAGAAACTAGGGCTGTCAACACAAATCGACGCCGGGCAATGATCACTTGATGGACCACGGCCGAACCATGACCCTCTGCTGACCTTTCAGTAAGGAACCCATGGATAGAGCTTTCAGGTTGCGACCGTAGGTCCTCCAGTAATGATAACAACAGCCAAAATTCAGGATTCAGATTAGATAACGAAAAGACAGGCTCAGGACTTTTCAAGCATATCACCAGAGATCACAAAACTTGAGATAAGGAACATTCAAATTTAACATGGCTCACTTCAGAATGTTTTCTGCTCAGTTCCGACTAACGTGAAAATGAAAGTAAAACTATGCAAACAACAACAATAGAGGGAAAGTTCTAATGAATTTAATCGGATACAAGGTTCGCTTTGAAGAAACGGCATTGAAAGATGGCCCTCAAACAGCAGGCTCTCAGAGCAGCAAACAAAACTGAGGAAGCGATGGCGGCCCCTCGAAGCTTTGCATACACTGATGAACCCCTGCCAGCACAATATCAATTGATCACCCAGCTGCTCCAGCATGGAAATCCTTCTTGAGATGTCAAACAGAGAAAATGTACTATCTCCTCAGCTCCAGCAACATACCTCACATATTTGATCTGGGCTCAGCATACCAACATGCAGCAAGATGCACCCAGGTAGCCATTCCTATCATGCTTCCGCAGGAGAAGCTTACAGGATCTTCACAAATGGTGGCACATCTTCCCTTGGCCCATCAAGCGACCGATACATGTATAAGATGTCTACGCCTTCGGTCCTTTCATTCTCAGGCGGGCCATTTATCAACTCCACCACCATTCGCGGCAGCTGCCGAGCCACCTCCTTGCACCCTTGCAGGGTCAGATTGCAGCCCGACATCCAGACGAACCGCATGTTGTAGAAATGGTGCATCCCAGAGAGGAGGCCGGCATCACCGAATGGACAATCTCTTATCTCAAGCTTCTCTAGCTTTGAACAGCCCTGGAGGATGTGTTGAAGTGCCAGATCGCTATTCCCAGCAAACGCTACGGAGAGCGTCCGCAAGGACTTGCCATACTTGCCAATGTACTCAAATGCCCGGTCGGTAAGGTCGCCGGATGTGGAGAGCCTGGTAAGCTTGCTGCAATTCCGAACTATGGCACCAAACCCTTCGTCCATGGGCTCCCCGGTCTCATGGTCAGGCTGGTGCCGCCCCATTATACATAACCGGAACACCTTGAGCTCCGGGCAGTTTTTCGACATGTCAACGACAGCAACATTGGTCATTGACTGGCAAAAATACAATATCGAGCGGAGGTCATGGCAGCCCCGGGAGATGGCAGTGAGGCCAACCTCTGATACTAACTCCTCAGCATCCTCATTCGCGACCACTGGCATCACTCGAAGAGACCGGAGCTTCTTGCAGTGTGTTGCTACAGATTCCAGCCCTTCATCGCGCACAGAGTCGAGCACCTAACAAAGAAGTTGCCATCAGCAAGGAGGCATAACAAGCGCGCGCACACACACACAGCCAAGGCAGAAAATGAAGCAATCAGTCGGTACCCATAGCGTCTCAAGGTTGAAGCACTGCCCGATGAACGTGACGATCTGATCGGGGGTGACCGGGGCGTAGCTCAAGTCGAGGGTCCTCAGGTTGCCGCACACCACAGCGATGGTGGGCAGGTACTCCTGCGCGAGGTCACGGAAGCCGGACAGCGAGACGAGCGTGCGCCCCCGGCCAGAGTTGGCGAACGTGGTGACCATCTCCCCGAAGTCGATCCCCTCGTCCCCGCCGTCCGCCGGCCGGAACGCGCCCGTGCCCAGGTGCGTCAGCCGCGGAGCGTGCGTCATGAGCCGGCGCAGCTGGCCGAGGGTGACGTGCTGGTTGACTCCCAGGCGCTTGAGGCGCGGCGAGCGCACCACGAGCGCCTCCAGCGCGTCGAAGCTGACGGCGTAGGCGTAGCACTCGAAGGAGAGCGCCTCGAGGCTGGTCGGGTCCGGCGGGAACGCCGCCACCCAGTCCACCACCTCCTGCTCGTCCTCGACGGTCATGTCGCACTCGACGACGTCGAGCACTCGCAGGCCCCTGTAAGGAATGAATGAAGGAGAACATGAAGATTCCTGAACTGGACGACATAGTATGCGAGTACTAGGAGACATGATAGGGGGGAGGCGAGGAGATGATACCATACCTGCAATGGGTGGCAATGGAGGCGAGCCCGCGGGAGGAGAAGCCGTCGCAGAGGAGCATGGAGAGGTCGAGGAAGGTGGCGGGGAGGGCGCGGGCGAGGAGGTCGAGGTCGGCGTCGGTGACGGGGACGCGCTTGAGGATGAGAGAGGTGAGGGCGGGGAAGGCGTTGGCGGCGATGGCGGCGGCCCAGTGGCGGAAGGCGGACGCGGCCCATCCCGGCGGGAGGAGGTTGAAGTCGGCGAAGCGCGGGCGGCCCTTGAGGAGGAGGGTCCGCGCCCTGGGGAAGCGGCGCGCGGTGCGGGCGGCGGAGGCGGCGAGGATGTTGCGGACGGCGACGGACTGGCGGGTGGCGGACTCGGCGCGGTGCCAGGAGCGGCAGACGAGGGAGACGGCGCTCCGGTCCCGCGGCGCGTCGAGGAACTGGAGCACCGTCTCGAGCACGTTGTCGAGGACCTGGTCCGCGGGCGGCGACGCGCGCGGCCGCTTGGGCGGCGGCTGGTCCTCGTCCTCCTCCGACATGGCTGCCCGCCGAGTGGGAAGGGAAGGGGGAGGCCGCCCGCCGCGCCGAGTGGAGGAGGAGAGGCGGAGGCGCGCTGCCTGCCTGCCTGCGCGGCGGGGAGAGAGAGGAGGAGGAGCTTCAGAGCTGGGTGGTGGGGTGGGGGTGGGTGTGAGGTGTACTTGTGTTGGTCTGGCTCCCGCTGGTCTACGCACGCAGCCCGCCGCGCCGCTTACGAGAGAGAGAGGAGACCCCGTGGATCGCCAGATCTCTCCTTTTCTTTTGCCCTTTTGCTCGGTAGATCTATTCCTATCCCTTTTCAGGTGCCACGTAAAAATAGCATCACCCTCAGTAAAATCACTCGTCCATCATGCTGCTGCGTAAACCACAATTTCATTAGCGAGTACTATTCCTCTGGTGCCAAATACAAAGTCATTGCTGTTTTTGGGATATACTCACGATGATTTGCTACCGTCAAATGATGTGATTTCCGAAGCTGTCACTCAAAAAGACATTTGACAGACAGATCAATCTAGACGACGAGCAAAGCTAGGCGATGAAGATAACTCATCGGCAGGGGCAGGCCATGCTCATACAAGTTCGTGATGAAGATAACCAAGGTTATCCTTGACCCGGCCAGATCGATCGAATCGACAGCTCAAAAAAAAAAAAGAGCCCAAACCCATGGCAAAATCATAGTTAAACCCCCCACTGTTGGCCAGTCCACATGCAAACCCCAGCTTTGTTTACAACGCAGCAGTGAAGGGGCGGGAGATAGGCCAAGGAAAAAGGTTCTTTGTTTTTGTTTCTTCCCACATCTTTTATTGCGCCCGGTCGGCCTTTCGGGGCAGGGATTGCTGTCAGTCAAGGCATTGGGATTCTTAGCGCGCAGCATTTGTTTTAGCCGCCCCTGCTTAGACACCACACCGCTGTTGACTCCAACAATGAACACCCAAATCGGAGACCTATACACCTCAATAGGTGCCCACGACGTTGAAAAGGCATGACCCAGAAATTGCTGTCTCCAACAGAAGTCCAATCTCCAATCCCAAATCCCTCCCGCCGCCACCGATTCCTTTCTCCGGCGGGTTCTTTCTTCTCCGGTGGCGGATTTGGGCCCCAGCAAGGGCCGCCGCGATTCCACGGGCCGCCGCGCTGCCCGCCGCGATTGCCGAGCTCCGCCGTCCCCGCCGAGACCCGCGGGCCGCCGCACGCCGTGCCCGCGCGCCGTCGCCTTGCCGCGGCCCCGCGCTCCGCCGTCCCCGCCGCGCCCGGCGCCGCGACCCCGAGCTCCGCCGCTCCGCCGCTGCGCCCGCCAGGCTCCGCCGTCGCACCACTCCGCCGCCGTGCCGCGCGCCCGCTCCGCCGCCGTGCCGTGCGCAGGCTCCGCCGCCCCGGCCGCGACCCGTCGAGGCGGAGAGGGAGGAGCTCGGGGCGGCGCGGAGGAGCTGGTGCCCGCGGCGAGAGTCTGCAGGGGCAGCCTCCTCGGCCTCCTCCAGCCTCGCCTCCCTGCTGTTAGAGGCGCGCGCGGAAGAGGAGGAGCGGGCGCGGCGGCTGCAGAGAAGCTCCGCGCCGGCGCGGCGGAGGAGGAGAAGGAGCCGGCGCGGCGGCGGCGGAGGAGCTCCGCGGCGACTCGTGGCTGGCCCGCGCGAGGAGGACGACGGGTGCGGTGGCTGAAGAGCTCGGTCGCGGCGCCTCGTACCGCATTGCTCGGTCACGCGGCCAGCGGTTGCCGAAAATAGGTAGGCCTCTGGGTCATCTGTTGGAAGCAGTTTTTGCATGCTTTAAGACCTTATTTTGGTATAAATGACCCTAAAGGTCATCTGTTGGAGTCAGTCTTATACACCACACCGCTGTTGATGGTAGTAGAAAACAAGCTGCACAGCTCATAATGCCGCCCGCCGCGCTTCTCCATGCGTTTCGTTTCCCTGATGCGGTTCTTGATCCATGCTGCGCTGTGTTGGGCCTTGTTGCGTGTTCAGAGATGCCGATTTGCAATGGAGAACTCTGAAACCCAAGGTTGTTCTGAATAACGCTGAAACCTGATCAGAAGCATTGCACATCAGGTCTTCCTTTTGCCTATTCTGTTCTGATGGCACTACTGTTTGATTCTCCAGAAACTCTCATCAACATGTACAATCAACAATGACCCTCTCGTCTCAAAGGCAAGCTGTGCAGAATGAGCATTCGGTTCTTGCGGTCATCTCAGATCATCTCAAAGGCCAGTCTCACTGTCCTATGAGGATGTGACTGTGTGTGAGCTTGCTGCTGCTCAGGTCTTCAGCAGATTCCTGGCGATTTCAGGCACAAGCTGTTCACTCCACTCCACTGCACCACGCGAGACAGTACACACAACTTCAGCACCGTTTCAGTATCAGACCAGGGAAAAATGACAACCACGTACTACTATCAACAATCAGCTGCAAAAAAATAAAATAAAATTGAAACAGTAATCGTCGGCAATGTGATGTGGTTGGAATAGGATGATAAATATTCCTTTTTCAAAAAAAAAATCAGAGGGCGGTTATCGCATCGTGGTTGGACACACCACGTTGGCCGGTGGGTGTGGCATTTGTTTTACTTCTGATCTGCGGTTTACTTTCCGCGCTGCTGCTCAGAGCCTTGTTTATTAGCGTGAATAGATTCAAAAGACCCAGATCGTCGATCGTGTTGTTACGAGCACTCCGGGTTCTTTTAATCGGAATCGCAGATGAGCTGTCCGTTTCCGAGCTCCAAAAGGCCACGCACTACCATTTGACCTGACGATATCATAATGCAAATGCCCGCACGGAGAAACGGAAACTGGTGCCAAAAGTCGCCACCTTTCTCGGTGGACTTCCTGCCCTGCATATCTTGATCCGCCTTCCCTTTTCTCTCTGGTTGAACTTATCATTTGCAACTCAAACACTCTCAATCAGTAAAGCATCAGTGGACCCTGGATAGAATAGAACAGCGCATTGTTTCTGATGACCGATCCATGGTGTTGGCATTGCTACCGCCCACCTGACTGACAGTGTATCGTCCTTGAAAGATATCAAGTACAAATGTCTTCGTTTTGAGGGTTGCAGGCGGTGGAGGTATTCTGATTTCTTGATCTTTTGACCAGGTGCAGCCTGATACAATAATCTGATTTTGTTCTGTGCGTGCAATCAAAGTCAGTTACATCGCTGTAAAGATTTGTTGATCTTAGACTTTCTGTATCTGCAATCAAAGTCAATTGCCTCGCTGAAAAGAGATCTTAGACTGTCCCTCAGGAACTTTCAAAAGACAAAATCCTTTTGATGTCAAATCCTGATTTTGTTCAATAGAATCTCCTCTTCGTGGTACTACTAGCTGATTGATTTGTCCAGATAAAATCCTTTTGATGTCAAATCCTGATTTTGTTCAATAGAATCTCCTCTTTGTGGTACTACTAGCTGATTGATTTGTCCAGATAAAATCCTTTTGATGTCAAATCCTGATTTTGTTCAATAGAATCTCCTCTTCGTGGTACTACTAGCTGATTGATTTGTCCAGCAGACTTACGCAGGCTTCGCCAGAAATTTGTTTTTTTGGGGTAAATATATATCGCACTGCACTGTGCCATGTGACTCCATTTCAGCCTCTGTACTAAAACATATATTTTTCTCGAGTATTTCTGATGATAAACTATTTTATTTCATGGTGGGAATACATTTTCATCTGTCCCGTGTTAATTGCTATTATATAGTGCCGACCATACACTGTACTTTTTAATTATTTGTTTACAAGATGGAATCTAAACCAAATATCAAGGTGTCGACTCGAGAGATCCCTTGGTTAAGCATTAATATATATTTTTTTCTTTCAAAAGAGGAAGCATATTAGTACTCATCTTTTAGCATTGCATTTATACCATGTTGCCATAGCATGCCTTGCAAAACTATGCTTCCACAATCTAGAGCTGAAACCGGCCAACTTTTCTTTTTATAAACTTTGAAACCAGCTTATCGGTGCATGATTAAATGTACACCCCAAAAGTAATTCCTTTTTTCTGTCCATAAGTTCAGTTCCATTGTACCCGCATATAAAATTTCGGGAGATAAGGATAAGGAATAAGCAAAAGGAGGTAGGATCGTGTGGCTCATCTCCTCCATTGATTTGAGGCTCATCTGTTAGTCGACACCTAGACATGGAGGAGCTATACAAGGACGTTTGATTTGATATCCGGGGCCAGTTACAAAAACAAAGGATGCCCCTTCGGTTATATAGGTTGTATAAGTCTGAACTCTTGAATTGATCCGTTTTGACTAAAATTGGAAGCACCCTTTCCACAAGTACCTCAGTATGAGTAGCGACTGCACTTTCAGTCTTTGCTGAGATGAAACGCTTAGCAAAATTAACTTGGTTTATGTATCTACGAGCATATATGGTAGACAAAGGGGAGGGGCAGATGACATAATTCAGAGCTACACTAGAGTGCAAGAGCAAGCCGAGGGCAGATGAGATGAATGGATCGAAGAGCCTAACAGAATGAGCTCTGAACATGAATGCATTCATGTGTTAAATCATTTTCAACTTGTATAAAAGCAGGTCTTTAAAAAAAGAACTCGCAGAAATCAGGATTAAAACTAACTTGGTTTCTCTATCAATGAGCATGGTATACGTAGTAGACAAGAGGGAGCGGAGTCGAGGGCAGATAGATGGATCGGACGACAAACCAAAGGGAACGAGCTCTGAACATGAACGTATTCGTCAATCCTTCTCAAGTTGCTTAAAGCATGCCAAATTTAGGTTGGTTGATGTTCGGTGCATAATGCGACATTTGAAAATACCAGGAATTTAGGTTTCTCTTTCTCTTTTGATGAAGGTGAAAGGCCACCTCCTTTTCCCAGTTTCCCTCCCCCCATTCCGCTCTCTCAAGGAAAGTGTGGTGCCTTTTGCAACCCGCGCTCTTTCTCCATTGGGCCGCCTCAATTAAATTCAATACCACCACGGAAGCAAAACGCTGCAAGCAAAAGAGGACATGGTGGTGGCAAATAGATATATGGTTGTTGTCATGAAAAGATCCGCGATTAGGCCAAAGCAATACTAACCGGTTTGGTGGCGTGGGAACCAGTAAGCGATGGGGTTACTGGTGCCGCCCTGCTTTCGGCAACGGCAAGGCCGCCCCCCCTTGCGCACGTCCAAAGGTGGCTCTGGCTCTGGATCTCTGCTCTTTATTCATTGGGGGTTGGTAGGTCGCGCCGTCGCGGGGCCTTCTGCCGATTCAGCTCTGCGTGAGGCCGGTGCCGCGGCCCTGTGTCGGCCGGACGGATCGGAGGGGCGCCCGCACCAGGAAAACGAGAACGGAGGCGAACGTCATGGGGGCGCGGCGGCGAGATGGTGACATGCAGAGCTGAATCGGCAGAACGGATCGGAGGGGCGCAACACTCTGCACCAGGAAGACGAGAACGGAGGCGAACGTCACGCGGGCGGCGGCGAGAGCCGGGGCCGCGCTTCGCGCCAGACCGCGCGCGCGAAACTGCCGCCGCGAGGTCCCCGCCTGATTCTCCGCGGGCTCCGTCGCTGTCGCAGATTTCGGCCTGGAGGCCTCGCAAGATTCCACCGCGCGCGAGAGGCCGGCCCTTTGGGCCTACAACACCAAGATGGCTCGTTTCTATCTAGCCTGCAAGCCCGGCCCAACCAGGGGAATGGCCTGGCCTGGCTTCGGTTTGGCCCTCGCTCGCGGACAGCGCACATGCCGTTGCCGTGTTCTGTCGCGCTGGAACCTTCCAGACATGGGCAGAATCGAAAGGCCGGAATTGAGCCGTTGCAAAAGTGGACGATCCACGTGGGGCCCGTGAGCTCCCCTGGCCAACCGACATGTGGGTCCTCCTGCGAGCGCGTACGCGAACCTCGGTCCATGTCACGCGGAGTACAGAGGTCCGGGTTTCAAAATTATGGCGTGAGGTGACCGGATATTCGTATTTTTCAATTGTTCCAAAGAATAGAAAAACGAAACACCTTCGTGGCTAAGCATTTTAGCGATGACTTCACCGCGTTGTTCATTTACAGATCATTAATATTTGCGCGAAATTTGACTACTACTGCTGCACAGACACGGCTGATCCCCAAATAAATTCCTGGGCCGAAAGAAAAGTTCATGTAAACCACCTGGACCCTGCAGACGCCGCACCCCTGTCCACGAACCGTACGAGCGACGAACATCGTGCACCCCGCCCCGGCCCCCGCCCCATCACGCCTCACCGCCGGCGACATGAATCCGCCCGCAGCCGCGCCCGTCGCCGGAGCAGACCGGGCCTCGGCGCCCGCGGCCGCCCCGGGGTACGCGGCGTACCCGACGCTCTCGCCGGAGGACGTGGCCCCGCCCCCGCCTCCCCCGTACCACGCGGCCACCGCCGCGCCGTCTGCCTACCCCTACGGCGGTAACCCCTACGTCGCCTCCCCTGCCGGCGGCTCCGCGCCGGCGCCGAAGAGTGCGTCCCCTACCTAACGCTCCAAATCTGGTCTCGTCAGCCGCCGATTGGGTTGAAATTTCGCACGTTCCTGACGTTTGTTTGGGTTGTTTTGTGTCTGGTTTGAATTATTTTTGCAGATACGATGGACTCGGTGAAGGATGTGCTTGGGAAGATGGGGAAGAGGTTCGGAGAGGCGGCCCGTAAGACCGAGAACATCACCGGAAACTTCTGGCAGCATTGTAAGCTTCGATCTCTTTTGACATAATTCACTTCTGAAGTTGTTTTGTGATTTTGTCAAATTATCAGCGTGTAGTTTGTTTTCAAGTTCATTTTTCCTTCGTGGTGTGGAATTCATCTGTAGTTCAGTTGTCCTGATACTTTAGCGTTGATGAGATTGCTGTGGAATCCTATGTTGATCACTTCACGCAAAATTTGGGGCAACTAGTTTAGTTGACTCTATTTTTACCTGATTTCATTAGGGCACGCTTGACTGGGGATTGCTGATGAGGATTGCAAATAATGTTGTGATTTGAGATGCTCCTGTCTAACTGATGTCTTCAGTATTTTGTATAATTCCTTTTTGCTGCATTGTTGAATAGTTGAACTAGACATGAATTCAGTTCATTGACAGGGACTATAACTGATTATGCAGCTTCTGAAGTCTGAATTCTTGTTATAGAATTCATGAGACCATGAGAAGTTTAGCTACATTACATGTTCTTGTTTGCACTGCGTGTGACGACTTCTTTATGCATAGTTTAGTTGAATTTTGACTACTTGAAATGTTGAGAAGCTGAAGAGTATTCAGATCTTCTTTCTTGATATGTTTTCATCATACTTTAATGATGAACATCAACTAAAACACCATGTGTTCAATGGGGAACATGTGACCTCTACATTGTTCCAGGGATGCATTTATTTTACGTGTTCATCTTTCCTGTGTGTATGGCTTGGACCTTGGAGAATTGATCTTGTTTCTCTCTAAACAGTGAAAACTGGACCAAGCATTACTGATGCAGCAATGGGCCGGATCTCCCAGATTACCAAAGTCATTGCGGAAGGTGGATATGAGAAGATTTTCCATCAGACTTTTGATGTCGCTCCTGGAGAAAAACTTAAGAAGCCATATGCATGTTATTTATCAACCTCGGCTGGTCCTGTTATGGGTGTGCTTTACTTGTCCAATGTAAAGCTGGCATTCTGTAGTGACAATCCACTTTCATACAAGGTTGGAGACAAAAATGAGTGGAGCTACTACAAGGTAATTATTTTGTATTGCTCTGTATTTTGCCACATATGCTTATATTATGTTGTAGTCCAATTACTGCACTAAATGCAGTTAATCAATGCTTAATATCTCATTACCAAATTCAGGCTTACAGATTTCATTTATCAATGCTTAGTAATTTGCTCTCATATATATATTTGAACAGTAAAGTAGCTGGTTCGGTTTAATTTTTTTCTATTCTACTTTGATTGTACCTGTCACTATTGCTACTTCCTTCCCAGTGTCATCGATGCTAAAGTAGGAAGCTTTGGTGCTCTCGTTTGCTGGCATTAGCAATGATTTTCCAATGTCTATATATTACTAGAGAATATGTCAAATTTAATCTGTTCTCCCACTTGAAACAGGTGGTCATTCCCCTTGCTCAACTGAGATCAGTTAATTCTTCGACAAGCAGGACAAACGCAGCTGAGAAGTACATCCAGGTGGTTTCTGTCGATAACCATGAGTTTTGGTTCATGGGCTTCGTGTACTACGACAGTGCTGTGAAGAATCTGCAGGAAGCACTTCAGGAGGCTCAAACTTCACGTGCTTAGTGATGTTTATAGATTGGAGCTATAGCATGTCTTCATAGTTGTGATATACTAGTCGTGTTTCCCTGCATCGACTGTTGGTTTAGCTGGGATAGGTACTGGCATTTGCTGCGAGTTGTACCGACTTGGTTTCCGATCTGTGATATCGTGTGCATTCTATCGTGTCTACCCTCTGCTCTGTCACTATTCAATTTGTTATCCATGATAGAAATCCATTTTGCTTCATGCATCAACGAGGGGACTCTGTTCTTAGTTTGAATGTAAGCACAAATCAAGTTGCTGCAGTACAATGAAACCCAGTCTCCAAGAAACAGCTGTTTTTTTCTTCAGTGGCGTCAATGTTAAACGTTTTTAACTTGTTATGTTCGGTGTGCATACGAGAGTTTGTAACCGTAACGGTTCCCACTTCGATCTTTATGCAATAACGCATTGTTGTCTTGCATGTAAGAAACAAAGAATCAGAGGGTATTTGGAAAATGATTTTAATGGGTAGTGTGTTCAAAATTTTCTTGTCACGCTGTTCTATCTCCTACCATGCAGCAACTCCTGTGCGAATTGCGATCGTATAAGGTAGTATTATCTGATCGAATTGTGATAGTAGTATTATCTAGCACGCTACACCGATCAGTGATGATCATGTGCAAAAATAATACTCTACTACTCAACAGAAATTGACATACCGTGCCCATCTTGTTTTGCCAGAGGAAGCTGTTGCTGCGTGCAACGATACGCCCGGCTGCTTCGAGCAGAAGCATCGGCTAAGCTTTCGACTGTCGTCAGTCGTCAGTCGTCAGACTCGTCACCCGTCTCTCCTCCGCCGTCCGATCTGGCACGCCGCCTCCGTCCTCCCGTTATAACGGCCGCACGCAATCCATGCTGTTTCCTGTTCTTCCTTGAAAGCCATCGCCTGATCCTCCACTCCGGCGGAAGAAGAAAAGGAAGCGAACAAGCAAATTCCCGTCTCTCTGTACTGCCAACCCGTGCTCCGCTCTCCCCAGATCGCCGCTGCCGCTTCCGCTATGGCGAACAGCTCCTACGGCTCGAGGTTCGCCTTTTCTCCCCCTCCCTACTCGTCGATTAATCTCTACCATGATGTTGTTTCCCGGTACCATGGCCAGCGATTTCCGCTTCGATTCCTCGCGATGATTGATGTGACCTGATTAATCTCGTCTTCGGCGCTTCATTGCCGCGTTATTCCTGCGGTCTGCTGTAGTCTCAGTCGGGCTGTAGCTAGGTCTTTTCCAATTTTTGTTGGGTGCCTTCTTTCTGTTGATTCCGTAGTTTCCCCTCAAAATGTCTCTGTCTAATCTGTCTCCCGTGTTCTTACAACGATGGAGTCCCCAAGATTATCCCCCACCATTCTAATTTTCTAATCGTATTTGTTAATCTGTTATACGGGTCCTGCAGGGAAGGGCTGACGGTCAGGCCGGCTGCATCATCAAGCTCCAGCGAGATTTCGCTCCAGATCGACCCAATCAATGCCGATTTGGATGACCATATTCTCGGGCTCCGTGGCCAAGTCAACAAGCTGAGAGGAGTAAGTGCTTAGCCTATACCATGAGTGAACTCTGGCAGAAACGCGTCAAATTTTGTTCGTTCGTGGTCTCATGGAACCTGAGAGCAAAGCTATACCGTCATGATAGTCTGAACCATATTCAATACTACTAGTTCATCAAACTTCTGTTCTTCTAAGAGAAGGCGTTGTTTTCGCACTGCAGGTTGCTCAAGAGATCCATTCAGAAGCCAAATATCAAAATGATTTCGTGTCTCAATTGGTAAGTGACTCAGTTCGGGGGTAAATCCTGAAGAAAGATTCAAATGGCTGTTTGATAAGCCTTTCTGCATTTATGCTTTGGCATAAAACCATTTGTATACATTTGATGCATTGTTTGTCCATTTTATCGGATAGGTGTCACTGTTTTAAAGGTTTAGCGTCAATTTCTTTAGAAATATGTCACTTTTTTTATGTCTCTTAGTGGTGAAGGGCGAATACAAGTTGTTAAACCAGTGACTCTATAGAAGGGCCCACAGAATGATTATGGTCTTACAGGTGTTGTTGGGTCCATATGCAGCTCTACTTTGTTAAAATTCTCAAAAATAGCTGATTCCGAAACCCAAGCAAGTTTGATTGAAAGAAACAGGTGTTCTGATGTATATTTTTAACCTTGTGAAAACATGTCCTCGTTTATTTTCGTTTAAGATTGTTAGAGAAATGAGCACGCGTATTTAGAACGTTAAAATATAGTACGATTGTTAAGAAACAATGTTCGAGGAGAAAAAAGTTTGTTGTGAAACAAGATTGCTTTGGATCTAGTTTGTTGTTCAATTCTTTTGGTGTTTTACTATAGCACTAGTTTGTTTCAGTTGGCTTGATGTTTGAAAAAAATAACAACACACAGAAAAAAAAAACATAGGCGGAACTAGGTGGCTAAAATTAAGAAGAAATAGGCATCAAAATTCACTTTGAAGAGGACTTGAACATGGGTGGTTAAGGTGTACATCCACACGCGTAACCAACTTTGCTTGGCTCAGTTCTTAACAAACATACCACGACTAAACACTGAACAACTACAGAGCCTTTGGTTCGGGGATAGGCTACAGACTGTTTACCTATGTAATTTGAAGTGGCATCATTTACTCGGACCTGCTGGGTGTTCACTGTTCCTAAATGTAACCAACCGTGTGCATTTTGGAAACTTGAATAATGTGTATAGATATGGTACTGTCTGATGCATATTTTGCTTTGTTGCAGCAAATGACTCTGACAAAGGCCCAGGCAGGGGTCAAGAACAACATGAGGAGAATGAACAAGAGAATCATACAGAACGGTTCAAACCATCTCATTCATGTTGTCTTGTTTGCCTTAGGCTGCTTCGTTCTTGTGTATCTCGTGTCCAAATTCTCCCGGAGATGAAGTACCGAGCTTAATGTTGTCATGGAACAAGCTAGGAGAGAAAGAAATGAAGCATAGCTTCCCCTATGTGCCTGTGTCAATTCCAGCCGCAGTAATCTATGTGGTATAACATGTCTATAGTTGATGGACTAGGGGTTTGTTCTTCTGTAAATCGTACAAAAATTGAGTTCTATGGATGTCACAAATTTTTATTCTGTTTGTTTAATGGCAGTTTCATAATTTGGTTGTATGGACTTGTCTTCCTTTGTTAGATTGAATAGTGTATCAACTGTAACTAGTGGTGATCAATAGATAATGTACATCAGAGTGTTGATTGTCTAAGGAAGTTACGTTTCAGATCAAAATAGTTTTGTGCTGTGATACATTAAACATTTCATGCTTCTACTACGCACCTCTGTTTATTTTTCGTCACATTGCAACTTGCATGTCTGGTGAGGTGCTCACTGTTTAATTATGGTTCTGTTCCTCTGGCTGTCCACAGCTACAAATTTCTTACCGCTCTATTTGTTTCACTTCTCTGTATTCAGCATACGCTATATTTTTTCTTAGGGCAAAAAAGAGGAAAAGAAAGAGTATCACTTTGGTAGGCTAGCTTAAAGATTGTAGACATGGGTAAGAGCAGAAGAATTTCATATAGTACAATCGTTGTTTTTATACAATCATCATAGCACTTAATTTGTCTGTGCTACTTTTAAATGAAACAATCTCTTACACAATGTATATGCTATGCGAAAATTGTGTTCACTATACCTGTGATCCTGTATATTTGCGTACACACACCCAACACAGAGAGGAAGTCTAATTAATGGTTCCTCAAGGAGCAGCTAACTCTAGGTCTCCGGTTTTCTTTGCCACCTGCTGCTCGTTCTTCTGAGCCTCCAGCTTCTTCTGCGCCCTCTCGCCGTAGAGGTAGGAGGTAAAGCCCCAGAGCGAGAGCACCAGTGCAATGCCTTTCGGCCCGTCGAACTTTTCGTGGAGGAAGATGACGGCGAGGACCTCGGAGAGAGGCAGGAGGACGGCGATCATGATGCCAGCGAGGAGCGACGAGGCGCAGGCGATGAGCCCCATGATGCCCAGGTTGAGCAGCTGCCATGAGACGGCGTCCGCGATGATGACCAGGTAGTAGTTGGTCTTGCCGAGCCCGAACGCGGCGGCCTCCTTGGGCATCGCCTGGAAGTCGCTCTTGATGGCCATTCCGAGCAGGCACACCACCGTGCCGGCGGCGCCCATCACCGCCTGCATCTGCATCACAGTCGCGTACGGGGGCGGCACTCTGGCCGCGGGTCCGGTGCGGCGGCCGTACCGCGCCATGGCGACCTCGACGAGCGGCAGCACGAGACCGGCCAGCGCGGCGGCGGCGATGGACTCGCAGAACCCTGTCCAGTACGTCTTGGACGCCTCGCCGGCCGGCTTCCCGGAGCCGGGCCCGACGCCGAGCACCGCCGGGCCGATGGTGAGCAGCATGACGGCGTTGGCGGAGAAGGGCGTGAAGCGGAGCCCGACGAAGAGGAAGGCGAACACGGCGGTGAAGGCGAGCTGCGTCGCCTGCAGCAGCGACGACGTGGACAGCGGCAGCGCCTGCGACCCCAGCGCGTAGACGAAGCACGAGGCGGCGTAGAGCGCGCCCAGGACGGCCCCCGCGACGGCGAGGCGCGCCGGGAGGAGGAGGTTGAGGACGCCGTGCCTGCGCCCGCGGAACAGGGACACGCCGATCGGCGCGAGGAGGAGCGGCCAGCCGGTGATCTGCAGCGTGGCGGACAGCCACAGGCGCTGCCCGCCGTGGACGAAGTAGACGCGGAGGAGGAGCGGCCCGCTGGCGCCGAGGAGGACCAGGCACGCGCTGAATATGACCAGCGGCGACGGCATGTAGCGCGCCGGCGAAGTGCGCGCCGGCGAGGTGCACGCCGGAGGCGCTGGCTCCTTGCTGATGGTTTCTTGCATGGCTGGACTGGCACTAGCCGTTACGGTGGCCATGTGAGATGAACTGAACCGCGCGCGAATTCTGCTGCAAGCAACGTGTTTCTGCTGAGGTCCTGAGGACTCTGGAGCTTAGCTCGATCGACCTCTATGTGTTGGATGCTTCTGCTGCTTGTACTTAGCTCGATCCGCTTGTAGTTTGTTGCATGATATTGGAATCCTGTGGTGTTTATATAGCTGCGGGAAGAGGCGTGCGGTCCCTTAGAAAATCTTGAAGAAATCGAGCTCACGAAGTTGGTGAGTCAACACCACGGAATGAGAAGAGAGAAGTACACATGCGGCCGGGCTGGAGAACAAGTACACACTGTGAATAAGTGATAATGAAATTCGCAACAACAAAAAAAGAGTGATAATGAGCTGCTTGGTTTGTTTGTTTGTTTCTGAACTTCAGATATTGTCCCAGAGCGCGGCAACGGTAATCCTGCACATGTTGCATGGAACTGATGATGATTTGGTACAATACAAGCGACAACGTGAATGTGAGCTAGAAGTTTAAACTTGGGAACTTTTGCTCGAAACGTATGAGGCAGTTTAACTTTTAGTGCAACCCTTTTATAACTGAAGTTGCTTGCTTGGTTTGCACACTTCTAGTGCAAACCTCAGCAAACTCATTTAAATTCGCCATACATGATTTTTTTTCCTTGTTATTAATATTGGAGCTAGAAGACGCAAGTCTCTATGAACTTTCGTTGCTTCAGGCTGATTGGGTGTATAAAGTTTCCAATAATTTCGACATGTCATGTCATTTTGATGTCCTGACCGAGTAAAGAGTACTACTCTTGTTCACCGCTGGCGGCAACATGTGAGCAAATCGGTCAGCGTTCCATGAGCTTGGACTTCAGCGTTCCATGAGCTTGAACCTATTTTAGTAATCATCCATGTCCGTAACCAACCACCATCCCAATGGGGTCTACCAGTCCACGTCGACACTAGCAGTAGCCATAAAGTACTAAGCTATAGCATGGGATTAGATATGACAATCACATCGCCGTTCTTTCACACACGCGCGCGTCTATTAGTAGGCTTAATCATTTTAAGCGACGCAAAAACAAAGCATAAGCGCCTCCGCGGAAAGTGCAGCCCTATGTTTGGTCTTTGGTGTGTGTGGCCGCCGAGACCCGGTAATTCACGCATGTGCGCTGCCCCAATTAGCTGTTCAAACTATGTTTCTATTGCACGAAAATTGATGTTCGATCAGTTCTACAGTGATTTTGAAAATTGGCATAGGCTTTGTATTAAGAGTTGTGCTAGATGATAGATGTTTTCTTTTTTTTTAGGTGTTTTAAGGCTGATTTGTATTAGCTCACCTTAGAGAGACCGGAACATTATTTCACCTCAACGTAAAAGTTTTTTTACCTAAAAAAGTTCTAAAATGATTTTGTTCAGCCGAGATTTTTTAAAAAGAAAGAGATTCTTTTTTGGGGATATGCAAAGATTTTCTAAAAGGCTTTTACTGATACCTGTACTATCTAATTCAGCGTGCGGGATACCAGACTGTACAGTACCGAGTTTCAGACTTCAGCTCAGCGCGCTTGCATCGCATACTTGTACATTTGATCGTTTGTGATGGCTGTTTGTGGCTGCAGCTGCATGAGGAAGCCACTAACAGACGATTGACTGCTGCAGTAAACAGCTGCAGTTGTAGCCCAAAAAAATCTGCAGCTTGCAAGCAATTGATTGCTGCCATACTGCTGGACTTCTTGCTATGCAAGGCTCCGATGATCGTCGCTGAACCGGTCATGACGATGGAGACGGCAGTTACTATTGGTAGTACAGTATTTAGAGCAGAAAACGATGATCGTCGCTGTACAGTATTTAGCTATGCAAGTTGCAACCAGGAAGGAAGTAGCCAGGAATGAGTCGAATGACGCGCCCTCTGCTCTGCTTTTTTCCATGTAAAAGCCTGCTCTCTTTTCGCGTAGATTTCCTGGTGTTTCTCCTGCTCTGCGAAAAGTGCTCAACGGTTTCTACTTTTCATATACATATGCGCGAGTTAGTTGGAATTCAAAACGACCCAAGTGGTTGAAAGAGCATTCACCTACTGCAGAAATCGACTCGGAGTCGAGTCGCGACCAGCTTTGTCTGAACAATCTGTTGCGAAGTCGTCCAATGAAGTGCTAATAGTACTCTTAGTAGTTAATACTTGGTAAGACAGTATGATTATTCCAACTTTCTATCGGTGTTCTTGGGAGGGTAGTCGGTAAGCGCATTCCTACAAAGGGGAAGTTGGTACGGAGATGATTACGCGCAGACTCAGACAGAGTCAACTCGACATGCCCGGATTCAAGAATGTTTGCCACCAGGTAAAACATTCGTCGTATGAATGGCCTGTATAATCATACATGCAGACCACAGAGGGTTTTCAAAGATGGACTTCACATTCACCAACTACGAGAAGAACAGCGGCACAAGCCGCACAACTTCCTTGAGACAGTAGTAACTGAAAAATCATTCTTTTCGAGTACATTTCAAAGAACTAGACTATTAAAACCATACTAACACATGACAAATTAACAATGATTTTTTAAGTCCAGTTTAAGAAAACGACTATATCTGGTGAGTAATGTCGAGGTTCAGAGCATATCAAGACATTGAGTCCAGTTTCAAAACAACTATATCTTCCAAATTTTAGTTAATGACATTAGGACAAAAATTTTAAGCAGCACCTCGCAAAAAAAAAAAATTAAGCAGCAAGCAAGTAGTACTATCTGTATTCACTACGGAGTCGAGTTAGGCCATTCTCAATGCAAGTTTCATTCTCATTAAATAACATGGCACATAGACAAAGAAAAGATGATATCACACGAAATTTATGAGGAGGGAGAACTGAGTTTCATGGGGATAAAATCTGGTGTACAAGATTAGTCACCTAAACTTTAAAGTAACATATGGAACCGTGAAAATGAAGTGTTTAAGTGCTATATAGTAATATATGGAACCGTGAGAAAGAAATTTTGCATTGAGAGTCCTAGTTTTATTCATTAACTCAAAACTCTTTAGATGACGTGTCACTCTGAAAATCACACGATGAAACTTTGCACTGAGACTAGCCTTAGAACCAACTCGCCTAAAATTAAGCGCCACATAATAAAAAGTTAATTTCTTTTAATGACGCCGAAGAAATTTGTTAGATGGTCACGTTGTTACATACGTCCTGATGTATTCCTACTACATGAAATTATGGTCAAGTGAAATCCAACTAACCTGAGACCGTGCACAGGTATGACGCAGCCGTGTAGGCCGCCGCGCGTGGAACCTTCACCGTTGAACCATCGTGTGAGCGAACCTTGAGCTGACCCACCAAATCAAGCGGTCCTGCCTACTCTCATGAGTTGAGAACAGAAGTTCCTTCCTACGCACGAGAGGAGAAAGGGTCAGAGTGATGTGGCAGTTGAGCCAATGCGCTCCCATACGCCCCATACCATATGGTGGGTCTCACTTACGGTTGTTGTGACCTACTGCTGCAACATATCATCACACGAGCATACAGCGAACGTAGAGACTGAGCCATTATACTCGTATATATCGGAGACTGGTAATCAATTTATACTCGTTTTGCTAGATTAATCTGGAGGTTAATAGAGTCATCTTCAATTTTGGGTTTAAACCACCTAATGATATTGCTGATATGTTTGATAAATTGGGTTAATATATTTTGGTCAAAAGAGAGAAACCAAATGCTTGTGGGAATTGGCGCCATATGCTGAGCATTATGGTAAAGCTGAATTGATGTTGTTTTTGACAAGAATACTATTTTAACTCCTATGTAGGCCATGTATAGGGTATTTATTGGATGAGGACGTGGTTAGTTTTCCAAAAAGGGGAGGGAAGAACCTACATCTAGTACAATCTTGTCGGCTTTTGAAAACGGTGACGGTGGATTTCTTTGCCAAGTATGAATGAAAGTTTAGTAATAAATTAAAGTGTTGAGATGAACTGTTTGCTATCTTCACACCATGTGTTTGGTGATTTGAGGTTATTTTTATATATGTTGTAGACGGGGTTAATATGGCGAAAGTTTGTAATAATGAACAGCCAAATGCATCGAAAAGTGTAGAGATTGAGATGTTTCGTTTGGTTGCTGAAATATATTTCGCTTTATCTGAAAAAAAAATAACAAAGAGGATGAGCAAGAAGGGCCCAGTGGCCTAACAGGCCAACATCAAAGGGATGTTGTCATGTGAGCCCCCTGCCGGCTGCCGCTGCCTATTCATTCGGCGCAATAGTTTTCTTGGAATGGGCTGGCTCTGTTAGTCCGGCCAGCAACTTGACCAGCCCAAACTTGGATCTCCGCTGGGCGTTGCATGCGGCCTCGTCATCGTCTTTCTGCATCACCGTCACTCCGTCAGTGCGTCACGTACGGGGCACAGGGGCAGGCACGTCTCCACTCCGGCCGTACCTCGACACCGCTACTGCATGCCCAGCTACATGGATATATCACCTTGCACATCTACTATTGGTTGCAAATCATTGCTTGCACTAATTAATCTTTTTCTGTGGAGACCAAGATCATCACTCAGCAGGGGGCGCCGGCGCTAACTAACGACTCCGGGTCCCAGCCACAAGAAAAAACTGTGGATCATGGCGGCCATATCTCCGATCCTGCACGACGTGGCCAGTTTCGCCGTCTCGAACGACAACTGAGGCTGGCAAATGCAAACGAGGCGCGTTAACTTCTCTGGGTGGTATACCTGTCATCAGAGCCATAAATGCATGCATGCATGCAGCGCAGCCGTAGAGCACGGCGTGGCAGCTTGCCGGTCCATGCGAAATTGTGAAGGCGAAGACGTGCGCTTCTTCGACCGCATGACAAGCAAAGCTACTAAGGCTGTGGTCCGGCCTATATTTGCTATTAGTAGTGATCTTATCTAGTTAAGGGTCCATGGATGGATGGATCAGGATCGATCGATCATGCAACGGTATGGGTTGACGTACGGCCGTCCAGCTCCAGCACGCCAACGAAACCACATGCATGAGAATTGAGAACGAGCGAATGCGCGCCGGCAAAACGGTTGATCAAGTAAGTAGGCGCCGATAAGTTACCAGCCAAGTGTGTCAGGTATTCAGACTGTTCATCTCGACTCCACTGTGCGATGATGCAGTCCTTGTATATAGAAGAAAAAAGAAAAGGCACGCATATATATAGACGCACACATCTGCTTTTCTGCTCCAGGGCAACGTCAGTGTACTGAACCACACATCGCCATATGCTTGGGTTTGCTCGCGAAAAAGAAGACGCATTGTTTCCCAAATTACTGCAAACTGTATGCCGGCCGGTAGGTCGAGATTAGACCGTGCGAAATCGACACCGATCGAAATGATCTTTTATATTAATCGACACAACCTTTCTCGTGGTGCCGAGTTAGTGTCTTGATTCAGCTTCCCAGCTTTGTGTCGTTTCTTTGAAATGGCCATTTGAAAATTAAAGCGGAATCGATCGTTTTCTAGTCGTATCAGCAAAGTTATTGTATTTAGTAAGTGTGCATGTTGCTTTTTTTTTTTGAAAAAAGGCAGGAGCGCTGCCATTCATTAAGGTAGAAGGAGCGCTGCCATTCATTAAGGTTGCTTAGAGGTTGCTCGGAGCAGCGAGAGGGACACCCTGTGGAGATATGGCCATATCGGCGGCATCGCCAACACCTAGCTGGGTCACGACAAGATGCAACCTTGTGATCTCGGGCAAGACAGTTGAAGCATAGCCCCTTCATTCTTCTCAAGAAGAATGAATGCCGTTCCTCCTGCTGCCGTGCTGCAATGTTTGGCCGTGGCGCAGTCCACGACCGTAAGCGCTTGGCCTTCACAACTTGCCAACCTAGGTTACTCACCTCAGTAGCAGCATCATCTTCATTGGTGAGATGTCGATGCAGGGGCACTAGCTCTTGAACCAGCCGATGCCGTGGCGCCCCGAGACGCCCTTCACAATGTGCATCTTGTACACCATCAACCACCATTTTCGGTGCAGCTCGGCAATCTCGCAAGCCGCCACCGCCCGCCGCCTTCTTGGATAGCACCGCAGGTGGGGAGGCGGTGGTGCACTGCAGGCGCGGTCTAGGGACCGGCCCCGCGGCAACGGTGGACTTGACGTTCCTGCCCCGCCTCACAGTGCCGGCAGCCGGCGGCGGCGGCCCCGGGCGCGCTCCACCTTGAGCTGCGCTTGTGGCGCGTACGAGGCGACGCAGGAGCACCTCCTTGTAGGAGCTCTGCAGGCGGCCGGCGGCGGGGTGGTGTGCGCCATCTGCCTGGCGAGCCACGGCTTCCGCGCACGCTGCGTCGAACGCAGGCTGCTGGCCCACCTTTAACCTCGCCCGCGAGGACCACCGAGCTTGACCAGGCGCAGGCACGAAACGTCCAGCAGCAGCCCCACGCGAACGGGAGCTTGGCCGCGGCGGACGGCCGCGACGACGACGACGACGCGGCAGCGACCTTCCGATCTGCGCGAGGAGGGGATTTGAGGAGGGGCTGTTTGTGGGAGAGGATGGAGGGGTCGTAGAGGATGCTGGATCTCGAATTTCATGGCTTGGGATGGCTGGGAAGGGGCTCGTCGCCAGGGCGGCGCCCGGCGACGGGAGGCTCGTCGCTGTAGTCGCCAAGGCTAACGGCTGTTTTGGCTCTCTGTCTCTGTTGATCGTGTGCATGTTGCTTTATTGCTTTGCCCACGCGTTGAAGGTCCCAATGAACGATCGAATATATACGCAATGTTATTTTCTTACGGCTCAATTAATTGCAAATTCCACACTATAGATCGACTTTATTTTGATACCCTTCCTCCCCCTCAAAAGTTTGTTTGTGTCAAAAAATCACCCACCCCAGAGAACATATTAGGTGTTACTGTGAGTTCGCGTGTTACCGTGTTATCAATCGTTATACCACTTTCTAATGTGCATCTAAAATTCCATTAAAAATATGAATGGATAGATCATGCAAAACCTCCTACCATGGCACATAACAACTTGATTTAACCTACCGCAATAACAACTTGACCATGGAGTCATGAAACCGGAGGTGGGAGAGATATCCCCAATGCTTCTATTGCAGAGATACGCCTTGATCCTGAGATCTAGCGTACAAGAGGGGAGACGCACACCCTCATCATCCAAACTCATGGTTACGGCGATCTATAGCTAGCTACCGGCGACGATTATGGGTGCACTGGGTGATGACAGGTGGGTCCTTGATTGTTCGAGAGTGTGAATCATATTGCTTGCATTGTCTTTGGAGGGAGAACAGCATTTTTCCATTTCGAGAACCTATTTTTGTTGGCTTCGACTGCTGGAATAGCTCCAGTATCATCAGCTCCCTTGAAACCCGGTTAATAATTCCAACATAAATACTGCGCACATGCCAGTTTCTGTTTCCTCCTCACCTTCCTTCGCGACAACGTCTCATCGTCGGCTGCTACAGCTGACCATATCTTGCATTGTACTAATTCGCAGAGAGCTTGTGATTCACAGAGGAAGTGAAACTAAATTTAAGTACTTGGATAAGGTGCCGTTGTGCTTCGCCAAGAGTTCTTTATAGAAAAAGATATCGTAACTACTTATGGGGATCCGCGTGCAGCGTAATATCTGGTATCCAGATCCAGTCCACCACAATCTAGCGAGTACGCCGGATTGACTCCCTCCGTGTCTCACGACACCGGCTACATCCTCGCGACGAGCATGACACATTCAAGTGGGAAATGTGGACGACAACACCGATCTTTCGTCCTCGCAGTCCGGGGGCATCAGAAACCGTACGTTGCGTCGCCCATGCTTAGGCACGACTACAACGTAACATGACGAGACGGTCGACACTGGCGGAACTCCCGGCTGGACGCGGCGGGATTACCACGCGGTACGTCGCAGCTGGAATAGCTTTCAATGCGAAGCCTCCATACCGCGCGTCAGGGCACGTAGTCTTTGACGAATGGAAGCAAGTCTGAAAAGTTAAAGAAGTGTGGGCAGCGCGCGAACGTAAATGAATACAGACGGACACATGCACGCGCATGGCGCAGTTGTCAACTGGAACTACTGCTGCTCGTCTCCTCTCCGTTGGTTCTTTGCCCCGACTATTGTACACCGCTCGATCCCACCGTCCCCGATCCGATCCACAGAACTAGCAGGATATGTAAGCATACTGCTACTAGTATATAACAGGGGTCAGGGTGTAAGGGTATGGGCTGCATCAGAGAGACAGACAAGGAAAGAGAGATCGAGAAACCTTCAGACCATGGATCCTCAAGAGAGAGGAGAGAGGAGAGGGGGTCAGGAGGACGGCAGGGTGGCGCTGCTGAACGGCGACGTGAGGAAGGAAGAGTGGCAGGTGGTGGCGGGCGGTGGTAGCAAGCTCGGGAGGCGCGCGTGGGAGGAGTCGAGGAAGCTGTGGGTGGTGGTCGGGCCAGCCATCTTCAGCCGCATCGCCACCTACAGCATGAACGTCATCACGCAGGCCTTCGCCGGCCACCTCGGCGACCTCGAGCTCGCCTCCGTCTCCTTCGCCAACACCGTCGTCGTCGGCTTCAACTACGGCCTCATGGTACTCCCTCCTGCCTTCCACGCTACGCCGATCGAACTCATTTAATCCTTCCATGTGTTATTTCATAATTGATCTGCTTTCCAGTTTCGGCTCCCGCAGTGGATAGTGGATATATATGGGCCGTGTCATTGATTATTTATTGTTGGTTCGGTCGTTGCATTCGTGCTATGGTGCTAGCATCTTGGGCCCACGGCCATTTCGTAATCTAGAGAGGTTAAGAGCAGCACAAGAATTCTTCCCTTCCAATAAGATATTTTATTATGATGAGAATTGACAGTGAATTTGGATACCCCAAGAGCGTATGTCTCAAGCTGTACTAAGTGTCGTTAATCGATAGCGATTGATGCAGTAGTGCAACACAAATACTGTTTCCATGACATCGCAGCAATACATCGCGATCAGTACCTGTTCACATTTCCATTGTTTTATTTTTGCTCGGATCAATTAAGCCCACTTGTCATCAGATCCACCGAATCCTAGTTACAATCTATTTATTTTATTGGATTTCCACGCCCAAACTAGACACTGAGCAAAGATGTTCGTCCATTCCTATTTGCTTACATATGCAATACAAAGTTCCTTTGACAAATTTTCTCACCACCGAATCCTAGAGCGTTTGGAACTATTAGTGGTTCCAGCTCTCACGCATGATCAAATGTTTTCTTGCCCTTGTACCTCTTTCTTCTATAACTAGCCTTTCTGTGCTATTCATTGTCTTTGAAATGACTAGTCCTTTTTATTAACATATATAAATACTATATACCAAGAAACTTGGCATATTTAATAGAGCAATTCCAGAGATGAATCTAGCACGTAGTGATATATTTTTCATGTAGCAAATCCCTATTACTTCTTTTAAATAGATACCAAGAAACTTGGCATAGTTAATAAAGCATTTCCAAAGATGAATCTACTACATTTTAGTGGCTATAAATATTCATATATGTCTTTTAAAATAAAATTAATAAGAACAGTGGAAGTATACCAAACCTTTAAAAGCTATGTCTGCGATGGAATATAGGCCCTATGACACATATATGTGTTTTTCCTTGTCTAGTGCATTTTGGGTTCTTAACTCGCTTCTCTTGATTCTACACCGCTTGTAGCTCTATTTTAGTTGATCAGTGGCGCCTAAATAGGAAAAATTGTATCCTCATTATATCACTTGACCATTTTAGACTGTAAGCTTGATGTGTGCCTATAAAAGTGGTTGGTTAGGTTTCAAACACAATGATATTAGTAGAAAATACCAGGAAAAGCTAGTTGGGGCCTTGGCGGTTTAGCACCACCATATCTATATGCAAATTTATACTCTATGAATGGAAACTGACTCGAAATTGACACTCTAATTTTGTTTATATTGTACGCGTACATGAAGAAGCAGCATGTATCATGTATAATTGGCTTTCCCTTGTATTAATGTCAGCAATTCTCCCAAGCATGGAGATCCAAAAAAATACATATAACCACATACTTAAGGCGCTTATTGGGAAGTAGGGGTCCTTAATTTATACGATGTTGTTGTGGGTCAAATTACACTATCGCAAAATAACAAATTTTGATAGAACCCCAAATATCTATGAATAGAACTCCAAATATCTATGAATAGAAGTGCACCTGTAGATGTATCTTTTTTTGTTTTATTTATTTATTTTTATTTTTATTTTTGCAAAGAAGCTGTAGACTAACAGTAACAGGTACAACGGCTGGCTTTTCAAACATTATCGGTTGTTATTAAGAGTTTGCAGCTTCATTCCAGTGTATGCTTGCAACGGCACGACACTAGTCTAGATTAACCAATCGTAGAAGGTGCCGTCATAGTAGAAAGACTCATACACAGAGTATAATTGCGTCGAGACAGCAGACTCCTACTTGACTCTCTCTTTTTTTTCTTTTTTCTTTTTTTTTTTTTTGGCGAAAGGAGAAGTCCCTACTTGACTTTGGTTGGATCGATCTTTTTTGCTTCATTCATCATCAGATAAGCAAAATTGGAAGCAACCAGTGTGCTCTTCGTATGGCATGACGCATGTGGTTTGTGTCCTGATATGCAGTTGGCGACCCGATTCAGATTTCCCAGTCATCTTTGATGCGGTCGATTCGTCCGTAACTGGCTGGGCACGTGCTGTCCCTGTCCATCTAACGACCCGCGTTTTATGTATACTCCACATATGGCGATCATGCAGCTCGATCTAATCTGATGTCGCTGCAATATCGTCCCTAGAAGAGTGCTCGGTTGGTACTAATTATAATCCCGTGGGTGTTAGCCTAATCTCTTCCAGAAAAGATCGACTTGCAAAATATTAGGGGATCGAATGGCGTCCGTAGTGGTACGTCGATGTAGATTGAGACAGAATGGCTTTTTGCCGAGATATCTATGTGTCGTCATGCTGCCGCCGAGAGGCGCTGGTTTGTGGAAGCAGGGAAAGCTTCCGTTGCGACGATGTGCATGGCGAGAGCGAGAGCGGTGGGCGTCCGGGCGTGCGTACAAAAGCCCTCGTTGTCATCCGGATTCCCTCTCGAGTCGTGAGACACGTTCAGTCTCGTCGCAACGCTAGTGCGTGTTTTGAGTGGACGCGGACGACTCCACGTCGGAGATCGATCGACCCGTCCGGTACGTAGTAGGCGGCTACGCGGCTCGGCCCGATGGGTGGCGCCAACGGTGGAATCAGATCGAAAATTAGGCGATGAGGTTTTCCTGTGACTCCTGTCTGGCGAGGCGCGCGATCCATCGGGTAGCAGTAGGCAGCTACGCGGCTCGTGTCGGCCCGGCCAATGTGTGGTAGTAGATTGATGGGCGCCGCGCCACGCGAGGCGCGCGCGTCCCCGGGAACACGGGAGGTTCGCACCCGACAACCACGTGCCGAAGGAGGAGCCGCGACGCCTCTGGTATGGCGTCCGTGGCTGCCTATTCACACACTCCTCCTCCTATCTCCCTCGACTACGCGGTGCGCGCGCAGGCTGGACTCGCTGGCCAACACAGCCACGCAACTCCCAACTCCCTCCTCCGCCTATTAAAAGCAGGGCTGCCACGCCCCGTCTCACGCTCAAATTCTTCGGAGAGGAAACAAAAGACCAACCAACAAGAGCTTCTCAAAAGAATCTCGTGAAAGAGGAAAATAAAGTGGTACGAGTACGTCGTTCAGAGGGAGAAAAAAATTAGAGAGGGGAAGAAGCAAGAGACGACGATGGCCACGCATCAGAGAGGGGACGAGGAGGAGCAGTGCCGGCGGGTGGCGCTGCTGAACGGCGACGTGAAGAAGGAGGAGTGGCAGGTGGTGTCCGCCGGCGAGGGCGGTGACGACTCGGGCGGCACGCTCGGGCGGCGGGTGTGGGAGGAGTCGAGGAAGCTGTGGGTGATCGTGGCGCCGGCCATCTTCAGCCGCGTCGTCACCTACGGCATGAACGTCATCACGCAGGCCTTCGCCGGCCACCTCGGCGACCTCGAGCTCGCCGCCATCTCCATCGCCAACACCGTCGTCGTCGGCTTCAACTTCGGCCTCATGGTACGACCGCCCCATATCCCTTCCGTCCATCGATCGCCTTCCTTCGTTCGTGCGTGGATTCGCTGGCCTACCGCTGTTGGTTCGTTTTGCGCTCCTGCTATTTTCGGGGGGCTGCGGCCTCACTAGAAGACGAATACGGTTTTGATTTCGCTTCGGGAAAACACACGTTTAAACCCTTTCCTATAGCTCAAATATGCGCATTAGTAGAAACTACTGTTTTTTCCAACTCATCAAACACACAATGTGATACGATTTAGCTTCATCTGAATGTGACGGTGCGATTTAAGGACTGCAATCCCTAAGTTGCGATCGTCGACAATTCGACATACGTACATAGAATAGAAGTAATGTTTTCTGAGCTGGGAGCAGACGTCAAACATGTGCGGCATGGGACAAACAGAGGCGAGCTAGATCGAGCCAAGCTATAGTATATAATCTACTAGTAGTAACTTTCCCAACCACTAGATTTTCACATTCGTATCAGCTGCCGCACCATGCTTCCCCTTTTGTCCGTGTCTAGCTGCGGGCCACTCCCTCACACATGCATGACTATTAGCCGCGACAAAGCAGTCACTGAAAATACACTCGCACCTCTAATTATCCTTCCCTTCACCCAGAGCACGAGGTACACTTGTTTTCGTAAGACAGTGGCTTGAGATATGATTACTTTGACAGCTCCGATCCAGAAGTAATGATGCTAGTTATCATGTTCATGTCTACAACTAATGCTTGGATTGCGATACATGGGCCTGGTTGGTATCCTTTGCTGGGGCTAGCGTACCAGAATTCCCATTTGCCTTCTCCTTTCCTCGGTCTTCTCTGTCAAACAAATCGAAAGATCCAGAGCAATCAGGAAAGATGGAAATGCCGATGACTTGGGATTTTCTATTCAAGAAAAAAAACACTCAGTGCCCAGCAGCATCCCCAGCCTCGCGCCCCATGTATAGAATGACCTCACGGTCATTTGTCCTTTTCCTCATCTTTAAGCTCCACAGACAAAATGCTGATTCTGCCAATTGTTCATTGGACGTCACAATTAAAGTGTAGGCATCATTGGAATCGCGGAGTATTAAATATCAGTGCTTAGCTTGTATTTAATTCGACTGGACACATAATTTGCTAAAACAACGTGGGTTCGATTAGGAGTTGACTTCGCATAAATTGTCTAACCAGTGAGCATTTGTTGTCAGTTGTTAAAGCGATCGATATATAAGCACCACTGCTCAGGTTTGTTGCCAGTAAAGTAATTGTTGTTTCTCTGAAGAATTCTTTGGCAATGGAATATTAGTATTTCCTTCTCACAATTGCGCATTTGATATCGGTATATATGGAGCATCCACCAATTGATGTTGATTGCTGGAAACATCGGAATCCCCTTTACTTTTATTTTCTTAATTTTCTGGGCGGGCTTTTTTCTGTTTGCTGCGGCTGCGCTGCGGGCGCGTCTGCAGCCACAGCGGCCGCGCGGCCGCAGCAATCGCTTCCGAACGCTGCCACTGATCCGTTTGGTCGTCTCCAGAATCATCAGAACGCTTGGAGGGGTGGTGGATGGAGCCTTCCCGGCCGCACCCTACCCCATCTTTGTCCTGTCCAGTGACCACCAGTGGACGTCAGTACTAGTCATTTTCTTGCTTTAACAAATATATACTACCTTCGTCCCATAATAGCTGTCGCTGTTGATTTTTTATCATCACGTTTGACCGTTCGTCTTATTTAAAATTTTTTTGTAAAGATTAAAACAAATATGTCATGATTAAACTAATACCGATGGAAAAACATGTGATGAAATAATTATTGTTTGCACGAAAAATTTAAATAAGACGAATGATCAAATGTGACAATCAAAAGTCAACAGCGACAACTATTTTGGAACGGAGGTAGTATATTAATATTGATCATTTACACTTTTCGATCCACGTTCGCATCAAGCTGTCAACCTCGTGAACGCTATGCTGTCGCTTCTGTATTCTGTCTGACCTTTGCTGTGTTGTGTATGCGGCTCTGCATTATCTGGAGTTACGGACAGTTGTTTAAAAAAAAAAAGAAAAGAAATAGGGGACCAGAATTTGATTTTCGTTCTTCCCATGCATGTAAATTAAATGCAGCTTGGCATGGCGAGCGCACTGGAGACGCTGTGCGGGCAGGCGTTCGGCGCCAAGAAGTTCCACATGATGGGCGTGTACATGCAGCGTTCGTGGATCGTGCTGCTCATGTGCGCGGTGCTGCTGCTGCCCATGTACTTCTTCGCGGAGGAGGTGCTGTTGCTGACGGGGCAGCCGCCGGAGCTGTCGGCCATGGCGGGGAAGGTGTCCGTGTGGTTCATCCCGCTGCACTTCTCCTTCGCCTTCCTCTTCCCGCTGCAGCGCTTCCTGCAGTGCCAGATGAAGAACTTCGCCAACGCCGCCGCCTCCGCCGCCGCGCTCTGCATCCACATCTTCGTCAGCTGGCTCTTCGTCTCGCACTACAAGTTCGGGCTCGTGGGCATCGCGCTCACGCTCAACTTCTCCTGGTGGGCCACCGCCGCCATGCTCTTCGCCTACGTCTCATGCGGCGGGTGCCCGGACACGTGGCACGGGTTCTCCGTCGAGGCGTTCGCCGGCATGTGGGACTTCGTCAAGCTGTCGTCGGCGTCCGGCGTCATGCTATGGTACGTGTATTTACTTTGCGTCTCCATTCATTCTGTTTAATTATCTGCTTGCTATATACAATGTTTTATATGCATCGATCATACGTATCTTCGTATATTGAACTGCAACCTTTGACTTCTGAATGTAATCGTGGCCTCGCGGGCATTGTTTACATGAAACAAGTGGAGACGCTGATAGCACGTCGTGGCGTTGCTGCATGCCTTGCATGTTGCATGTGAAGTGTTGTGTACAGTAGTACTATCTGTGCGGACCGGCTTAATTGTTGAAAGCGATCGGTCCCTGTGTTCCCTAGTACTACTATACCATTCTGGGACAGATGTGCACAAACTAAACACGCGCGTTGAATTGTCTGGTCAACAACGCCTCGGCTGGAATGATCTTATTTCTTATGCATGCGTGCAGCTTGGAGAACTGGTACTACCGGATCCTCATCCTCCTCACTGGAAACCTCAAGAACGCGGCTATTGCGGTCGACGCGCTGTCCATCTGGTAATTTTCCTACTTGTTACTACTACTTTCCTGTTTATTCAGTCCATCACAACAAAACATGTAGAGTACTACCAGAGAACGGTCGTCTGATGGCAATGTATCGTCCTTGTCTGCACGCAGCATGACGATTAACGGGTGGGAGATGATGATTCCTCTGGCATTCTTCGCGGGCACCGGGTAAAAATCCTACTCCTTCAACCTCCGTGTTACCAAATAATGTGCATTAAGAATGCCCTGTCTTCTTATGGTAGAGCTTCTTGATCTGATCATGGTCGATGATGCTGTAAGAAAGCATAGTAGTACTTCTAGCATCACATTAGGATAGCATCATTGGCCATGTTGCGGGCCATCCTGCGTACTTCCCCCATGCCGGTTAGCGCTTGGCAGCAGCCAGTATGGTCCCTGACTCCCCGAATGCCGGCAGTAGGAGGCTCAGAGTCCTGACGAGTCACGGGTCCTGACGAGTCACGGGCTGCACAGCGCTACGAATGCGTGCACTGTGACCATGTGCATCTTTTCCCACCTTTCAAGACGTGCCATGCATAGGCATCATGACCCGTACGTCCTCGCAGCACACAGCACATTGGCAACGTGTGCTAGAACATGGTACTACAGCTACTAGACGACAAGCTGAGTGATGCGTACATCGAACACGTGCCGCGGCGAATCATCACTTTGCACTCTTGCAGTGCAGGGCTCCTGCTCCCCACTGAGACGGGGCCAACTGGCGAACCTTTCTTGGTTGGGTTGTCTGAGTGGGAAACAAGGGCAGGGGTCAGGGGGGCCGTCCAACGAACGTGCCTGATTATTGACTGATTAGCGACCTGTTTCTCCCTGTCCAGTTGGAACTTGTGTAGTGTTGTTCTGCAGGAGCACAAGTATATCTGCCTTTTGTGTTTTTGCTGGAGTTCATGAGGACTTTCCTACTCTAACGCTGCGCTTTTATTCAGTGGGGTCGAAACGTGTTTTAATCCTGATACACGGTGGTTTTGCTTGCAGAGTGCGGGTGGCCAACGAGCTCGGTGCTGGCAACGGGAAGGGAGCTAGGTTCGCGACGATCGTTTCGTCAACAACCTCGCTGGTGATCGGACTCTTCTTCTGGGTGCTGATCATGGCCCTCCACAACAAGTTTGCTCTCATCTTCACCACCAGCGCCGTAGTGCTGCACGCCGTGGACAAGCTCTCCGTCCTCCTGGCCTTCACCATCCTCCTCAACAGCATCCAGCCCGTCCTTTCCGGTGAGTAGGGTTGGTTACTCGGTTCCTCTAAAATGGTTATCCACACCGGCCCAACAAATCCTTCCATGGGCCTCTACGATGACACAAGGCCCAAAGGCCCATCAACTATGCTGACCTGAAATCTTTTTCATGGTCTTCGCTGAAATGCAGGTGTGGCTGTTGGCTCCGGATGGCAATCCATGGTCGCCTACGTCAACATCGGCTGCTACTACCTCATCGGCATACCCATGGGCATCCTCCTTGGATGGCTTTTCAAACTTGGTGTGCTGGTACGAACTGAACTGGGCACATCTCTCACCGGGCACTTGTTTCTTGACCCAGTGCTAGCTCCATTACTTTGGCGCCTAACTTTCTTTGTTGCAAACCCTTTTGCAGGGAATCTGGGCGGGCATGATCGGCGGCACCGCCGTCCAGACGCTCATTCTGGCCATCATAACTGTCCGTTGCGACTGGGAAAAAGAGGTGAGTCGATCACCTGGCTTTTCGATTATTAGAGCAACAGTCCTTGAACAAGTCAAGCCCTTTTGTGGTCGTTTGAGTCGTGATAAGCTGACCACTTGGCTGCTATCCTTTGACAGGCCCTGATCGCAAGCACGCGCATGGACAAGCTATCAGAAGTTCGGTGATGGCAGGATGGATCATCTGGTGTAAATAGGACCATCCATTTTTTCATCGGAATATATTGTGTGTTTGCACGTGTCTCTCTGCTACTTGCTTACTACCAATCACCATTTTTTGCCGTATGGCCGGAAGAACAAGAAGCTTTAGACAAAACTAAGCAACGGGAGAAATCTTCGGTGCTGCGGGCAGCTTGAATTAATATTACGGATGTGGATGCAGCCACATGTCCAAACGTTACTAGGCGTGATTAAAGAGGAAGCCAACATGTGGATGCTCGGGGGAGCCAGGAAGCTAAAACAGCTCATGTAGGCTGAACATAGTTGTGGAGGGGTAGATATTTTAGTAAAAGGCGCGAATGTGACTGAAAAACTAACCTCGGCCAGAGTATGGCATTGTACTAGACACGTATTTTTCTTTTTAATACAATGACGCGCAGTTCTCCTGCGTGTTCGAGAAAATATTACGGATGTGGATGTGGCTTGGATCTCTGGTGGCTGCTGTGGTTTTGTTGATTTCAGTAATTGCATTCCATTTTGTAATCGTCCTCTTCTGGTTAGGCGAGAACACTTCTTCTCGTCCTAGTGCAGATGTAATGTATACAGAAATGTGGGGAAAGATTCCTTCTCTTCTTAGTGCATAAGTGCAATGTACAAGGATGTTGTAGGAACCACAAAGAAACAACGAATTTTTGGACCATGCTGCCCGTCAAATGATGAAGTTATGACAAGTGTCTCCCTTTTAGGCTCCAGTTCCAATTGAGGTGGCGTCCTTGATGCGGTGTTTCTATCTAGTTTGTTTATCTGTCAAGATGTATTAAGCAACGCTATTCCATACTACCTTTGGTTTCGTTAATGGAACTAGAGGCGGTGGCTTGTTTTCTAGTAGGTGACAATTTATTGCTATACCGATGAGCGATAGCGATGATGCTCATCTCATCCCCACGTCTTGCCATCGCCCATTCGCCTATATACGAGCTTATAAGATAATATCACCATGGCGACGACTTTTTTGCGTACTGACAATAGCGAACACTTATCGTTTTCAAAGATGACGAGCGTTTGTTTTTCTGACCGAACACATTCTTCATGGAGTTCTATTTGACCACAGACCATGTGGTCCGGCAACCAGCGGCGTTGTTTTTGATAGTCGTCTGGTGGATCTCATGCCGGGTCCGCCTCATGTGTCGTCGCCAATATCCAATTGTGCTATACTATCTTAGCATATCCTAGCAGGCAATATATAGGAGGTAATCAAAGCTTTCTAAGAACTACTAACTGCTGTTCCAATTTCTGGCATGGTAACGAAAATATGCTTGGATCTATTAATGACCTACTTATCAGCATTAAAACATTACAAATTCGAGAGCATTTCGAATGGACATCTCAAATTCTATTATGTACACCCCAATGCCCGGATGAAGTATGGATGATTTTGCATGGTACTGCACCACAACGATCCATACATGAACGAGAGAGGGAGGAAATCAAACCCGGTTTAACGCGTCGGCGACCGGTTTCTCCTTGTCGTCCCCACCGGACCCAGACCCGCTGGTACTTTCCGCCGGGGCTTCGGTGATCGGAACAATCCGCTTGCTGGCACAGTGCTCCTCCCCGGCGTACGCGTCCGCCCGGCTCTGCCTCTGCCAGGACACGGACCGCCAGAGCGACGTGAGCCACCGCGGCGTCCTCTCGACGGCGTCGGGGTACCCGGCGAGGCTGGCCGCGCGCCGGTGCCTCCGGACGGCGGCGAGCTCCTTCATGACGTGCTCCGGCAGCCGCAGCGTGTGGCGGTCCGGCACGTCCATGGCCGACTGCGTCCGCCGGTAGTTGAACTCGTGCGGACGCGCCGCGCCGAAGCTGACGAGGGACTCGGGCGTGAAGGAGGCGCCGACGAGGCACGCCTCGTCGTCCTGCTCCTCCTCCGGCACCGCCGCCTCCCCGCCGCGCGCCGCCGTCATCAGGTCGCCGCCCTCCGCGGCCGCGGCGGCGGCCGGCGGCGCGGCGAGGTCGGCGCGGCAGAGCGGGCACGTGACGGCTGCGGCGAGCCAGGGGTCGATGCAGGCCGGGTGGAAGACGTGGCAGCACGCGGGGAGCACCCGCAGCTCGTCGCGGTCCTCGAACTCGGCGAGGCACACGGCGCACTCGAGCGGGCCCGCCGCGGCGCTCGCGGCCTTCACGTCGGCGTAGACCGCGGTGGGGAACGACTCGACGAGCTCCCTGTCGAGGCCGGCGCCGCCGCGCGCGCGGGGAACGGCGTGATTCTCCTGATGGTGGTGATGATGGTCCGGCGGCGCGGGCCGGCCCGGCCGGGGAGGGCGCGGCGGCGCGCAGCGGTTGATGTAGATGGAGAAGAGGGTGAGCACGACGATGGCGGCGATGAGGACGACGAGCACGATGACGGTGGTCGGCGTGAACCCGCCGGCGGTTTTGGATTTGGAGTGGTGGCTCGTGCCGTTGGTCACCTGAGCCAGAGACGGTCCGGCGGCGGTGGATAGGAGCAGGCCGAGGACTAGGAGCGGTGGCACGACACGGCGACGATCCATTGCCTTCTCCGGCTGGCGGCCGGAGAGATCTGGTCGCGTGGAGCGGGGAGGAAGGCCGGAGAGAAGGTTTTGAAAGGAATCGGCAGTGTTAATTACGCGGAGGCGATCGAGGGGCAACTGCGATGTAACGTACGCGAGCGAGACAGAGACGCGAGCGAGCGTGACGAGTGAGCGGGTTGCGGGCCCGTCATGTCAGGGGCCGAGCATGAAACGGCCGGTGCGCCTGATGGGAGGTGACGCGGGAGTGGGTGAGGGCGCCGCGGCGATGCTGCTGACCAGCTGCTGATGGGGCGTGCATATGTCTGACCTGAGTGGAAAAGGAAAATAGGATGCGAGTTGAGAAACATGCAGCTTCGTTCTTCGCCATGACGCAGGCGTGTAATCGATCTTTGCTGGTGCCATGAATACCCCATGCACTCCAATCTGCACCCGGTTTTCATGCCTGTAATTGTTCCAAACCGCTTGTGTGTCTATAATGCTTTTTTGTTTAAAGAGTCAACTCGCCAGAAATATTACACTACTAGCGCATGCATGATGATCTCAGTCTTATCAGATAAAGTAATGACTGGACGACAGGTCTCTAACTAGTTTGTTCTTGATTTCATACTGCGGTTGCTTACGGTGATCGTCCTCCCATAAAGAAAATGAAACCCGGGTCTCGTGTCTCGTCTAGTCGCTCTTGAATACATTCTGTGGTACACAGCTCGATGCCACTTCGCATCGTCTGCGGAGCAGATCATACAAACGCGGCCTGCCAAAGACATTTCTGTAATCGTTTCCCACCGCCACATCAAAGTCAAACTGAACATCTCACCGAAAGGCTCTACAGGGCAAAGGGCAGTGATTGGACGGCAAACGCGGTGGTTGAATTTATCTGGGACACGAACAGTCTCTTTCCGACCATATATCCTGCCTTCAGCGTCATGCGGAGGCGCGGTGTGTGTCGCTGTCACACTTTGCACCGTCGCCGCAGGTACCGTAAGGATGAACTGGATTTGAGATAGTGCGCGTCGCACTAGCACACCGTTGGTCCGTTGTGAATTGTGATCCTCGTATCTACGTACGTCGTAAAAGTGAGTCGACGCCGCGTGTCTGGGAATCTTGGGCGCCACTAAAGGTGAAGCTATTCATCTGGCTTGCCTCAAGGCGCCGAGTCTGGACGGCGGATCGCCGCCGTAGATATGGATTGGCGGCCGCGGCTAAGTGCTTATTGTGCGACCAAGAGCCCGAGACGTGCGATCATTTGCTGGTTACCTGCCCGTTCGCCAAAGAAGTGTGGTGGCATTCGCTCAGCTCGGCAGGCTGCGTCTGCTTGTTTGGCCGCACGCGGACCCTGCAAGGGTGGTGGGAACGCAGCAATGGTCGGCAGCCGAGCGCCAAGCGCAAAGGATTCAACACCTTATTCATGTTAACGGCTTGGAGTATTTGGAAGGAAAGGAATGCAAGGAAGTGGTCTTTGACGGCAAGGAAGCTACGGCGATGGAAGTGGTGCAGAACATCAAGCGCGACGCGGAATTATGGATTCTGAGCGGCGCCAAGCATCTAGGTTTTGCGCCGTGAGTAGTCAGCTTTGGATTTGAGTTGGGTTGTAATTCGCGGCCTCGAGCCCGTTGTGTTGCGCTCGAGGAACGAGTGCGTTGTAAAACCTTCAAAGATACGCAGCTCTCCTGCGTATTCGAGAAAAAAAAAAGTGAGTCGATATTAGTCTACTGATATGGTTGTAAGGTTTGTTGTCCTTAGCCTTTTTCATGCTCAGTGTGGACTCTAAAATACCGTTCTCCAACTACCGCTCTGAGTGTTGTTCAAGTCCTTTTTAAGCGTGCGTATAGCTGGCCTTATTGATTTGAAGAGAGCTTAGATTTGAATTGTTCGACGTTCCTGCGATCAATATCTAATATGTGGGCAACCGCATACTTTTTCCTGTGTGACATACATACATGAACATGAATTTTCTTATGACCAACATGAAGATAACGACCATTTAGCTATGGATGCTCATGGCTGACGACTTCCTGATTCTCTTGAATGGCAAAGGGTTCGATAACGTCTGTTAACTTCAAGTGGGCCAGAATTGGTTCCACGGCCATAGTCTAATAGTACTCATCATTATTTCAAGATGAAGCCAGGAATGGGCCGGCTGAAATTTTAGCTCGTTGAGAGCTAAATGGGCCAAAACAAGAGTTCATCCAACTATTGACTCGCGGTTTGTTCCTAAAAAAGAAAAATAAAAATAACACTATTGATTCGGTTTGATTTTTGCTCTATTGAACCCAAAAAAAAAATGCATGGCCAGTCTTTGAACTTGGTTGCAGGTGTCATATAGGTCTTTAAACTTTTACGAATTATGTATTTAGATCCTTGAACTTGCTAAATGATCCACCAGAGGTCTAGATCTTTCTTATTAGCGTTATAATCCACACCTACTTTGTGTCGTCGTGGCATCCTAAACAAGACTGATGTTTTTATTTTTCATCTACTTTTCGGCTTTATAGTACCACAAACAGGAATTGATGGCTGCCTCAGACTAATTTGGGAGCAACTTAAATTTCCTGGATCACTCCATCCAATCTAACTGAATGTGATGGTTCTGTCCAGGCTCATCCCATGCACGAAACGCACCCTAAAGTGAGCAGTGGCGGAGCCAAAGGAGGGCATCCCCCCCCCCCCCCCCCCCCCCCCCCCCAAAGCTCCAAAATCTTGCACTATTTTTCGACATTTTTCATCATATTTTGCTTATGTTTCTTGTATTTGACTGTTGCCATCTCTGAAATTTGAACAATGCAACTTGCTTACCCCTCCCAAATTTGTAGCCTAGCTCCGCCACTGAAAGTGAGCAACTCAGAACTGAAAATTCTGATTCGATTAACCTACGCAAGTTGAATACTAGCCTATATTTGATTTGCAATGCTCCGCGTGGAATCTCTCGATGTACGCCAGAATATATAG